>VWZI01009655.1:41055-60959 GCA_013396835.1 Psilopogon haemacephalus
TTTTTTTTTTTTTTAATATAGAGTTGATTACAAGTGACATCTTTTGTCCTCGGGCCAAATGTTCAGAAGCACCACACCAACCACATCCCATATCATTGGGATGAATAATAACTCTTCTTCCTCCTTCGAGAGCAATAAAATTGAACCCTTTTCTTTTTCCCTGCTAGGAACAGAACCCTTTTGAAAGCCTGCCCGTGAGGGCATGTCTGCAGCCCTGGTTTCGAGCTGGCTTTCCAGTCTCATCAGAAGTTTTCTTGAATGAGGTGCAAAAAGTGGCTGAAAGCAGGGGAGGTGGGGGGGTGGGGAAGGGAGAAAAAACTCTTCTGTGCATGCACACACACACACACGAGATGGAGACAGTGGTTAGCAACATAAACAAAAGGTGGGTGGTAACCCCCGAGCTTTTTTTTTTTTTTCCCCTTTTGACAGCCAGTGGTGGCAGTGATGAATTTGTGAAGTTATCTAATTTTCCACTGTTTTAATTAGAGGCCCGGGCTATGAGACCTAACAGCTGGGTTCTTTGTACTGCTTTCTGTTGCCTGACAGAGAAAAATTTCTACTGTATCTTCAGCCAAGCTTTCAGTCTGACCTGAGCAAATGAAACTTCTGGGACTCATAAACTGTGGTTTCTGGGCAGATTGCTTTTTGAACTGCTCCTTAGCTATCCTAACATGCAAAGAACACGAAGGCTTACAAAGTGAACTCCCTTTGTACTTTTAAAGCTAATGGTGATGCTCATTAAACGGGTAGGAGGGGAGGGAGGAACTCTCCCTGGCATATTAGAGAACTTATCAAGTGTAAAGTTTCCCTCTGATCGGACACAGCGGAGCTGGACCCAGTTGGAAAGTTGTAACGCCTGAGCCCTTGGAAGGCAATGGTATTGGTTGCAAGGCACAGCCAGTTGAGCTACTTAATTTATTACTCAGTCCCCTGCCAAGTGATTTTTAAAGCTTTACATTAAACTGAACGTGCATCACAGTTCATCACCCCTCTGTGTCTCGAGGCATGCACTACAACCACTCTTTCACTAAAATCCGGGAGGAAAAAAATGTCAGAGGAATTTTCAGACCTGAATTCAGCTCAGTCTGAAGCCTTTGCTTAAATCCCATTGGAGTCAAAGGAATTAAGCAAGGCTTTGACTTAAAGCACATACTTAATTGCGTTGCTGAATCAGAGCCCATATTCTGATTTCCTTCCTCAGGAGCTCTTCATCCTGTAAATGTGTTTGAATCCCAAAAAAAAAAAAAAGCCATTGCTCCGTCTTTTTCCCCACCTGCTCAGCCATGGCAAACTTCTTTGAGGTTGTTTTGCTGCAGGAGTCCAAGGGACTTGGTGATGACAAGGGCATTCAAGCCAGTGCAATTTCAATAAACCAGAAAGCCATTTGATTTGCAAGGAACTTAGTGAAAATAGCTGCCTTTCTGCAGAGGTGGTTGAGTAATGACCTATCACTCAAGCAATCTTGAAAGAAGAGCTCTTTACAGCATGTAGGTGAAGAATGGTGCTTTTAATAGCCACCATTTCAATCCTGGCTTGGAGAAAAATTTTAAGCATGTCCAAATACTGCAGCAGATGAATTGGGCAGCACGGTGAGGGATTTCAGGCCTTCCATCATCCACACTGGGGATGGGGACCATCACCTGCTACAGCCTCCTTCCAGCTTCCCTGCCTGCACTGCATTCCCAACAACTCTAGGAGGAAGGGTAGGGGAGTGAGCAGACAGCTCTTGCTCTAGTCCATGGCTGGAGAGCAGCAAGACCCCCACCTATAGAGATTTGGCAACTGGGAAACATTTTCTGCCTTGTCAGAGGAGCACCTCAGAGAAGCACCGCATCCAACAATGCTCCTTTAACCCTGAGACAGTAACTCAGTCTTGCCCATGCTGCTGAGGAATCTTGACCCAGCACCACTGTTGTCTTCCTCTGAATCCTGTTTTTAAGAAGTATCCCAAAGCTGTACTTGAAGAGCAGCTGTTCTGTACCCACTTGTGTTTAAGCTTGCTGAACGCTGGGGATTTGGATCAACAACCACATGAGTCCCAATGATGTTTCTGCTTTGCAGGAGGCGAAGGAAATAAGTAGTGGATAAGTGACCAAAAATGACAGCGAACTTGGTAAAGGACTGTGATGGAGCACAGTTTTGGTCATAAATGTCAGTCCAATATTTTTACAAGAGCACAACTACTTTCCCCAAACCACTTAATTTCCAATCTGATAGGAAGTGGGGCTTCATGACATGGCCTGCTTTGTTCTCGTGTTGCCACAGAGGGTTTCACCATAAGTTCAGATCCTGTATTGTCAGATGAATTCATCGCTACAGATGCAGATTTAGGATCTGCTGATTCATCTGGTATGTGATGTGAAAGGAGTGAGAAGGGAGACTACAGTGTTCCCCTCTGGAGGAATCTCCCTGATGTGCAGAGTGAGATTCCTTCTTGCATGCACTGATCCTCCTGTTTTCCCTTCACATGCAACAGAAGCCAACGGGGGAAAGGCTGTTGTGACCATCCCTGTAGGCTGCTGGGTGGATTCCTTTTGTGAGAAAAAAAGATTGATTTCACCTCCATCCAGTCCAGAAAGGTCTCACAAGTGCCTTTTTCATGGACAAGCACTGGCTGCCTGTTTTCTGCTCCTGAGTGCAGACCTCATGACTTGGATGTGGCCTGGACACAGTCATGCTCATGTGGAGGTTTTAAATAGACAGTAGGGATTCTGCCCATTGTGAATCTAATTGGACAGTGCTAAGTGCATTTTAATGGAGGCTACTCTGTCACCCCACGTGGAAACATCTGTACTGTTCTCCAGGACGAAGTGATGGCTGACATTAAGCAGTTTCCCAGTCCCAGGTGCCCAAAGTCCAACTAAGATGGGATCTTAGCCAAATTCAGGTTGCATTCCAGTCTGTGATGAAAGGGAATTTTGAAACGCTTGACTGTCCTGCAGAGCAGAAATTCCATTTCCCAATCAGCTCTAAATAATCATTTAAAGATGGACTGTAAATTGAGATCATTTTAATGTGTCATCTTGGTTCTAATTGCTTATAGTCCTGACTAAATGTTATCAGACCATCAGAGTCTGAGGGTGAAGCAAGGGCTGGGTGGTGAATCAGATGGAATCGTGTGTTGCCAAAGAGGAAGTCCTAAGACAGAGATGAGTCTATTGCTAGAGCAGAAGACAAGACACTGAACTCTCTGTTTACAGTGGGCCACAGAAAGAATGGGATAATTGCAATTATCAGAGTGAAGCAGCATTTAATGACTGCTTTATTTAAAAAAAAAAAAAAACCAAAAACATGCACATCTCTGAGGCAGTGGAGAGGTGCCAATTTGCCCTGGCTGAGCAGTGGACCTATTATCTCCTTCAAAGAACTGGCAACTTCACTCGTGGCAGAGGAGCTGAACACCAGGGCAAGCTGTGCTCTGCTCAGCTAATGAGTCACAGCACCAGGCATGCACAGACCACACCAGGGGCTGGAGGAGAGACCCACAGAAACAGCAAAGAGAAGAACCTCTTCTGCTTTCCCTTATAGTAATGCTTGGCTCTAGAAAGGGGAGGACATGGACTTTTCTGTGCAATAACCTGCATTCTGTCATAGGAGGTTGATCTGAGGATATGCTAAGCTAGGTGCACCCACAGCAGCTGATGGTGAATTCTTCTGCTCCTACTGTTCTTCCTCCTTTTGTGGACTTGCCACCTCATTCTTAAGTTCCCTGCAGTGCTTTTCAACCAGAATACATGTGCTCAATCTTCCCTGGGGCATGAGTGATCCCATATTTCTCAAGTCAGTCCATGATGCTCAACTCCGTGCTCTAAAAGCACCTCTGTATTTGGAAAGAAAAACATCACTGATTTGGATTTTTCTGTAATTCCCTCCTCTCAAAGTTACTGATGCTGAATTTCTGAAGAGGTCAAAGGAATTAGGAGCCATCAACCACTGGGAGTAGATGCTTTGTTAGACACTTTGAGTGGACTCTTTTGCCCAACATGTAGTTAGAGGTACGGGGAAGGGCCTGGAGAATAAATCTTATGAAGAGTGACTGAAGGAGATGGGACTGTTTAGTCTGAAAAGGAGAAGGCTCATGGGAAACCTCATCGTTGTCTGCAGCTACCTGAAGGGACATTGTGGAGAGGCTGCTGCTGGTCTCTTCTTGCAGGTACATAGTGATAGAACAAGGGGGAATGGTCTCATACAGTGACTGGGTAGGTTTAGACTGGACATTAGGAAACAAAAAGTGGTCAGACATAGGGGTGGGCTGCCCAGAGAGGTGGTTGGGTTACCAGCCCTGGATGTGGTGCTTGAGGTATGGTTTAAGGGTGAACATTATAGCATAGGGATAATAGTTGGACTTGATGACCCTGAGAGTCTTTTCCAATCAGAACGTTTTTGTGATTGTGATTCTGTAAATGATCAGCAGCCTGTTGAGAAATCAAGATGCTTTAAAGGGTAAGAGATTCCCACGTGTGGGTTCTGGCCAAATGCAGTTACTCTGTGCTATGAGTAACTGAACAGGAGCTGTGCTCTTAATGCTGAATTTATTGGTCTTCTTGTTTCGAGGTCTTCAGTAATTACCATCATGTGACTGGGGTTCATGGAGTTAAGAATGTTACACGTCCTGCTATCTGGTGTGGGAGTTCTCATATACACAACCTAAAAATGCAGAGAAACCACAGATTTATGAGATCATGCTTTTTATGCATGCCCCTGTCCAAGAAATAGTAGTTTCTAAATCACTCGCACTCTCCGTTCTTACCCATGTGTTGAATTTGCCTTTGTGAAGTAGGCACTGGTCCATCAGATTAATTGCCATATTAGTAAAATATAGTTGGAGAGGACTGGAGATTTGCCATGTCACTTTCTAACTCCTTCTCCCTTCTTTACTCATGGAAAGGAGGAGGGGAACTGCACCTGGATGCTTGCCAGGTCAAGAGGATGTCTTGACGCATGTCGGATAGGGTGGAAGTTCTCACTGAAATATGCTAAGGACACTTAAAATGGCTGGATGAGGGCTGGCTGAGTGCTGGCTGAGCTCTGCCTCACTCATTTCATCTGTTAATGTCTCCCTCCCACATGAAAGAACTTCCCTCAGACTCCAAAGGCCACCATGATACGATCTGATGGGTCCCAAGGAGCAGATCTACATGTAAATTGGTCACAGCTTGATGCTGTCCGGCTCGCAGCAGTAAAGGAAACTTTGATGGGAAAAATAAAGCACAATCCACCTATTAGTCACCAACCCAATTAGGAAGGCTCACGAAAAGCCTTCGTAACCAGCCCTGTAATGCCAGGGACCTATGAAAAGCATTACGTGAGGTGGAATTCAGACGTTTTTGTTCCCCACATCAATCAAGCCTGTCCATAATTTATAAAATCTGCCTCACAGGGCTCTTCCTTTGAGTTTTCTCTCCAAACAGGGCTGCCAGACAGGCAGTTTGGTAATGAAGGTGAGAGAAAAGATAGGAAAAATTACTTTTCCATGGAGGGTACCTCTACTCAAAGTACAAATTGCCTGCTACAAAACTCCTTGGAAATAGTGATTGGCCCCTACCTGTAGATGTAAGGAGGTCTGTTCCTCTGGCAGAGTTGGTTCCAGGGCACTCCGATTTAAGGGAGCATTTAAGTGCTTGAGGCCATTTGTATTCATTAGAGTGATTAAGCAACTGAGCAGGACACATGTCTAAGGTTAAGCATGACCCTTGGTGTTCTGTATATTGAGTTTTGTGGGCTATATTCATGTACATGATGTCTACAGCTTCTCTCTGTCCTCTCCTGACTCATATTATTAATCTGATACCATTTTCCCAGCTCTTGCTGAGTCATTCCTTTGCTGATTCTTCCTTGAACTTGCTTTGTGAGGTGGAAAAAAATGCAGTTCTGGCTCACTGGCTTTTGCCATCTTATGGATGTTAACTCCTGTGAAGACTTGTCATTCAACAGAGGATTAAACTTCTGTGGAGTGACAGTGGCTTGGGTGACATCATAATAACAGGCCACAAAATGAAAAATTGCCTCAGTGATGGCAACCTGATGTCAATACTGATTGCAAGAGCAATGGCGTAAATCAGTCTCCAGTACTGCTGCCATAATCCTGCCTTTCCACCCTGTGCTCTGTTACCTCCATCCCTTCTTTTCTGCCGTCCTCAGGAACTGGCTGAACCAGGAGAAAATGCTCTGTGATTTCCATAGGGCAGTTCTCTGATGAATCTGTTAATCATAGGGTTGGATGGACACATAAAGTAGTCTTAAAGAGGGGGGAATGAGAAATTTATCCTTACACCATCCTCTCATTACGAGAGTTCATCTATTAAACTAAAAAGCTACAGTGGGTGATGCAGGAAATCTTCCCTTTACTGGGTGGGGCCTTTTGTTTAAGTATATCCAATGGATTAATATGCCTGAAGAAGAGAGGGCTCCAGAGAAACCTTATAGTGGCTTGTCAGAACTTAAAGGGGGCCTAAAAGAAAGATGGGGACAGAGGTTTTAGCAGGGCCTATTGAGACAGGACAAGAGGGGGTGGTTTGAAACTAAAAGAGGGAGACTTAGATGAGATAGGAGGAAGAAGTATTTAACACTGAGGGTAGGGAGCCACTACCCTGGATTGCCCTGAGAGATGCCCCATCCCTGGAACCATTCTGAGTCAGGTTGTTTGGGGCTCTGAGCAACCTGCTCTCGTTGAAGTTGTCCCTTCTGACTGTGGGATCCCTTTTCCACCTTTAAAGGTCCCTTTCAACTCAAATGGTTCTATCATTTCTATGAACTGAGGTCTTACAGCCCTGGTGACTCTGGGCTCACCCAAAGGAGCAGGGTGATGTGTTTGTGAGCTCCAGGCTTTCCAGGAGTGGAAATGAGCAGCACTACCTCTGGTCGCCAGCTTTTGCTCACCCAGCTCCTTTTTGTGAGGGGAAACTTGGCAGAATACTTCAGTTGGGATTACATTTACGCAATTGATGATAACTGAGAAGTGTTTCTAAGAAAGAGACAAACAGGCAGTTAGCCTCTACCTTAGGGGATTTTGCATAAACTTCTGATTTTGAAGAAGCCCTTTCCAAACTTTCCCAAGCCTGACTTGAATTAGTCTATTCAGGCCAGTTCACAGTTCCAAGGATCCTATTCCACCTGCTGCTGGAAGTTCCCTTCTATTTTCTATTCCCTTCGTATTCCCCTCTATTCTTTTTCAATTCTCAGCAATTTTATCACTCCTGAAGTTTTGCATCATACGGAGTTAAACATAGGAAGCAATATCGCTGCCCATGCACAGACCTTTAGCAGAGACACTTCCATTACTCCCTAGAAGAAACCCAGAACTAATTCCCTCCTGTGTCCCCAGCCAAAGACACGTTTTCTGCCTATAGGACACCTGTCAAAGAGGAACAGGCTTTCTATTAAATAAACAAAAATCATTTGGTGAGCAAGCTCAGAGAAGAGAGAAGAACCAGCCAAGTTCCAGATATCCTGGACATCGGTTTTCGTGCTTCCTTCAGCTGCCATGAAGAAAAATATCATCTCTTTCTAGCCAATTTGAGTTTTATTTTCAGCCTAAGGATCAGGCAGGAATGGCTGGATAATGTAGATGAAATTTTCTTTGTTGCCTAATGTAATCAAAGGCTTAGCGGACAAGGTAAATGACGGCATGAGCTATAATTAAATGTTCTTGGGCTTGAGGTGTCTAATATGAATGTCAGGGGCAGGGTGAAAAATGAGCTGAAACATGTGCAACGGACCTGCGTGGAGATGTTCCTTCTCTCCACGATGGACCAGCGTTAAAAGGTCACATTCCAGCAGCCATAAGACATGGTAGTGTTCAGATGTCTCACAGCTTTGGGCTTGCCTGGTTTATTGCGAAGTTAGGGAAGGGCTTAGGGCTTCTCTCTGGGTACAGTGCAGTGAAATGAACTGTGGTCAGCTTCATGGAGAGGCAAGTGTTAAGATAGAGGAATGACTTGTTGGGACTGTGGCTGAGGCAAATCTTTGATGTCCAGGGCAGAGCTTTTGCCTCATTGATGGCTGACAGGGTCTCGGTTAATGAGGTTTATGAAAAGATGGTGTGGCCTTGTTGAACTTGCCCTGGATCAAAAGCTCAGCTATGTGGTGCTAGAAATCTTCCTAATTGCTTCTGGTACCATTGTATGAACCTTCACACTTCTTCAAAGGCTGTTTGTGGTCTGTGATGAGGTCCTTGTGTCTCGAATCCCAACATGAGATGAGTCGGCAGATAGATGCAGGATTAATCTGGTGTCTGTTGGGCATCTCTGTCTCTCTGTTGAATTCCTACTTAGCTTTCTTCATTCTCTCTTGACCTTCACAGGCTTCTTTTCCTACCCTCTCTAAATAACACCCTCCCCTAAAACTGTAGCTGAAAGAAATCCCAGTTACCCTCTTCCTAATTGAGAAGCTCAGCTCGAATCAGGCAAAGAAATTGAAACAAAGACCAGGGCAGCTCAGAGAAAAGTGAGTGGCTGCACGTTTTAATTTACTGCAATTTTCCTGCCTGCAGCTCAGGAACTTCTGGGCATTTTATTTGGTAAAGTGTGAAAGTACGTGAGTGTTGGGAGGTGGAGGCTTTTCTATCTTAAGCAGATACTGTGTGACTGTTTACCCACGAGCTAAGAAAATGTTTCTGCAGTTGGCCGATGTTCAGTCCCGTGAATAATATTTCGCAGAGGAGTTTGCTCTCCGATTAGCACAAAATGATCTGTGCATGTCTACAAACCGCTTTATGGTTTATTCTGCCCGAGAACAGGGCAGGATTTTGAAACCCCTCTTGCTCCTTGGAATATCTGTGTTTGCCTTGGCATTCCGGCAATGTAGGATGCAGGAACCCCACGGAGGAAAAAATGGATGAACAGAGGAAATGTTGCTTTACTCTGTGCAGACTGCGAGTGGAATGTGATCTCTGAATCAACCATCTCGTTTCTTAGAATAACTGAAAAATATTTAATTACTCATGTCAGGGTGGAGCCACTGCTGCAGTCTCGTTTGAAACCCATTGGTGTTCAGCCTAGAGAAAAGGGAACTACTGGAAAGAGTTTGGTGGAGGCTATGAAAATGCTGAGGGGACAGGAACATCTCCGTGAGGAGGAAAGGCTGAGAGGCTTGAGGCTGTTTAGCCTGGAGAAGACTGCGAGGAGGTCTTCTCAATGCACCCTTTAGCAAGAGCTAAAGGGTGAGAGGCAAGAGGATGGGATCAGACTCTTTTCAGTGCTGTCCAGTAACAGGAAAATGGGCAGTGGGTACAAACTGGAACCCAGGAGGTTCCATCTAAACATGAAGAGACACTGTGATCCTCTGCTGGAAGGGTGTCAGATTCCTAGAGCAGGCTGCCCAGAGAGGTTGTGGTATCTCCTTCTCTAGATGGCTTCCAAATGCCCCTGAACATTGTGATCCTGGGCAGGCTGCTGTGAGTGACCTCACTTTAGCTGGGAGGTTGGAATAGATGATCTCCAGAGATCCCTTTCTTAGCCTGCCATGCTGGGATCCTGTGTTTCTTCTCTCTCTCTCAGGAAGACCTTTTGCTTTTGAGATACCTGAGCCTAATCCTTCTTTTATCCTTGGGTAAATCAGCAATCCATCATTCAGATTAGTGGCATTCCCTAGTGATCTGTCAGGATTCAACTTTTGGGGGTGGGAATTTCAGATCCTACTTCTCTCACTACTGGAGGAATCCTTTAGCTAGCAAATTTAAGGTTGTTCTCAGATATTTTATAAGTGAATCCTGGAAATTCAAGAGCCTTCAGGCTACATGATGAACCTCAGGGTAAATGCAGGTTTAGGACCATCACAATAGGAAAATTTCTTTGGATTTCATTCTCTCCTTCTTACAAAGGCAAGCCAAAGACTCCCAAAATCAGTATTGGATTGCTCCATGTAGAACCTCTGTAAAGTTGGAGTAATGCTTCAGTCAGACTTCTGTTTCTTGAGGTTTGTGTTTTCTTGAAGGGTCGAATATTTCCAGCTATTGAAGCATGGTGGTTCCTCCCCATCTTTTTTGTTTGTTTGGGTTTTTTTTTATTGTGAAAGCTCTTTACTGCAGTTCAGTGAAGCACAAAGGCTTTTGTGCTGTGCTGAAGCTTGGGCTTGTGCTGGGTCTGAGATCATGATATGCTTTGCTAGCGACTTTGTAGCTGGGTCTGGAGACTGAGTGAAAACATGTGCTCAGCTTTGGGAAAGCTGTGTTTAGGTCATGCCACCATTAAGTCAAGAAAAGCCCTCCAAGATCATCAAGTCCAACCCAATACCACCATACCCCCTAAAGCATGTCCAGAAGTGCCATGTCTATGTGCTTTTTGAACACCTCCAGGGTTGGCGCCTCCACCACTTCCCTGAGCAGCTTGTTCCAGTTCCTGACACTTGCCTCACTCAAGATGACTCTAGCAAGCCCCCTATGTTTTTTTTGCATATCATCATTGGGAAAACAACCATTGTCAGAAGGTATTTTTCACCCCTGCCTGTTGATGTGTTTACAGTGCTCCACTTTTTGTGTCCTGCAAGCAGGCACACAAAGTGTGCCTTGGGAAAATATTTGCAGAGACTTTGGCAGGGCCAGCGTCAGCTTTGCCCTGTGCTTCCTGCAGGTCCACGGGGAACCTGCTCCCCTGAACAATGGGTTCCAGCCACCAACCCTCAATGGCTTGACCTTTTTGTGTTTCGCTTGCAAGTCGCCGTGTGCACACAACATCAGCTGGACTTTCTCAGCCCCAATTGTTTGAAACTGCCTGAAAACTTCCTATTGAGCGAAGAGATTCAGAATGACCACATCGGTTTCCCTCCCCCCACCTGCCTGGCACCTACAAAACAACTCCATTAGTACACTTTCTACAATGGTGGTACATTGTTATTTCCTGCTCTCACACCTGATGATCTTACACCCCATGCTGACCTGAGGAAAAAAAAAATATATGTATTTTTTTGAGCTTATTAAGGGTCAAATTAGGTTAAAGGGAGAAAAACTTCGATGTGACAGACAGAAGTGAAATGGTAATTTAAGGCTAACAGATAAATGGGATAGAGGTGATGAGAATAAAAGCAAGGGGTGAGGAGCAAGCGGGAAGGGAGCATCAACACTGGGAGTGTGTTGCCTGGGTCTGGCTGCCTGAAACTTTGGGAACTCTTTGGGTCACCCTTTGATGTGCTTTTCTTCCCTGAGAGTGAAAGGATCATAGAACGGGTTAGAAGGGACCTTTCAGGGTCATCTAGTCCTACCTCCCTGCAGTCAACATGGATATCTTCAACCAGAGCTGGTTGCTGAGAGCCCCAAAGAGCCTGACCTGGATAGGTTCCAGGGATGGGGCACCCACCACCTCTCTGGGGAACCTGGGCTAGTGTTTCACCACTCTCAGTGTAAAAAAACTTCTTCTCTCTACCCCGAATCCCCTTCTTTTAGCTTAAGCCTACCCACCCCTTTATCCTGTCTCAAGAGTCCCTGTTAAAAAGTCTGTCCCAGATTTTCTTGTAGAGGCCTTTTAAATACCACAGTCTCCCTGAAGCCTTCTCCAGGTGCAACAACCCCAACTCTCTCAGCCTTTCTTCTTCACTTTCTTGATAGCTTTACTCAAGGCCTGAGTTGTGGCATCTACATGTTTCTTTATCTCATCCCTCTTTCAGCATCCCTTTTCAGAGGAAACCAGTTCTCTCCAGTTCACAGAGCTGCAGATGTCAACTTGCCCATTGCTAAAAAAGAGGAAGATATTACAGCTTAGCACTGCAAACCCTCTCCAGTCACTGAAAAATGTCCATCTCCTTTTCCCAGGGAAGGAACAGGTCTGTTAGCTGCAGCTCTTCTAGCTTACCACAAGACAAAGAACAACTCTCCCTGTCCTCTGAAAAATAGAAAGCAGGAGGCTGGAGCTGTACAGGGAAAACTGGAAGGAAATTTCCTCTGGAAATCACAGGCTGAGGTCCTGAGTTTTGCCAGACTGAACTATTCCAGAGGCAGCTGCTGTGACAGAGAGCCATCAGGAGCTGCTAGACCGGGCATCTCTGGGTTGCTCTGGGATCTGGTTGCATGATCAGCCTGTTCTCATCCTGTCAGAGAGCACTGGGAAGCTGCTGGGATCAGCCCTGGACTCCCATCTTCCTGGACATTCCAAAATGGGAGCTAAACCTTGCTTAGGTAATTTGTGCATGTGGTCTGCAGCACTGAGGAGGTCAAGTAGTCTCTATTCCTGCATCCTCTTCAAGAGCAGGGATCCACTTGCCGTGATGCACGGTGGATCCTATCCTACCTTGAGAAAACCTCTTTCCTGCCCTATCCTTCAAGCTGTAATGTTTTTGAAGAATACTGGGATTATCAAGGTTTGGATTAGCAAGCAATTTCCTGAGTTTCTCAACATCATAAATGAGGTCAAAAAAGGTCTTTTTTGAATGGAACCCATTAATCTCCTTGTTGTTAGCAAGGAAACGTTGAAAAGTGCAGGTGTTAACAGTCGCTGTGTTATTTTTGGGAGAATGTGAACTGAAACACTCACAGGAAGCGTAGTATTCCCCTGCCAGCATCCTGGAGTATTATTTTAGGCAGCAGAACTAAGGGTTATGTGCAGGATTATGCTTTCATCACACCTTTAGGGCTAGAGCACTTCATGTGCAAGAATTTTTTGCCTGAAGCATTGCTTTTCTCTGTCTGTCGTCCTCTGGTTGTGGCAATGAAATTAATCACCACGGTCCCTGTCAAGCAGCAGCATTAGGATGCAGCTCCTGGATCAAAGTGGGACAGAAGTAGTTCACCAGATCACAGAAATAGTGCTGCTCTGCTTGCTCTGAAATATGGCAAGGCAGGGACANAGCTTTCCTACTGGGCATGATTGCAGGTGGGAGCAGCCATAGGGATCTGGATCCAATATCCAATCTGTTTGCTGACTTCAGGACCAGACTCTGGGCCAGGTGACAGAAATTCATGGGAAGGGTTTGGGTGTGTGGGAAGGTGATGGGCGAGGTACCAGAGTGCACAAGTAATTAGAAAGAATTTAAGCCATCAGATATCTGCTGCCTTCTGCTGCTGCTCCTAATTTAACTCCCAAACCCTGCAGCTAAGGTAAGATCCATCCCCTTATAACAATACAGGCTTGCTTCAAGCACACATCTGAACATGTTCACCAGTTGAAGGGCATTCAAAATGCTTGACCTTCTCTTGTGTGCAGTGGACAGAGTTGTGATATGTTCTGGTGGCAAAGAAAACAAGGACACGGAATAAAACAGCCAAATTAATGTCAAGGGTAGTAAATAAGGCAACTTGGCAGCAGCAGGATTTTCCAAGCACTGATGCCTTAATATCGTGTGGCTGTGGAATTGCTTGTTCTTGCAAGGAATGACCTTATGTGGATGCCTCTGCCTAGCCAGACAAGGTTAAAGCCACATCATGGGATAAACGTCAGGCAACACTGGTGGCTGAGCGAATGTGCTGGCTGCAGAAACTTTCCCCAGTGACATGAGACAGTTATAAAAAGAATTAGCCCCGCAGAGATTTGTTGGGGAAGCCATCCAGGATCCCTCCAGAAATTAACGACTCTCAAAGATGAAGGGCTTGATGTTCCTTTCTGATACAGGAATTGCTGAGTGGAAGAGCAAAGTCACCCCAAACTTTCCCAGCTATTTGTTTTTGGTTTGTTCTCCCGTTTCAGAGCGGTTACTGGAATACATCAGCTCTTCAGCCAGTAGGACTGGCAAGGAGAGGCCACCCATGAACTGAGCTTTTCCTACCAGGTGATTAAAATCTAGAATAAAACCAAACAGGCAGCTCACAGAATACAGAAGAAATTCACTTCCCACCTCCAACAACCTGCCTTGCACTACTGCTCTGGCAGGCCAAGTCCTTTTTCTTCTGAATATCTCGCATGTGAGATGGGTTAGTCATCTCCAGGCACTCTTCCAAGGAGCTCTTTATCAGTTGCAAGCTCTTTTTTAGGGTTTGTGGAGTTTTGGCTAACAAAGGAGGCACTGCTTTTCAACCCTGCAGGAGCATTACTGGCCAGAGAAAGTGTGGATGCTCAGGGTCTGCTCCAGTCTTGATGACGGACTTCAAATGAAGTGATGGGACCTCTATGTCACTACCAAGTCTGCAGATGTGAACTAAAAGAGTGGTTTACTTCATGTTGTCTCAACTACTAGACTTGCAAACAGTTTGTATAGTGATAGTTACATAGTTTTATAGTTATATGGTTTTATAGTTACACAGTTATATAGTTAGGTGCATGATGGATTTGGTGGTTTTAGTGCTGACTTAGAAATTCCTGATTTTTTTATTTTTTTTTTTCCTGGTGACCACAAGGCAAACAATGGACCTAGGAAGTTCCCAAGAGTATAATGATGGCAACTGTGTGATATAATCCAAATTGAATGTTTTCCCCAGGTGACAGGCTAGAAATGACTCAACATTTTCAACTCTCTATTTGCTCAGTGTGTTAAATCTTACTTCCCAAGGGGGATGGGCTTCTAAGAGGGGCAGGCTGATAGGATAGGCAACCATCCTAGCCCATCAACATTGTCCTGTCTCTGATAGAGGTGCCAGGGATTGCTGGCCACTAAGAGACAAAAGGAGGATAACTTCACAGGCTCACAGGATGTTAGGGGTTGGAAGGGACCCAAGGAGATCATCAAGTCCAACCCCCCTGCTAGAGCAGGACCATACAATCTAGCACAGATTACAGAGGAAGACATCCAGACAGACCTTGAAAGTTTCCAGAGAAGGAGACTCCACGACATCTCTGGGGAGCCTGTGCCAGTGCTCTGTGACCCTTACAGTAAAGAAGTTCCCCATTCTGTTGAGGTGAAACCTCCTGTGCTGCAACTTGCACCCATTGCTTCTTGTCCCTTCACAGGGAGCAAGGGACCAAAGCCTGTCCCTCCCTCCTGAACAGCCCTCAGATGTTTATAAACATTTATTAAATCCCCTCTCAGTCTTCTCTTCTCCAGACTGAAGAGTTCCAGGTCCCTCAGCCTCTCCTCACCAAGCAGTGCTCCAGTCCCCTAATCATCCTCGTAGCCCTCCACTGAACCCTCTCCAGCAGGTCCCTGCCCCTCTTAAACTGGGGAGCCCAAAACTGAATGCAGTACTTCCCAGCAACCAAAGTCATAAATACTCTCTTTCACCTTAAATGAGATTAATAAAGATACTCCCTTCTCTTAAATGCACTAATTTAACATAACACACTGACTCCCTACCACTTCTCTCTCTCTCTCTCTCTCTCTCTCTCTCTCTCTTTTTTTCACCTGACATCTGTTCAAACATCTGCTCAGCAGGACAGGAATGAATCATATTACGCTGATTATATTTGCTTAATTCTACCATGTAGTCTTTGATCCACATCAGGTCGACATGCCTAGCCAGATACCACGAAAACCAAACCTCAATCTGTGTGTTATTGCACCGAACAACTCCAACAAAGGGCCCAGATCTGGATTGTTGGCTGCATCCACGCGGGAGAAAAGCCATTCCTTGTTCACAGCCTGCTGTGTCCAAATCCACTGGCTCTGCTGAGGGGAAAGCTTTTAGAATAGAATCATGAGATCTTCGAGTCCAACCACTCTCTAGCTTTACCAAGTCTGATACAAAACCATGTCCCTCAGCACCACATCTCTGCATCTTCTAAATGCCTTCAGGGATGTGGATTCAACCACCTCTTTGGGGAGCCTGTTCCAGTGGCTGAGAATCCTTTCAGTGAAGAAGTTTCTTCTGTTATCCAGTGTAAACCTTTCCTAGTGCAACTTCAGGTTGTTTCCTCTTGTCCTATCACTTGTTAGGGAGAAGAGACTGAGCCCGCGTAACTAGAACCTCCTTTCAGGGAGTTGTAGGCAGGGATAAGATGTCCCATCAGCCTTCTTTGCTCCAAACTAAACCACCCCAGTTCCCTCAGCAGTTCTTCACAACCTTTTTCTCAGGACCATTCATCAGCTTTGCGTTGCTTGAATTTCTCCCCCTAATGCATAGTCTGTAGCAGACTGTAGACTTCCTCTGGATGAGGAAGGCTCTTCCCTTCTCCCACAACACGTGAGATTTCTTTAGACCCATTCTCAGAGCCTGCACCCCAAAGGATATCATTTCCCTGATGGTTCTCGAGCACATTCAACATCCACACTGGACTCCCCCAGGGTTGTTCCTTCATCAGTTGTTCTAAAATCCTCATTAAGACCTTGGAAGAGGAAACTACCTTTTCCTTATTACATCATTCTGAAAGGGATGCTGCAGTAAGAAGAGGATCACAAGCACTTTGATTTTTTTCCCCTGTGTGTATCATAACCTTTGGCATTCGATCTAAATGAGCTCTACACACGAGCATGACAATTCTCCTCCACTGCTATATAGGATTTCTCCAGCTTTTGCCCTTTCCAGAGAGCTGTTTAGAATAATCCCCTGGATATGTGACTCAGAAGATTTCTTCTGATTACAAAAATGAAAGGAGGAAGAAAGGAGAATTAAAAATCACCTAAGCCAAATAATTTTATTCTATGGTTTTAATTAGATGGTTGGGAGCATACCAAAATTCAGTTACTCCACGTTTGGAAGCCTCTCAGGCAGCCATACAAATTACTTGGTTAAAATTAAAAGCTTCAGAAATCCCATGGATTATGTGGGGGCCCAGCATAAAGCTTCTCGAGACAAATCAAAAGAGGAAAGCTGTTTTTATTTACATTGGTTGAAGTGCTCATTGGAGTAGGATATATACAGCACAACAAAACGATCATCTTCTCAGACTGTTTTTTGTTTGAATCTCTGTATATAGATTTTTTTTTTTTTTTTCCCCTAAGATGGCATCAAGCTCACAGAGTCCAGGACAATAAAACTGAGAACTTCAGAACCAGAAAAGAAAGCAGGAATGGCTAAAACAAGCTCTCTTTATCCAGTACACAGAATCCCAGCATGGTAGGGGTTGAAAGAGACCTCTAGGGACCAACTTAGCCCAACTACCCTGTTAAAGCAGGGTCACTCACAGCAGCTTGCCCAGGATCATTATGTCCAGGCAGGTGATGTCCATTTATATGCAGTATTAGTCACATTCCCAAACAAGATGCCAGAGTGTGCCTATACCTGGAGGTCAATCAATCCATCATTAGCATGAAGTCACAGAATCCCAGCATGTTGGCAGTTGGAAGGAACCTCTGGAGATCATCCAGCACCACCAGCCTGTAAAGAAGCGGCACCCACGGCAGGTTGGCAGGATCTCTGGGTATCCCACTTTTCTCCACCAGTAAAAAGGTGGGGGGTGAAAAAAATCCTCAATACAAATCCATGCCCAGGGAAAGAAAAGGTCTTCTCCCAAATGTCTTTGGTCGGTCAAAGCTTTGTTGTCTCAGAAAGGGCAAAATGTGTGTCAAGTATTTTCCAGCTGGTTTGAATTGGGATATTACTCACGTTCCTTAGAGGTTTGTGTCAGGGTCACCTAGAATGGGTGGATGAGTAGACTTGTGCAGCACCAGCACCAGTCCAAAGTAAATAAGAAGGGATGCTGATGACATGGTTTGTGTCCAGCTCTGATGTGCTGGGGAGCCCAGCGCTCTCCAAGGATGGATGAGGAGCGGAGGAGAGGCTGAGGCTCACTCCAGGCATTGAGCAGTTTCTTCATCTTGATGTGTTTGGGTGTTTTCTCAAGCCAAGTTTCCTTGTTTTTGTCCTGCTTCCCTGCTCCTTTCCTGGTACAATTCGCAGACACACTAACACACACACACACACAAAGCTGTTTATAGTGCTTAAGACGCCTCGTAAATAAGCCAGGAGGTCTGTAAGGATTTGCTGGAGCCCTGCCGGTACCTGCCAGCCTCTTGTGTTTAGACATGGGTGTCCTCTGAAGGGATTTTTGATTCCTTTCAGGCCTCAGAGCTGTTTAGAAGGACTCTAGGAAGAAAAGTTTGGCTGCTGGAGTTTTGGAGATTGAGGCCTGTAGGTTTCTGGAGTCCACCACTCCAGGGGTTCCCACCCCTCTCCCCACTTTTCAGATTCGAGGTTCCTTTGTAAGTCATTTTTCATAATACATTGAATCCCCTTTGGGCAGCAGCATTGCAAATCAGAGCCTGCCTCTGGGCTTTATCATCTTATGAACATTGAGGCTGCTATGCTAAAGCAGTCATGGTAGCCATGGAATAATTTATGTCGGAAGGGACTTCTGAAGATCTCTGCTCTGTCAAAGCAGGACCGGCTTTGAAGTTGCACAAGGTTGCTCAGGTCCATCTAACTTCTTACAGGCAGGCATCTGCCAGAGCTGGCAGTGATCAGCTTCTCTCTGGCAGAAAGGCCAAGCACTTTAAGCATCCCAGAAAGCCAGATGGTTTTCTTAGTTTTCCTGGAGCAATTTCTCCAGGCTGGGTTGGAGGTAGCTCAGCAGAGGGGCATGGTGGATGGAAGCTTTCATTCCTAGTTCCAAAAAAGTAACACCCATAACACCTTACCCCCATCAGGAGGAAAGGAGGGGGAAAAAAAAAAAAAAAAAATTAAAGAAAAGCAAAGATCAACTGGCCAGCTCAATCATCCAAAAGCAAAACAGATGCAAAAAGATGACAGTTTCTTCTTTGTCTGCTGGCCAATTCTGTTCCTCAGGATTTCAATTACAAACCTCAATGCCTGGAGGTGGCAGGAAAGGTTTAAATCGTTCCACGCAGGACTGCGGCAGAAAACGTATTTAGTTTTCCTGACGTGGATGGGGTCACGGTGATTTCTCATCACTGGGTTCCCTCACCATGGACACGCTGCAGGGGGAAGTGTGGACTCTTGTTGGACTTGCAGAGACTTTGCTTTGAAACCTCTTGCAACGCCTCTGAAAAGTAAGAAAAATGTTCCCATTCATTACTGCTCTGGTGCAAGAGGGAGGGAGAGGAGAGGGAAAGTACATGGTCAGCTAGAATAAATGCAGCATTGCTCAAATTAAAGGTAGGGAGAAGGCAGAGGGAAGCATCATTTTTCATGGGGGAAGAGAAGAATTAAACTTTAAAAGGCATGGTTCTGCCAGAGCTCAGTGCAGCCTTTTCATTATGCTCACTGCTGTGAGCTGAAAGGGATCTTCTAAGATTTGTTGTAGTCTGTGGGTTTGGATTCTGAGCAGCTAGCTGGCCTCCTCTGACACATGAGGAAACCAGAGTGGATCAAGTCTCTACCCATCTGCAGACCAGTCTGTGAAGCTGACAAAGTGGTTGTAACATTGACAAGATGGGAGAAATGATGTCTCCCTCTGTCACGTGTCTGCCACCTATTTTCTCTGTCCCCTGAAAAGATCTCTGTCCAGCCTTGAGGAACAAGCTTCTCTCCTAATAATAACGTATTAAAACTTCAACCACATCAACCAAGTGTGCCCCCTAAATCTGTGGATTCTTAGATATGTTTGATGGTGCAGTGGTTTGAGGTTAAGTGGATTATTTTAATAAGAGAAATTAGGTTATAGGCTGAGAAAGGAAAACATTGGTGATGTCTCCTTCACTCATGGGTTTGTTGACCAATGCAAAAGTAAGAATCCAAACATAGATAAGACAGAGCTGCTTGGCTCTGAGTTATGGGCTGTTGGTCTCTCCCTTTCCTTGGCTTCTAGCTGGATCTGTGTAACCCAACTAATCTATTCCTGCTTCTAACCCCCCTCGCCAATATTTCCTGTTTACCTGGCACATAAGACAGATGCTAGGATAACGTTGGGTGGTGGGGAAAGATGGAAGGGTGGTTGGGAATCCCTCTTGGGAACTCTGATCTCTGGGAGGGCTGTGGTGTTTCTGTATTACCTTTTTACTATATATNCACAAGCTTTTCTTGTGCCTGAGTAGGAGTAAAGAACAAAACGGTGATAGGGCCAGAGATGAGATTTTGCCTGATGCCATGGGTTGTGGTGCATTGTCCCCTCTGCCGCCTCCTCTGTCTATCCTCATCACCTTGGAAAGGAAGCTGGAAAACCAACCAAGCTCAGCCCATGCTTGACACCAAGCTCAGCCCATCTACCTTGTGA
>VWZI01009655.1:84285-103704 GCA_013396835.1 Psilopogon haemacephalus
AAGAGCTTTCTTGTTATAAAAATACTTTTTTTTTCCCCAACATTTTGAAATATCAAGAGATTTCTTATTAAAAAAAAAACAAACACTTTTTTATCCAGCACTTTGAAATAAGTCAAGAGCTTTCTTGTTAAAAAATGCATATTTTTTCCCCAGCATTTTGAAATATCAAGAATTTTCTTATAGAAGGAAAAAAAAAAAAAAACAACAAAAAAACCCACTTTTTTTTCCCCAGCACTTTGAAATAAGTCAAGTGATTGACTATTTCAGACGTTTCTTTGCTGTATCTACATGGGCTGTGTTTAGGGAGGTGAGTGTAGCTACGTTGGTTGCAGCAGCAGAAACGCACCTACCACAAGAACAACCTTTTCCCCCCTCCACTTTTCAAATGGCTTCTTGGGCGTTTTTTGGCCATGAAAATGCCCATCCCTGCTTCGTCAGTAGTTTTTAAACATGCCACGGCCAGAAAAGATACTTCTGTTTAAAATCAGAGAAACGACCCACTCAAAAAGCTTCGAATGCAAGGTATCTGTTTCACTGGGTTGGACTGGCCAACAAGTGCAGCTTGCTGCAATGTGGTCGCGACGCTCAGATCCAGTTCATGCTACTGATACCCCTTGCTCTCCCTTCCAAATTAGCCCAGATGAATGGGACCTTTTGTAGCGAGGCAAGGAACGGGCAGAAATCACAATAATCTCTTTCTAGCCAGGTCTCTGTAGCGTAGGGAGAGTCAATGGCTCTGCCTGCTGCTGGAGAAGAAGGAAAACAGCAATTTCTCAGCGGTTTCCTTGGCACGTTGGAAAGCGAAGACGATCTTCTTGCACACAGCTCAGTTGCTCCCCACTGACTCCATTCCAGCCATTCAAGCACCACGAGACTATGGACCATGGATTGCATCCTTCAGAGCCCAGCACCATTGCCAAGCAGGTTTATCCCAGACCAGAGCCCTTGGGTGGTGGCAGGTGACAAGTGTCTTCCAGCTTGGGTGCACAGTGGCTTTTGACTTTTCCGTGCATGCTTCCTGGGCCAAACTCTTTGCTCTCATTGAGAAGTTATACTTCTTTCCTGTTATTCTAAAACTAAGTACTTTGCACATTTGGGAAGTATTATTAAGTAATAGTCTGAGTGACAGTCTGTGGCTGGAGTTAATTTCTTCCAGTTCTCCAAGTGTCTAATTACACTTTCTTCAATGCTAACTGTACAGATTGTTTCAGATGTGCAAAGACTTCTTGTCTATGGAAAAAAAAAAAAAAAAGAAAGAAAGCTCTCAGTTCCTCACTCCAGAGTAAAGGTCTGAGGCTAGAGGGGTAACAAAATGTCTTCTCACTTCAGCACTGTTGATGCTTCTATTCATTTTCCCTCAAGTACCACTGAAAGAATCATGTAAAAACCAACAGGTCTGATGGTACCTGGTGTAAATCCAGATCATCTCTTTGATAGAGTTGCAACTCTTCCAGCTTAAAGCAACTCAGTTTAAAGCCAGGTCTGTCTTGAAGACCATGTCAACTAAAGATCCTGTTAAGCAGATGTAGACAACCCTTTTCAAGAAGTTGTGCCCTGCTTTCATTGTGATAAATGTGGTGGAGAGACCATGACTGGCTGCCCTTTCCTAGACCATGGTGTTGCAAAGTGGGAAAAAGGAAGAGCCTTAGGCTGCTGTGTTTCACCCCAGAGCTAGAGTAGAGAACATACGTGGGATCTCTCATGTTAGTAAGCCACCATAACTAGGTTGTGTTTATAAACAGTTCAAAACTTCCTCAGTGGTTGATTGAAGAGCAGCACCATCCTTACATGGTAGTATCTCTTAGAACAAGGGGATATTCTCTTCAGAGGTACATTGCTACCTCTTTGCTAGGGCAAATTTAGGAAAAAAATGAACATGTTCTGCAGCTGATTTTTCCAATTACAGTTTAAAATGCATTAGATGGGTGTCAGAGGAAAGACATGAGGAGCAGAGCTGCCAATGGGGCTGGTGAGAAGAGCCAATAATTCACACTACCCTTTGGTGCCCAGGAGACAAGCTCCAGAGCTACTGATGACTATCATGGCAGCATCATTTCAGGCTGATCACAAGATTTTTTTGTTGGTCCTTGACTTTGGCCACGCTGCTGTTTCAGTCCAGTTTGAATGGTGGCCTACAGGACTAGACGTGGCATCCTTTGAGACTGGGTGAGCTCACGTTGTGATTTATTTTTCTTTGCTGGGGTTTGTGAACGAATCAGGCAGGAGAGAGGAAGTGAAGGTTTGTTCTTTCTGAAGATTTATTTCATTACATCTGCAACAAGTCAAGAAGAGAACAAGGTAGAAAGGCTTTTGGTTTTGGGCCTGGAACAAAGCTCGGTACTTGAGATAAACAAATGAGGGGAAAGGAATTATCAAAGAAAGAGCTGGCCACAGACTTTGTTAGGAGCTTTACAGTAACAGGCTGAGGAACTTTGGTTACTTAAACCAAACTGAAAGTGGATCAGACTTGCAGGGTAAAAGGAAAAGCAGATGACTGAGGTACCTTGAGGAAGGAAATACTCTTTCTGTCTCTCCACCTATCAATCTCTCAGAATATCCCACGTGTGGAAATACCTGACATGGAGAATATCCCAAGCTTTGGGTCAGAAGATCCAACAGGTTTCTCAGGTGTGTGAGTTGCCCTGCTGTTGGCTTTGATAGCCAGGATGTTCTGTTGACTCATCCACCAAGCAGTGGTGCTCTCCTAGTTCCGACCACAAATGCCAAGGCTCTGGAGTGCAAGACAACAGGTAGGCTCCAACACAGCCAGATGTTTTGTACCGCTGTGTTTTACCTGCCAAGTGTGACCTACAGCTTCCTGAAAGGAGGTTGGATTAAGGTGGGAGTCTGTCTCTTCTCCCAGGTAACAAGCAATGGGATTAGAAGAAACAGCCTCAAGTTGCACCAGGAAAGGGTTAGGTTGGACATGAGGAAAAATTTATTTGCTGAAATAGTGGTTAAGCCCTGGAACAGGCTGTCCAGAGAAGTGATGGAACCACCATCCCTGGAAATCTTAAAACAATGTGCAGATGTGGCTCTTTGGGACACGGTTTATTGGTGGACTTGGTGGTGCTGGGTTAACAGTTGGACTCAATCACCTCGAAGGTCTTTTTCAACCTGAATGGTTCTATGTGTGATCACATACACATAGCCAAAAGCTACACAGAATCATAGATGCATTTTGATTGGAAGAGACCTTGAAGATCATCAAGTCCAACTGTTAATCCATCCCTGCCAGATCACCACTAAACCATGTCTTTCAGCACCACACCTACACATCTGCAAATAAGGCTTTTCTCTGGGTTGGCTGCAAAATTTTCAAGCATTCAATACCAAGTAATTATCCCAAAATCTTGCAGGACAATGTCGGCACCTTGTCCAAGTTGGCTAGTAGATGTTGATAATTCCTGCCTCATGCTTAGGCCAGTGAAGAAGCTGATTTGCTTCATGTAGATGATCAAAAATCACAAAATATCTATGAGGTGCAACATTTGTTAACAGAACAGAATTTATTTCTCTGTGTGATTCAAAAAAAAAAAAAAAAAGGAAAGAAAAGGAAAAAAGAGGGGAAGAAATGATGAAAAGTTCGTTTTCCACAGCACTAAATTCACAACAGCAAAAACCACTCAAAAGAATAAACAGCATATTAAGTAAATCTAAAAATAATTACTATAAAATGAATGTCAGCTTGCTGTTCTAGTGCTTGCAGATCCTGACTCACCAAAATCCCTTCTGCAAAGCTTAGAGGAGCATGCCAGTCACAGCTACCACCCACATATCCTCAGGACCACTGTATTCTCCTTAGGAGGTCAGTTCCTGGGGCTCTTGGCAGGAGAGATAACCCCTCCAGCAGGCAAGTCATCCCACCACAGGTCTGACAACATTTACCTGTGCTGAGTGGTCTTTATCTGACTGATACCCTATCAGCAATGGCCAAGTGGCACAATTAGCAGTAATTAGCCTAGTGAGAACCTCATTCAGTGGTGGTTCCTAGAGTGGAGCATATCTCTGTTCCGCCAGAGAAGATGGTGGGGGCTGTGTGGTCACTGACCTGGTAGCCAGGATGGGGTTTGTGCTTTGTGCTTCCAATTCCCTTTTATTGCTGTGCATGATGAGGCTGGGCTTAGGGAAAGAGTCTTTAGGCAATTGGGGTGATCAAAGAATCATAGAACCTTTAGGTTCTTTTCCGTCCCTTTAAGATTCTTCTCTGGAGACTTTCAAGGCCTGTCTGGATGCATCCCTCTGTGATCTGAGCTACATTGTGTGGTCCTGCTCTGGCTTGGGGGTTGACCTCTATGACCTCTTTGGGTCCCTTCCAACCCCTTACATACTGTGATCAATGATTCCAACCACTAACCTAGCCTAAACCTGTCTACCACTAACCACCACTAAAGGTGGACTTGACAGTGCTAAGGTTGCCTCCATCCTGGGGTGGGAGGTGTGTAGGAGGCTCACACCACTGCCCAAGTGCACTGTCAGGCCACCCGACAGCCTTGTAGAGCCATGGGTCTTACCAAACTGGCCAGTCTGATCTTGCACATGATGGTCCATGATTTTAAAACTCCTTGCTAGGACTTTCTGATCCTCACTGGGCCACTTGGGATGAGGAAATTGTGGTCTGTTAGTAAATTCAGAGGGCCAGAAAGCATGAGTCCCTCTAGTACAGTGATACTGGGAGGGTTTCTAGAGCAGCAAAGCCCATGAGATGACCCAGTCATCAGTACATCCTATAGAAGAAGAGAGGAAAACCTCAGTAAAGATGAGATTTGGGTTATTTTGTGCAAACATGAGTGACTTGAATTGCAGACTACCTGTTTTTTGGATTATTTTGTGCAAAATTAGTGATTTGAATGGCAGACTACCTGTTTTTTGGGTTATTTTGTGCAAAATGAGTGATTTGAATGGCAGACTATCTGTGTTTTCCAGGGCTGGAAACGGTTGCCAAAATTACTTGCTCCTACAGTTCCTGGTCTACACTTTCTAGGAACTCATCCTTGAGGTGAGGTCTGTCCAACCTCCAACCCACAGCTCAGTTTTGCAGTATGGTCGGGGATGTCCTCCCTCTTCCTGCTCACCCATGGCTCACGCATGGTTAAAGCTCCTGTGCATGACATCCTGGAATGAACCAGTTGTCCATGACAGTCGTTGGCACTGCTGGCCAGAAACCTGTAAAGCAGAAGGGAAATGGTTTTGGTGGCAGAACTACAAATACTCAATAAAGCACAGCTTGTTTCGGTGCTTTTTTATGTGGTTCTGCGCCGGCTTTTCGTCCCCTAATTCACAGCAGAAGTGAAGCAGAGCACAGTAGAGATTGAGCATGAATCCCTCCGCTTAATGGGAACAATTACAGAGGTTTCTTCTTCTTCTTTTGCCAAGCTGCGATATGAAATCATTTGCTGTGTTCCTGTTGCCGTGGGAACAATTAGCTCCGTACCATTTCTCTATTACACATCAATGAAGTGATTAACTAAATGAAGGCCAACACTTCATAAATGGGTTGTCTCACGCAATAATCAAGTAGCTACCAAGTGCCACAGCTAAATGCACTTTAAAACGCAATGAAGCCAGCTCGGGAAAGCACTTAAGAGTTGTGTGAATATTTATTGATCTGATACAGCACATCGCGTTCTGAGCCAAAACCACCAAAAATACCAAACGTGGGCGTTTAGGTGTTGTGGAGTTTACTGGCTTTTGAGTAAAGCCTCATTCGCTCAAAGGCTCTGGTCGCCTTGAGCCATCTCCAGGAAAGGGTTTAGGAACCTGTTGTGTGATGCAGATGGATTTCAGCTGCCAACGATGCCCAGAGCTGCCCACCAGCCACCCGCCCGTCTTGCAGGCAAAGGCAAGCCAAGGGTAGATGACTTGCAGGACCTCCTAGCGCTGTGGTTAGTGCGCTCACAGGGACGTGCCTGGTCCCCAGCCTTTCTCCGAGGACTCTCTACATATTTTCCCCTTAAAACAAAATATACAAAGAGTCCACTCGGCACAGAGTGGAATTCAGGACTCTGCCCGCTCCCTCCCGAGCACATCTGGGAGCCTTTCCCTCGCAGAACTGAGCAGCTGCACGGCAAGAGAGGGAGGGAGGGAAGGAGCGAGGCAGATTCCCATGCTCTGCCATGAAGAAAAGCAAGGACTTGAAATGGGAATTAAATTCAAGGACACTGCAGTTGGTGGCTCAGCCCTGGAGCTCTTCAGTGGGATAGGGACAGGATGGTAGGGCTGGGTGATGGGCAGGGCTGGGTGATGGGCAGGGCTGGGTGATGGGCAGGGCTGACTTCCCGGACTTCAGGCTTAGTAATTCTGTTCTGAAAATGAGCCACTCTCTTAAAAGGCTCAGTAGGAGTTGGAGTAGCTCATTTTATATGAGTAGTTAGGGAAGAATTCACCGTGCAACCCTCTGTATTAGACCCCGAATCTGTGTTCTGCGGGGTGAGGGATTGAAATCTTTGTTGAGACCAGCCCTTAGAGAAAAGGAAATTATATTTTCCCCTTAAATGAAGAAGGATTTATACACAAGTGGTTATGCAAAAAATGAATAAGCTTATTGCTGCTCAGCAACATAAGAATATCAGAATTTTGCTTGGACCATTCTCTCTTTTCCCCCTTTCCCTCTCTTTATTGAAATATGTCCTGGGAAGATGATGTGATGCATATAGAAACAGTCTCTCCTTCTTCTTGATGGACAGTCAGACCCTATTCAGTGATCCCTTCTGTAGCCATTTCTTGGATGCAACCTGTTAATTGACCCTTCCAGACAAACACAACAGAAATTTCACAGAGAAACTTCATGAGATAATTTTTTTTTTTTTAACCTGATCTCAAAGGTTACCACACATCCACTGCTGTTCAAAAATTGGACCCCATTAGTCCAGTGCGATGGAATTTTGTCGTCAGTCCTGCAGACAAGCTGGCAGGTGGTGAATCACCAAGTGATACAAAAAGCAATGCACTGTCATAGCTGAAAGCAATACACAGAGCTGCATTTCCATCTCTTTGAGTGGACACCTATCTGCTGCCATCTGACAGAGTTCCTCCTATGTGCCACATGATTTTTCTGCTTATTTCTTCTTCCTTTTGGTTGTGCCACAGCATCTCAGTTGCAGCTCATGCTAAAAGCATCCTCATTGCTCTACAAAGGAAGTGAGGCTACGATGATGTCTGACAGAGCTGGCTGTCTTACCTGAGCCTTTCTTGCTCCACTTGGATCAAGTTGCATGACCAAGGCCACCCTCATCCAGAAGACTTTGAAGCTGGGCTCATGCCTGTACCTAATGCATGTTTGCTTGCATTGGGCAGCCAAATCTGGGGAGGAGAGCAGGTTTGAATCTGCACTTAACAGCCACTGTAAACATCCCCCTGAAATTGCTTTGCAGAGCCAGCCTCAACCACCTTTTGCTATTCCCCACTCGCCTTTTACCACCCAACCTCCTGACCTTGCAAAAATATGTCTCTGAAGGGTCAGAGCTTGGGCCTGGAGCAGATGCTGATGCCTGGGATCAGGGGTGGGTGGCCCAAGGGCTGGACAGTGCAACATTCCTATCCAGGGTCTCTGGTTGAGATAAGGCAGCCCCACACTGTGATTTACTCCAAGGAAGCAGAGCTTGAGTAAGTTCTGCATGTTCCTTGGCAGATGAGGGAGGAAAAATCCTGTAGAATGAAAAAGCTCTGGATCTGTCAGTAGTGGTTTGCTTTAGAAAAACACCTAATTATATTCAGCTAAAAGCACCATGCTGCTCTGCACCACAAGCTATTACTCAGCCCCAAGCCCAATCTGATTGGAACAAAAGTACCAAGGACTGAGCTCACCTTTTTTTCTGCTTTGGTTAAGCACACTAAATCCTGCTGGACTAGATCCTCCTGGTTTTGCAACCTTCTTCTGGTTAGACTTCAGTAGAAAAGTTGAGACAAAGAGTGGAAGCACACCCAGGTGAGAAGTGGCCATGTGAGACACTTAAATTTCAGGGCTTGGGCAGGGTTAGGGCTTCAAAAATGGATTGATCTCCTCCACCAAGGAGCATACACCTACCTAAAGCCAGCAACTTCAAGTGCAGCTGCTTTGGACCAGATGGGAGGAGAGCAGTGAATGCTAAAACAGAAAAGTGGCTTCCATCCTTCAACACACTCTGAGAGCTGATATCAGTGGCCTTTCTCTCCTCAAACTGCTCTGACATGGAGTCTGGAGACTCAGGTCAGGAGCAGGTTCTCTCTTCTGCTGGAGAAGAACAAGCCTGCAATTGACCCCCACATGCAATATGGGTGCTTCTAGGTTCAGAGAACAGGGAAATCGAGGTTTGGGGGTTGCACTTCTGGAGTGGAATTGCCTTATATACAACCTTACTTTAACCTCAAAATTACTTCATCTATAGTATTTGAAAAACCAAAACCCACCCACAAACCAGATGGCTAGAAAAGAAGGTATCAGCTCCCAACTCAGTCCTTCCATCAGTATGGAAGGATAACAGAAATAGAGGCTGGATCCTTTTCCCAGAAGGAATTTCTTCAGGCCCTTTGGTGGGAGGATGTGGTGTATGTGCCACCAAATCCAGCCTACCATTTCCTTTACCTAATCTCTCACATTCTCACAGTCTGGAGAAAAGACAGAGCCAGGTACACTAACATCCAATCCTCCTGGACAGCCTCCATGGAAGGAGACATCCAAGATGACTCCTCCAGCCCCACAGCATATTCCCAGTGGAGTGAAACATAATCTCAAGGCTCACAGCTAAGTTGTGTAAGCATGGTTGGCATGACCACCAGGAGAGCTTTGGACTGTTCACAGTACAACCACAGGATGAGCAGCACATGCAATAGCAGAAGCAAGAGATTTCTCTTGCAGTTAAAACTCTGCCTCTGATCTTCCTACACCTGCAATTCTGGTCGCTGGGACATGCAGTCCAGATGCCATCAGCCCCAGTCAGAACTTGGAGCTACCAACCAGACGATTTACCAGATGGGAGCAGTTCTTTCTTGCATTCCTCTGGCTTGCAACCAACTGATGGCTCAAGATCCTTACCCAGAAAACACATTTCCAGCACTGGTGGGTAATTGTTGAGAAATATGGTCAAGGAGAGACAAGTCTAGATTAGGCTGAGTTATGACTCCACATCTAAGGTCACCCTGAGAATGTGACATCAAAACCAGGACTGAATTCTTTTAACATGTAAAAAAAAAAAAAAACAACCTTCATTGAATGCAACAGATGACTTTGGAATTTTAGCCCTTTTTTTTTTTTTTTTTTTTTCCCTCCCCCATATACTCTATTACACAATTTCTTCTTCCTAGGAGAACACCAAGTTCTCTTAGCTGGTCGTTTTCTTTTTTTTATTTTATTTTTTATTTTATTTTATTTTATTTTTTAGCAAACCGAAAGAGGTAGCACTGATAGTCTGGTCCACAACCTGAGACGGTTTCCTGCTTCATTGCTTCGCCACAGGGGCAAGGAATGGACTTAAGCCCGTCTCGGGGAAGCTCAGCGAAATGAGTCAGGTAACAAACAGAAAACACACAGTTTCTGCGAGAGCAGGCAAGGAAGAGCTGGTCCCTTAGCAAAACAATAGGACCATTGTATTCCCCATCTGAGCAGCCAGTGAGCTCTGCTAGTCTGTGGCTGTGATGAATTAAAAACTTCTCTGCAGCAGATGCGATTGCAGCTCATTCCTAAGGGGAGCTCCTTGTCTGGGTGCCTGCAGCACGCTCAGAGCACATCCTCATGCTCCCAGCAGACCTAAACCTTGCGAAATAGCGGAGGGAAAGGTGGTTACCGGGCTCGAGTAACTCAAATGGGTGCTGATCTCTCTTCTTTGGTAGGATATCGTTTCTCAGTAACCGTGGTAGCAGGAATGATGACAGCTAAAGAGGTTGCTGCGGTGATAGCAGGGCTTGAGAATTTGGATAGACACGAGAGCACTGACAGCTCCTTTGCTACCTAAACTATCAATATTCATGGCTCCCACATTCTATCACTGGAATTTTTGCAAGGCTCAGCTGTATGAAGCCATACCTCACCTGGTCTCGTGCTGGTGATGGACCTACTGTAAGGAGAAATTTGAGTTGGAGCTCTCTGAGATCTCTCTGGATCATGCAGATACCTTCTGAGGCAGTGGCACCAGGACAGTAGGTTACTGGATGGCATAGCTTGATGATACCAAATCTGGCTTTGGGGAAGGTACTAAATCTTTCCTTGATGATATTTCCAGCTCTAGTCGTTCAGCCTGGTCTATGTTGGATGTCCACTCCTCTTTTGACTGGAAAGGCAAAGGTAAAAGCTGGCTGACAATAGGTATGGGGCTTTTCCAGTGGGGTCTGCATCACCACTGGAAAGCTGTAGCCATCTGAGCACCAGAAGTGGTTAAATCTGGTCTGTTAGCACTTCTGATATGCCTGTAACAGCAATTAGGACTTACTGTGACAGAGAAGAGATGAAATCCCTGTGGTGGAAATTAAGAAGTGAAATGCCAAGAACAATAACTAGAACAATGTCATGAATTTCCTCCACCACAGCACTGAAGGAGTGTGACGAGGAGTATTTTGATGGGCCTAAGTAATTCAGAGGGTTGGTTTGGGCTTGGGGAATTCCAACTAAAACAGGCTAAATGTCTGTGATTCGACTGAATCACATGGAGCAAAGCTGGAGGTGGGGAGATTCAGACTGGATGTGAGGAGGAAGCTCTTCAGCATGAGAGTGGTGAGACTCTGGAACAGGTTGCCCAGCGGGGTGGTTGAGGCTCCATCCCCGGAGGTGTTTGCAGCCAGGCTGGATGAGGTTCTGTCCAGCCTGATCTAGGGTAGGGTGTCCCTGCCCATGGCAGGGAGGTTGGAACTAGATGATCTTTGTGGTCCCTTCCAACCCTGATTGATTCTATGATTCTATGAAATGTTAGCCATGGTTCAAATTGCCCTGAGTGGCACACTGAAGCGGCTCCTGGGTTCCTGCCTTGTTGCTCCATGGGCTCTAAACCACTGAGCAGCTGGGAACAGGGTAGCCAAGACCCGTGAAGCTCTGCCTGTCTCCTGCATCCCCTTTCCCAAAGCGCACCACATACCATGTGTCATGTTGAAAGCCAATGCACCTGCCGGAGGAGCTGTGTGGGGGCAGGCGTTAGACACCAGTTATAAATCCTTAGGCTATCAACAGCCTTCAGTAAACATTTGGACAATCCTTCCTACCTCTTGGTCGTCCAAATATTTGCATCATGCAGGACTGCTAGCCGTTTCCTGACATGCTGCGTACCTAAGAATATCCTTGGATCGTAGGTCGGTTCCAGCACACCGTGATGGATAGTCCCACTGGATGGAATAAATAGCCTGGGAAGAAAGAAACACACCCCCCAAAAAAAAAAAAATCTATCTGTCTCCTGGTAATAAATCCAGGTCAGGATGGAGTGAAACAGCTTGCAGGCACGAGGGGTATTTTCAGAGAGTTTTTTAGGAGCTGATCTGGAGCACCAAGGGTTAACGACGAACAGCCTCCAGCTCAGTTAGTGGTTGTACTTCCCTTGGCAACACTTTGGACCAGGCTCTGGGAGAAAGAGTTGAAGATGCTCCTGAAAGCTCTTCCTTCCTGCCGTGCTGAGCACTGGGTTGGAAATAACCTGAGCCAACTTGGGATATAAAATAGGAGCCTCCAGCACCGGAGCTGGGTTTGGCAGCTCTTTTTTTTTTCCAGAGCAGAGCATCCCCCGGGTGAATGACAGGAGGAGACCTCTGCTATCCACAGGGCTCATAATCTGTGTGTGAAGCTTTTAATGCAGCGGAGTTGCCAAACCGGAATAAAATCTGATTATTCCCCCCCACCCCCCGCAAAGAGAGGAAAGCAGCTTGGCCCCTGCTTTGGCAGCTAATAGAGTTTAGCAGTCAGTTTGGTTTAGCAATTAATTGGGTTTAGCAGTTAATAGTCTTAAACACAAAGTCTGCGCTCTGTGATTCAGACTACCACATTAAGCATCAGCCTTAGGAAGAATCAGCAATGATTTTGAGTCTTCAGCTCGATGCAGGGCTGGTTCTTTGTGGCTAAGCAGACACTGTAACAAGCTGGTGGGTTTTTCTGATAGCTCAGCAAAGGAAAATAATGGACTCTCAGCTTAAGCGTGGGATAAAATTGTGTGATGTGGCTGTTGCACTGCAGCCTCAGCTCAGACCTTTGGTTTTCCTCTTCTCTCCCCTCTCAGTAAAACCACTAAACCCATGACAAGTAAAGGCAACATGGCTTATTATTGTGAGATAATTGAGCTGGGGGGTGTGCCATAAATGAGGTTTTTAATCACAACGTGGGGCTAACCCTGTGCAGAAGGTTTGCTCACCCCCAGGTAACTCCCCTCTGCCACATCCCCCAAGTTTCTCAGGCATCTCCTCTNCAGACTAAACAACATCTGCAAAGTCGCCTCTCTCCCCATCTAGCCCTCCCAAGGGGGGAAAGAGCTGGTCCCAGATGGACAGGAGAAAGCCGGTGTCACCAGGGAGGGCGAGCGAGGCTCCCGGGGGGTGCTGGGGAGCAGGGATGTGGCGGAAGCATAAAGCACCTGTTGGGAGGCTATTTAGGGATTAGCCAAGTGCTGACAGACAAATTGGCAAGATTAATAAGAGCAATCAAGGCTGTGTGGGCTCGAGTTGTGAGCTGACATTAATGTGACATCACTTTCATCTGCTTTTGCCTCACACCGCATAGCTGCTCTGTGGCATCATTAGTGCTTCTAGAGAGCAGCGTGGTAGGATGTGGGGGTTAGAGGAGCTGGGGTGGGGAGGGGAGCTGCAGCCTATGAGTGTGAGAGTCTGTGTGTGTCACACGGGTGTGTGTCTGGATTTGGGGAACAGCCCTTCGAGCTCATCCTTTAGCCAGTCCCCACGCAGGGGCTGCCCACAGTGCCCAGCCCAAGGGATGTCCCTGGTACACGGTAGGCACCAGTGAGGGGTGATGTGTTTGGGGGACCCCCTCCCTTGCCTGCTCCCCTCTCCTTGCACCTCAGCAGGGCCTACCTGTCTCTAACAGCACAGGCTTGCTTTTCAATTCTATTTCCTCCAAAACCATCTACTTTACTGGGCTTAGTGTTTTTTGTTGGGTTTTGTTTGTTTGTTTGTTTGTTTTTTGGTTGTTTTTTTTAACTCTAATAAATCCCGCCTACAGAATCACTTCATGCCATTGAGAAAAAAACAATGTTTTCCTTCCCCCCAAAAAATAGAAAGACATGGGGGGAAAATGCATCATGGGGGAAAAGCTAATTCCAGGTGCAAAGAGAAAACAAAGAAACTTGTCTATAGTCATGCTAAATCCCATGCTTGGAATTTCTTTCTTCCACAGGGAGATGATTTGACTTCCCAAAGATATTTTAAAGGAGAAAAAGCTGATTTTGGAGCTCTCCTTGGCCCTCCCCAACCCAGGGGGAAATCTCCCCTGCAACTCTAGTGCCTCACAGGCATTAAATGGGGGAAAATTTAAGTAGGTGTTTTCTCATTTTCTCTCTTTCCCCTTGTTTTCTTGGATTCCCTTCCCTGTTATAATTTCCCTCGCCCCACATTTTCTTTGCATCCCCCTTCCAGTGCTCCAGTTTTCTATGTGCTTCAGTCAATGAGGAATCATAACAGTAGTAAACCATCTGAATGTACGAGTCCTGCAGGTCTGCCTTGGCTCTGCTGGAGAGGCTGCTCTGCCGAGAGCTTTTGCCCACAAAAGGAAAGTGTTGAAAAGGAGCAAGATGCCAAATGCTGCACGCAGAGCTCCTGGGAGGGAGAAATCTGCTCACTGGGACCCAAGGTGGATCCCTCCACACTGGAACGTTATCAAGCAGGGGGAAAACATCTATAAAAATCTGAAATTTCTTTTCTCCTCTCTTCTCTTCCCTTCTCTTCTCTTCTCTTCTCTTCTCTTCTCTTCTCTTCTCTTCTCTTTTTTCTTTCCTTTTCTTCTTCTTCTTCTTTTTTTTTTTTTTTTTAAAAAAAACGCTAATGTTATCAAGAGTTCAAGCATGTAAATTCAGGAGAGGATGTAAAGATCTTAGGGAGCCCAGACAAGAAAAAAAGAAAAAGAGAATGATACCTCAAAGTCAGACTCTGAAATCAAAGCAATGGGGTGGCTATTGCTGCTTCCCACTAAAAAGACCCTTATATATTAATATTGTTATGTAATCCGATTATTTTTTTCCTTTTTTAATTAACTTTTTAAATGACTGGAATTATGTATATTTTTACTGCCCTAAATGGGTACATTTCTGGAGTTTTGGGAGCTAATTTCAGGTCCTGTCACAGCAAAGACAAACTCCTGAGTGTGAGCTACCCTCATCACATTCAGAGGAGCTAAACTTTTGGGGCTCACATTCCCATTTGCCACTGGGAAACTCTCTGAAAGGGATTTAGAGAGGGTGAGCTGAATCCCCATTTCCCTTGCCCTCCTCCAAGAGCCCAGGGCTTATTTTCGTTGGGGCTTATGGCTAACTCTTGGTCATGCTTTTCCCTCCAACCTTTCTCCATCCCTGCTCACAATGCTGGAAATTACAGCCTCAAAACTGTGGGAATGGGCACGACACTCCTCAAAGACCCCCAAAAGTCTTTCTGCTACGAAGAATAAATTTTAAAATAATAATAATTTTAAAAATCATATTTGTTCCCAAAAGCTGATTCAAGGTTTAAGGTCCACAGCTTAGCCCAATCCAGCAGCAAGATCCCGGGCATTCAGTGGTCTGTTTGTAATCTCAGCCTTTTTTCATTAACATAAACACTACTTCAACAAAAATATACACGGCCACCTACTAAGCCGGGGAAGTCAGCGAGGAGCTGCTCGCTCCGTTCTCCGCGGGTATTGAGCCGGGCTTAAGGGGTGCGGAGTTGCCGCAGGGCAGGAGTGGCGTGGAAAACCTGTCCAGGAATAGGTGTTAAATCATCTTCTCCTTCTCATCTCTACCCAAGGGGTGTGCGATCTCACCCACAGGCAATTCTGGGCGGGGGGGGGGAAATTAGGGAAATACAGAAACGAGTTCCCCCCATACCCAAATCCGAACGTAAAGGCGGGGAGGTTTTTTTTTTTCCCCCCGTCGTTTTATGCTGTTCAGGGACATGAGTTAACGGCACCAGGCTGCTGGAGACGGGTACCTTGAGCAGCAAGTACCAGGGTGTAGGGGTCGGGGTGGCCCTCAAGGGACGGGCTAGGACGGGCAGCCCTGCTCTGTCCAGGGAAATGCTATCCTCTCTGCTCACCCCTGATTTCCAGGGAAAATTATATTGTCTGTATCTTCTTATTATTGGTTTTGCGAGAAATTAATTTCCCTTTTCGTTCTTGCTTGCTTGGTTTGAGGTTTTTGCTTTCGTGCTTTTTCCCTCCTATTCTCCCCTCCTTCGAGTTTCTTTTCTATTTACTTTTGCTCCTATATGGTTTCTGTTTTCTTGCTCTCTTGTTTTATCTCTTTCCTGCTTTCTTTTGTTTCTTTCTTGATTTCTTGCTTGCTTGATAACTCGCTTTCTTGTTTTTCCTCTTTTTTTCTACTTTATCTCGTTCTCTCACTTTTTCTCTTTCAATTTCTTGCCTACTTTTATTTCTTTGTTTGTTTTTTCTTAATGCCTCTGTTTCTCTATTTATTTCTTTCACTGTTTCTCCATTTCTGACTCTCATGATCGTTATTATTCTGTCTTAAATCCTCTCATTTTCTCTGTCCTTTCTCTTCATTTGATTTTGGGTTTTGGGATTCTTTTGGGAGTTGGTTTTTCGGGGGAGGAGAGTGTTTGTTTATTTGGTTTCTTTGGGGTTTTTTTTCTTGTTTTATTTGGTTTGGTTTGTTGGGGTTTTTTTAATATATTATCATTTTTCATATTCTGCTTCTCGTTTTCTTCTTTCTTTCTTTCTTGCTTGCTTGCTTGCTTTCTTGCTTTCCTCACTTTTCTTTCTTGCTTTTCTTGCTCTCTTTTCTCTCTGTAGTTCCGTATGCCGTTCTGCCTTTCTTCTTCCTCACTCTCCTGTCCCCTCTTCCCTAGCACAATCTCTCTTTCAGAGTTTGGAGATTCTTCAGTTTTCTTCTTCTGGTGCTGCGGGACAAACCAAACCCAGAGCTCTGCTTCAGCTCTGCTCTAAAACCTTTTCCTAATATCAAGAAAACTTCCTTTCCCTATATGCCAGAGCAAATTCCACCACATTACACCGTGTAACCTGAGTGGGGAGGCTTTGAACGGATCGGACCCTCCCGTCCCCGAGGCCAGGGTTGCGCAGACAGATTTCGATGCATTTTAAGGGCTCAGCATCGGGCACCGGCACTTCCATAGCGGCCCCGCAGGATTCCCGCAGTTAAGGCTTCGATCCCCGCTTCGGTAGGGGAAACACCGTTGCGCGGGATGAAGTCCTTCAGCTCGCTGTTCTTTGAGTGAAACATCCAAATTCGATCGTTTGAAAAGGAGAAACTAATAATGCTATACGAAAAAAAAAAAACAAAAAACAATAATACATTCTGCAGCAGCCCAAGCCCTCGGGCAGCATCCTTTCTCGCAGGTAGCCCTCAAAACCTGCTGCCGAAAGGGATTTTTGCTTCCAGCAATTTCAAAGGAGTTAGACGCACGATGATGTTACGTATTTTAAGAAGAATTTTAAGAGAGATGAAAGGAGCGGAGCTGAGAGTGCTGTGAAAAATGCCCTGGGGTGGTTTGTAATTCAGCAGCGATTCTGCAGAAACAGGAAAAGCAAAACCAGTTCTGGGTTCGTTGGTCGGATTTTTAGAGAGTTCTGCTCCAGATACGGTTGCGATTTTGCACAGATTCCTTCTACCTTTCCTCCCCGGCTCTTGCACACTCACATCCCCTTCCCCAGAAGCCCAGATAGGCAGGGGCAAGATAGATGATCCCACTCCCATTATCAGCCTGATTGTCACCAAAAGCAGCTGCTTTGCTGCAAGAAATCCGTTAACTTCGGGACATAACAACCAGTGATGCAGAAAACCTTCCCACCTTGGGTCAGACATTTCAAGCATCCACTGAGCATCTTCCCCGGGAATTCCAACCAAGCATGGTGTTCCCAGCAGGAGAGTTTTTAAAGCGCACAAACACACACGCACAAATCCCTTGTACAAATGGAGACCGTTGTGCAAATTGCTTGTGCAAAAGGAATTGTTTTATGAGGCTCTCTTCTGTTTTTTCTGAGTAAGTGGGAAAGGTGATTAACCAATTTTTAGTGTCCTTTAACTCTCCACACTCCTAATTGCCCTATAGAGCGGCTATAGTCCACCAGTTAAGCCGTGTATCATTAGTTGGGAGTTTATTTATTAAAATAATAATAATAACGATGAAAAACAGGGAGGTTTACCGGGACAGCTTCCAAGGAAAATCATCTCTGGGTCTCTGTAAAGAGGGGAGCAAGGAGAGCAGAACTGCAGCTGTTTACAGCTGGATTTTGGGTTTTTTAAACCTTTTTCTGTGACCACGAATCCCGAATTCCCCGCTCTTTGAGTTAGGAAGGGTTGGGAATTGAGTTTAGATGCAGGATTTATTATGGAAATAAGGTTAAAAAGAATCAAGAGGTTGCCTTGGGATTCAGACAGTGCTGTGCGGGCTGCCGTCGGTCCGGGCAGGGAGGCGTCCCCCGGGGCAAAGATCGCTGCACACCCTCCTATCTCGGCCGCGGACCTTTGCCGTGGCGAGTGCAGTCCCCCACACACACTTGCCCGTGGGCTGCAAGGCCACGTTACAACCCGGCCCCTCTCCCTGCACCCGAGGAAACGGCCCACAGGTGGGTCTTTTGCCCCCACAAAGGATGTTCCAGGGATCTCCCCAGCAAAAAAAAAATATTTTGCAACTGGGGTAGACCTGGAGGGTGCCTGGAGCACCGTGGGCAGAGACTGGAGGGACAAAGCTCTAGGGACCTTCTCGCAACTGGCCAGGTCACTACATTCCGACAGGTCACTGTCAGGGCCGTGCCCGGCTCTCCCGAAGGAGTTTTGCCTACAGCATCCTTCGCTGGCAGCTGCTCTTCATGCCGCATCCCTCCGCACTGAGGACCGCAGCATCCTGCATGGATGACTCTGCTGCCACAACCCCTTCCCCTCACTCGACAGGGATGGTGGTTGCTGCCGACCCCAGGGACACTTGCTTTGGGGAGTGTCTGGATGTCGCACCCACTTTATCCCCGGTGCCAGGTGATGTTTCTGCGTCAGTGGTCACCGGGAGGACCGTGACCATTTCTCTCTCAAAGGACAGACCCCAGGGGACAGGCGTACCCCGGGGTAGGCGGCCATGTCTAGGCACATTTGTTCCCCGAGACTGAGCACCCAAAAGGCAGGACAGGGAGGCCAATTCCAAACCCTTCGGGTTTGTTTCAACATCTCCCTACATTTAAGTGTAGATAAAGCCGCCTGCTCGGTTCTTGTTTAGCCTGGCAATAAACCGTTCCCGCGGCTTTGAGTACCCGTGGTAAAAAAAAAAAAAAAAAAAAAAAAAAAAAAAAAAAAAAAANTAGGCTGTTCCGTTTTAACTTTTCTCAGCTCTCCCTGCAGACGAACTTTGTGTGATGGCCCGAAACGGGGAACCGGTGGCCCTCTCCTACCTGACGATGAAAATTCCCTTTTTCGCTAACACCGACACATCGGGGAGATTTCGATGGGGGTTTGCGTTACAGTTGGAAATAAAACAACTAAAAACAAGCAAACAAGTTCGAGAAGCCCGGAAAAAAGGCCGATTCCCGGGGAAGCCCATCACCTTCCCAGTTTCACGGGGAGACCCTGGCCCGGCCTGCTTTGGGACACATCGAGGGGTGGAGGTGTTTCGCGACTCCAAAAAATCTCAGCGGATTAGAAATGTTTGCTTGGCATTGTCGCCCTATTTTGCCTCTAAGCCATCAGAATTTGGGGCTACAAAAGATGAAAATGGCTATTTGTTTTATCGCCGTGCCACACCTCTCTGCCAAGGAGCTGAGGGAGGGTAGCATCCTGAGGATGTTGCTCGATTTGGGGGCACCCCCAGCACCGAGCTACATCCATAGGGGGAAGAAAACGTGTCCGAGAAAGTATAGATGGCTCAGCAATGCCAGCCTGGATTTACACCTGGATTTACACTTCGGGCCGCCTTAAATTGCTGAGGAGTGACAGGGACCATCACTCGCCGTGTCCCTGCTCTTGTCCTGCTCAGCCCCGCTGTTTTCTCTCGGTACCAGGATCCTTAGATCAGAATCCCAGCCAGTTAAAAAAAAAACCCAAAACATCCCTCCCGAATAAAGTATTCCAGCTATCAGTCCCTGATCAAGGATATAAATACTCTGTGAGATTTTTAAGATCTCTCTGGGAAGCGTAAGTGGTAGCGCTCGGAGGTTATTATCGCTGAAACTGATTTGTACTGCGAGGGACTGGGTCCTGCCAGAAAATTCCTCAAAAATCCTGCGCTGAAGAAGGCTGTAAATTCCTGTGCTGCAATATTTCATCGAGGGACGTCATGGAAAATGTGGGCTTGGGAAGAGGGGGGGTG
>VWZI01009655.1:111866-144091 GCA_013396835.1 Psilopogon haemacephalus
AAAAAGGAAAAAAAAAAAGGCAACAAAACCTCGAACCGAAATAAAACATTGTATGTTATTTGTACGTGGGCTTCACCAGTGTATCAGCAGCAAATAAACGAGCATGCGGTGGAACACGCTTAATTATATCTGAGGAGTCTGTGGGCTCCGCGGAATGCTCCGCAGGGCGCAGAAAGAACGGCGGAAAGCCTGGCCCGGCTGTTGCCAACATTTCTGCGTTTGGTGCACTAATTCCTCATCTCGGTGCAAGATGGAAAAGGCATTTTTTGGGGGGGTTGGCTGAAGCTCCTGACGAGATCCCGGGCTGGTTCCTCCTTTCTGTGCGCGGAAATACTTAACGCGAAGATAATGAAACGAGTCGGGAGGAAAACCGGAGGCGATTCTTATGTTTATCTTTTAATTCTTAGTCTTATTCAATTTAATTCTTTCTCCTCAAGGGGAAGGACAGTGTTTGACAGTTCTTTGCCTCTTATTCGGCGTGGGGCTGCAGGAATGGAGTCTCTTGCTCCTTTTCTTTGCTTCTCCACGCCGGGTATCTTTGGTGTTTCCTCACGATCCGCACCGCCCTCGACCCCTGCTCCGTGGAAGCTCTGCGGAGAACGGCCACGCAAAGCTCTAAAAGTTCTTTTCCCGCGGGAAGGAAGGGAAAAAAAAAAAAGAAAGAAAAAAAAAAAAGAAAGAAAGAAATAAAATAGTAAAAATTAAGAAGATGAGCTCCTGCAGCATCACCATTCTGAGCTGGGAAGCAAAGGGAAGAGAGCAGGCAGCAGGGGGACGAGCCGGGATCAGTGGAAAAATAGGTCGTTCTCTGCGAAGTTTGGGGGTTAATTGGTTTTAATAAATGATATTGCTATATGCAAGGACTTTTGCTTTAGTCCACGGGCCAATATGTCTGTATCAACGCTCATAAAATGAATATACATGCACATAAAAAAAAAAAAAAAAAAAAAAAAAAAAAGAAAAGGTNAAAAAAAGAAAGATGCAGGCAAACGAATGCGATTTCTTGGCGGTGTATTACTGTCTTTATCCAGGGGGCTTACGTTACTCCCCCGTAGTTAGCCTAGGGGTGTGTAATCAGGTTAATTAGAAGTCAGATACTAACAACAGCAACAAAAATAGCTATTAATTAAGGCAGGTGGAAAAGGCTTTGCCAGAGCTGGTGGCAGCGTTTCTCAGAGCAGGGAGTTTTGCTGTTTTAGGAGGCATTGTTGTTTTGTCCTTGTTTTGAAATTTTTTTTTCTTCAGTTGCTGTTTTGTTCGTTTTTTTTTTTTCCCCCCTAGTTTTCAGGCCTTTGTTGTTGTTTTGGGTTATTTTGTTGTTGATTTCTGGGTGTTGCTATTGTTGGAGAGGTGTTGTTTTGTTGGTCTTTTTTTCTTTTGAGGGTTGGGGGTTTTTAATTATTTTTTTTTTGTTTGGGGTTGGGGATTTTTTTGTTTGTTTTTTGAGGGTAAGGTCTGTTCAAGCTAGCAGCACTCAACCTTCAGTGCTCATTGGGTTTTTCCTGGTTTTATGCCCTTATGGGTTGATCCTTGTCTCCTTGCCCTTGTGTGCCCATTCTGGAGTTGCTACCTTTTATTATTATTATTATTATTTACTGTTCTGAAAGCAAAGATTCTTTTTGCTCCTGAAGCACATATCTGCGCAAGATGTGGCTGAGATATAGGTCCAGGGCCAGGAGGTGAGTCTCTGCTGGGTGGCTCTTCTTTTCTTGAAACCACATTGCCACTCTTAAGGTTCATTCTGATCCTTCAGGTTAATTTTGGATTTGCTCGTTTGCCTGCAGTGCCAACGCCTTCACAACTTGGCTGGAGAGGGGAGGCAGATACCTTGCAAGCCTCAGGTCCCAGCTTGAAAGGGGTATGATATCTGGTTCCCCACAAAGATAGACGTGATTGATTTTTTTTTCCCCCCCCGCCCCTCCCGTTGGTTTCCAAACCTGGAAAAACAGAGCCACCACATACCGTGGACGCCATATATTCCTCAAGCCAGTGAGCGCAGTCTAAACAGACAGCTCTCCATCTCAGACACCTCCATCAGGGAGCAGAGGATAAACCCCCCACAGGCTGCTGCCCTGAGACCTTCTTCTGCACAAGACAAACTTTATTTTCCCCTGCATATATTGTCCCAAGGGATGGCAAACCTCCCCCCCGCCCCAGTTGCTATCACAAGCGGTCTCTTTGTGTGAGCTTCACTTGTAGGTTTGTAGGATTGGTTGGGCCTTTGTGGGAGGGCAGGAGAATTAAGATTGATCAGAAGTGCTGTTGGAGCCCTGGAAGAGAAGATGAGATATAGGCTTGCTTGGAAAAGCAGTTTTGCTCATGGAATAGTCCAGATCTGCCTGCGGTTAGCTGTTGTGGTTCAGTTCAGTATCAGCGATCTCCTCTCTGCTCGTCAACCCCTTCCCAGTCTGTAGATGACACACCTCCACAGTTTCCTTCACATTTTTTCTTGCATTTTTACTCTAGGAAAGAGGTTTTTGTTCTTTTTTTAATTGCAGATGCCCTGTGCAGACCCTTGAGCTTTCTCCAGGCTGAAATTTTGGAGCCTGATGAGAGATAGGATGTGTCACAAGCTGCTTTCCTGGCTCAGGAGGACTGTGGGTTCCCAGGTGTGTTGCACCCAGGCCCCTGTGCTGTTATATCAAGGATTTGGATGGTGACGAACATTGAGAGCCCCAGCGCTTCCCTCTGCTCCTCCCTGGGTGCTCTCTGCCATCCTTACCGGGTAACCACAGAGTTGTCACTTTTGTCACATGTGCCTGGGCTTGTGTCCCCAGGGCTGCTTATAGGGGTCACAGAATTCTGTTGGGGGGGAACTTGAGGGAGCGTGGGACCATGCCGAGATTCCAAAGCGGGGACACGCACCGTGAAGCCTGTGCAAAAGGAGACCTAGGGCTGGGTCCTCCCTTGGCGGGGTACATACTTGGGCAGGGAGGTCCTTCGGGGAGAGAGATGTGGCTCTTTTTAGGGGACGGCAACTGGCAGAGGGAGCATCAAGGAGCCTCCTGGGGAATGGGGAGGAGGGGACTTAAATGGAGGGATCCGTGACGGAGGCAGNCCACCTGGCGGCCGCGCACCGACACCACCTGCGCCTCGTCCCCCTCTCCTCTCCCCCTGTCCTCGCCCGGACATGGTTTTTGTCCAATCGGGCTTTAAATCCGGCCGGTTCTGGAGGTTTCTCTTCTCCACGAGGCGAGTGTTAAAAATGTAGGCTCTTTTATCTCCTTCTGGCATGCGGAGCTCTGAAGGTGAATGTCTCCTTACCACATCTTCAGGTTTGTGCCAGGAGAAACTGGGCTATGGGATGCTTATGAGTCAGGCTAAGTCCACACTCAGGTGGGACAGATGGGAATGCACGGCTTGGAGTAACATGAAGTCGCCTCTGAATACAGAGACGGTGCACAGTGCTCTCAGATGGAGCTAGTTACTCAGGCTGGCAGGGAACTGGGAAATTCAGAGCCATAACTGGTGGGAACAGTCATCTGGCATCTTAAACAGGTATTTGGAAGGCCAGGTTCTAAGTTTGGTTTCAGCTTTTTAGCAGGTAAAGACTCACATCTATCAGAATAAATTGGTGCCTGATTTCTCCTTCAATTCCAAGAAGCGTAGGACCTATGTAGGTTGTTTATCACTCTTGGAAAGGAGATTTTGACTCCTGCGTCACTGAAATACTTTTGGAAGGCCACACCTGCACATTTATCTCCTTTCCACGCATATTTCTGCAGGAAAAAACAGAGCTGGTGTGCCTCTGTGAGCTTTGCATCTGCATGTCTGCCATGAAATCTTTATCACAGGGACGAAAATTACGTGATGCAGGTGAGCTTGTGTCCAGCTAAAGCAGAACCCCTGACGAGCTGGAGATGCCCTGAGTGCTGGCAGCAGCTCTGCAATCGTGAGCTGGTGTTATTCATAGAAACAATTGTCAGATTGGCTCAACAAGTGAGGAAAGGCATGCAGCTGGGCTGTTTTGTTAAATAACATCCACTGCCAGTGTTCATCTTGCTTAGTAAGAAACTAAAATCAGAATATTTGTAAGGAAAGATAAGGAATAAACCTTACTGCTGTTGAGCTTCTGGGAAAGAGATCTATTTGGCACAAGCCCTTTGAGAGCAACTCTCATTATCACAGGTTGCTCTGATCCACCACACTTGTGAACAAATGTTGTAACCCCAACCTTTAAATGACTTAAATTGTCATGTGTCATAAACGTGAAGTTCCTCATCTCAGCCACTTCTTGAAGAGTCTTAAGAATAGGAGAAAGAAAAAGAAAAGAGAAGAAAAGGAGGCTGAGGGGAGACCTTCTTGCTTTCTGCACCTACCTGAAGGGAGGTCGTTGTGAGGTGGGTGCTGATCTCTTCTCACAAGTCACAACTGATAGGACAAAGGGAAATGGCATCAAGTGATGCCAGGAGAGGTTTAGTTTAAACATTAGGGAAGACTTCCGTACTGAAAGGGCTGTCAAAATCTGGCACAGGCTGCCCAGGAAGGTGGTTGAATCACCATCTCTTGATATATTTAAAAGCAGTCTAGATATCATGCTCAGGAGCATGGTGTTGTAATGTAGAGTTAGATAATGGTTGGACTTGATGATCTGAAAGGTCTTTTCCAACCAGAGTGATTCTCTGTGTCATTCCTGCAGGCTCCGATGGAGCCCAAGAAACCTGCAGGCTGCTGGTACAAACATCAGAGCAAATTGTGGTTCTGGAGGACAAATCATCTCTGCTTAACCATGGAAAGAGATGAGGAGACACTGACAGTGCCACTTGGCTTCAGTGGTTCTGAGACTGGTGCCAATATACCCTCCTGAAAGAGGCATTTCTTTATCTAAAGCAGCAGTTGAAAGACCTAAAATGGCACAGAAACTGCAGCCCTGCAGCTCAGTTCAGCTTCAGGCTAATCACTGGAAAAATAAGCAAATCCACCTGGGAAAGCAAGACGACAGGGCCTGGAAAGTTTTGCAGGGACTTAAGAGCACCAAAAGTTCATTGGAGCAGAACTTGCCAAGGCAATTGTGTTTCTCTGTGGTGGTAAAGCAAAGCCACTGCGGAGCAGCTACCCAAGTTAATCACCTCCTTCAGAGAGCTGGAAACACCACACCTCAAAGCCTGAGCAGTGCAGGTGCCTGGAACCACTCTGAAAACACGATATCCCTCTGGAAAAATGTAAGTAGTACTCTTGTCTGGACAATTATTCACTCAGAACTGCTAAGGAGTGGCAGCAATAGAAATGCTAATGCCCAGAAATGTAGAAGCTTTTGCACCATTTCATGAATGTTTCCCTTCTTTCCCTGCTCTAGGCTTTTTTTTTTTTTTTTCCCCTCCCATCTAAGAGTCCTGTATGTTTGCTTTATTTCTTAAGAAAATCACCCTGGTTTAGCTCCAGGTGTTTCTGCATGGGATGGGTGGACCTTAACACAATTATGTGACCTGCCAGACCTCTGGTGAAGGCATGTTTTGGGAGAAATATCTCAGTTGCTAGCTCATGTCTTGTTTTGAAAGGTGAAAAACAGCAGTTTATATATCCCCGGACTGGAAAGAGGCTTGTGTGGGGTGCCCCCACTGGAATGTTCTACTGGATCACAGGGACCTGCAGGATCATATGCTTCCCAGCACCAGCGGGGCGGCCTGGGATGTGGGTGGAGTGACCACGATGCTGCAGCTCTGCATTGGGAAGCAGGAAGGTGACATCAGGTACCTGTCACATAGAAAAGTCCAAAGATCACCATGCTGTGGGGCTTTTCATAGAATCACAGAATTGTTTGGGCTGGAAGGCACCTTAAAGATCACCTGGTACCAACTCTCCCTGCCATAGGCAGGAACACCTCCTACTAGACCAGGCTGCTCAAAGCCCCATCCATCCTGGCTTTGAATACTTCCAGGCTCAGAGCCTCCACAACTTCCCTGAACAACCTGTTCCACTGCCTTATCATCCTCAAACTTCTGATGAGTTTCCAGCCTGCTCTCTCCAGTTGTTTTCTGCAGCGGTGGGAATCGCCAGTTGGATCTAGTGTATCAGGAGCCATCTCTGCCTTCATCCTTTTCCCACATCTGTAAAAAGTGGATGTTTCCAGGGCCACTATAAAGATTGACTAGATAGATCCATATCCTGGACTCATTTCTCCCAGCGACTTCAGTGGGATGCCCAGCCCAGAACAATGGCAGGATACACGACCCTAAACATTTCTGCAGTGCTTTGTAAGATGAAAAGCAGTGACTTTCCTACCTATGTCAGTGGAGGGGCAGGGAAACACTTCACGATGTTTATAGCAGCCATCACGGACACTACCCATGAAAACATGGGAAATGGAGCACTTTTCTTGGAGGGAGATAATATTTAATAGATGGCAAGAAGGAAATAAAAGCCTTCAGACACAACAGCCTACCTCACAGCGGGAGATGTTTGCTGGAGTAACGCGGCCACAGCCACAGATGTTTCCTCCAGAGCCAGGCCTGCTGCATGCTCTTCCTTTCCCTCATGGAGGAATATGCAGCTTTGGTGTTAGAGGAGTTTTGAATGGCAACATTCATCTACGTAACAGTTGGCTCTCCTTTTGGAGCAAGGGAAGATGATGAGATGAAAGAAAGCAAGAAGTCGTAACTTGAAGATTCAAGTATTTAACCATCCCTCTTCTGACGTATTTTACTGGTCTTCAGAGATAAGCTAAAGGCTCTGTCCTTGAAGACTGCCTTCTGTGATGGGCCTGGAGATGCTGGAGGGCTGGATGAAGACCTACTTGGCTGTGGGACCCAGGAGAGGGCTCTATCCCCTTCCCACTCGGATGGCAAGATTATTTTTTTCCCCTTTTTCTCTCCATGGAAACAAACAATCTCTGACTCTTGCCACTCAAGGGAAGACTACACAGCAACGTGGCTTGTTTACTGGCTGTTGTCTTTGTGGATTGAAGCTGTGTGGCCTTGTCCTGGTTCCAGGAAACGCATGGACATGGCTGTCTGAAGGAAAACCCTAATGATTGTATAGTTTTCAGCGCCGAGTGGCAGTTGGCCACCTCGCTTTTATTGGTAACAGATTACCCTCTTGCCTCACTGCTCTGTGCCACACACCACGCTGTGACTAACATCACTCCACAAAGGAAAATCCCCTCTGAAGTGACCACATTCTTGAGCTGAGAGGAGCTGGTTCAGGCTCCACTCACCCAATACTGTTTTCTCTCCCCTAAGGGAGGGTAAGAAGAGTGGTGGAATTGCCCTGGGAAGCTCACATCACACCTAGGGTGGTCGCTGCTGGATCCTGTCCCCTCCCAGCTGCCAGGAGAGGAGAGCTGGGTTTGCTCACACTGATCAGCCTCTGGAGCTGTTCAGCATCTTCCCCCACTGAACCCTCAAAAACAGGGGTGTGCAATAACAACATCCCAACTTGTTTGTGCCATGAAAGGAGCTGGAAAGAATGCACTGAGCCACATGACAAGCGAGGACATCAGGCTACGCAGAGAATAGAAAGGCCTCATTTTTAATTACTTCTGAACAAAGTTGGCTCAGTGAAGTTATTTCCCATTGTACTGCTGAGCATTTCTTCTCATCACACAGCAGTGAAACGTCGGCTTCTCTGCTGCTGCAAGTGAACTGAACTCAAGTCTGCGTTAGGGATCACTTCATGCCCTATTGGAAACAGACTACTCAGCTATCATCAGCATTTCAGACCTTTCTGCAGGGTCCAGGCACTTCTTTGTCACTGTAGATGGCTTTAACACCAGAGTCTTGAGAAGAAAGGATGTCCTTACAGAAAAAAAGACTGAAGATTAAGTGCTTAAAGATACCTTCTGCCCACTGGTCCAGTCATAAGCAGTCAGTGAAAGACCATTTCAAGGGACCGGCTTGAAGTGCTGAGGCCACTGAAGTCCTAAACTGGTGCTTCACAGCAAGAAAGGGCGGAGGTAAGAGGCAGTACCTATCTGGGATGAGGCACAGACTGCATCTACATAGACATAACCAAGTTCAACTCACTAACATGAGGGCCACAACTACAACAGGTCCAAAATGAAGAATTAATACCTGAGTAAAGGCTCTCATCTTTAATGCCTGTTAATCCAGACTATAACTCCAACAGGGCACAAACTTTGATAGTGAAATATCTTGCTTAGTCTTCATCTGGGCCAAAGTAAAGCATATGCAGGATTCAGTTCCTTGGGTTTCATCATGAGACCAGAGTCCAAGGTTTCACTAAAATTTATTATATTTGAGAGTTTTGTGGATTTAGAGAAAAGTCAGAAGTGACTCATGTATAACCAATGTCTTCCTGAGCATGCAGAGAGCCTGAAACAATAGATCTAAGAGACACAGGCTACCCCATTCACTTTTCCTTCAAAATCTGTTGTTTCCTCAAGTATGAACTTGGTCAGCCCACAAGAAAAAATCCACATCATAGAGCTCAAGACACCAGAAAGCCATGAAGGCGTGTGCCTTGAGCAGTCTTGCATTATTTCATTAAATAGCAATTTAGCATCTTGCATTGAAATGTCTTTTAGCTACAGATGAGCAAATTCCCAAGCAGCAAGAAGGGCCCCATCCTTGTCACAGTTTCCCTTGCTGTCCACGACCAAGACTGCATTGATTTCAGAGTGCACAGGCTCTAACTCCTGCTGTGTTGGTACATCACAGACTCACAGAATGGCAGGGATTGAAAGGGACCTCTGGAGATCATCTAGTCCAACCTCCCTGCTAAAGCAGGGTCACCTACAGCAGGATGCCCAGGATCACAGTGATCAGGACGGTTTCAAATCTCTCCAGAGAAGGAGACTCCACGACCTCTCCGGGCAGCCTGCTCCAAGGCTCCAACACTCTCACAGCAAATTTTCTCCTTCTGTACAAGTGGCACCTCCTGGGTTCCAGCTTGTGTTGTTCTCTCACTGGGCACCACTGAAAAGAGTCTAGCCCTATCCCCTCACCCTTTAGCTCTTGCTGAGCATTGGTAACATAGAATCATAGAATGATAGAATGGTTTAGGTTGGAAGAGACCTCACAGATCATCCAGTTCCAACCCCCCACCATAGGCAGGGACTCCTCCCACTAGATCAGGTCGCTGAAGGCCTCATCCAGCTTGGCCTTGAACACCTCCAGGGAGGGGGCAGCCACAACCTCCCTGGGCAACCCATTCCAGTGTCTCACCACTCTCACTGTGAAGAACTTCCTCCTAACATCCTGTTTAAATCTACCCTCTGCCAGTTTAAACGTCCCCTCTTAGCCTGCTCTTCTCTAGGCTAAACTGCCCCAGGTCTCTTAACCTTTCAAGGGAGACACTCCAGTCCCCTCAGCATCTTCTCAGCCTCTGCTGGACTCTCTCCAGTAGTTCCCTGAGGGTCCACTCTGTCCCTTCATTCACATTGTTGATGAAGATGGTGAACGAGATTGAATCCAGTCCTTCCCCTGGGAAACACAACACATTTCCAAAGGCATGATCTGTACTCTCCTTTTCACAATTAAGCTCACTGGACAGCTTTGCTGTAGAATGTAAATACTTAAATTTTTATCTTGCCAGCAACCCCAAGGTGGTATCCAAGTATGACTAACTTGCCTCCATGCAACTTTATCCTAAAAAATGTTTGCAGAAGCTCTGAATCCTGGTGAACTTTCTGCAGCTTCAGGCTTTCAACAGCTGCCTGTATCAATTCTTTCCCTGCAGGTTGTTGTTCTTGAAGCAGAGATGACAGAAATTAACTTGGACCTGCACTTCAGTAGCTACCAATGTGCTGAAGTTGCTTGTGCAGATGGATTTGCACCAGGCTGCCAAACTCTGACCTGGACCTGTTGCCACTTTGAGTTTAAAATACTCTTTAATGACTTTAAGATGGCAAGGACCAAAAACCCTTTGTCATTTATTAATAACCTGGATCGAAAAATGACCTCATGTTGGAAATACAATTATTATAGCATCAACATCATTATTCCAGTCCACTCAAAATGCCAATGAACGGTGCTGAAGCTTACAGTAATTATTTATCTTCTCTAACTACAGCTGCATGCCTCTGTCTAGTTATCTGCTCCATAGTGTGGCTTGGATGATTAACTCCCTGTTGATAAAGTAAGAAGATGTTAGGTAGCACTGGGAAATATGGCCTTGCTCCCTGTGATAGGACAAGGAGCAATGGGTCTAAGTTGCAGCACAGGAGGTTCCACCTCAACACAAGGGGAAAGTATTTTAAGGGTCACAGAGCTCTGGAACAGTCTCCCCAGAGAGGTTGTGGAGTCTCCTCTGGAGACTTTCAAGGCCTGTCTGGACATGTTCCTCTGTGATCTGTGCTAGATTGTCTGGTCCTGCTCTGGCAAGGGGATTGGACTCAATGATCTCCTTGGATCCCTTCCAACCCTTAACATCCTGTGATCCTGTGATGATACATGAGAGAGAAAAAAGGGAGAGGCTGGAAGAGATCCAAAGAGATCTGCCCACCTGAATGCAGACCTAGCACAGCCTGTGGGTTATGTGCAGAACCACAGCTTTGAACAGAAAATAACCCAGATGTGTTTGTCCAGCCAAAACCTGCCACTGACTGCACAGTGTTGAGAGGAAATATAACACATTTACCTATCATGTAAACATATCTGCACTCAAACTTCAGATGCTAAGAAAGGAACGATGGTAGAGGATGAAATTCCCACAAATCTGAGCAGAAAATGTTGGTTCAATCTGAGAAAGATTGGGATGCTGGAAGTTTTCATTGGCAGAATAACTCCTTTTTAACTGCTGAGGTCACCTGGGCATCTTCACCAAAGCAAGCTGTATTGCAAGAGTCAAAAATAACATCAGATGATCACATTACTTAGTTTGCCATCATTTGGAAGGAAAAGCAGTGATGTATAATTATTTTTCTGCTTTTCTTTCCTCTGCTTCCTAAGCTCATGATGTAATGAGTATGTTTAAGTAGTAACATAACCCCTGACTCTTCCCCTTGAAGTGCTCAGCTACCCAGACAAGATGCAGAGGACTGTGCAGCGCTCATGTTTTAATTCAGACTAAGTGATACTGAAAATAGTTCTGAGCTGGGGAAAAAAAGAGAGTATTTTGGAGCACTGCACTATCATTTTCCAGCAATCTTTCCTTTGTGGGACCTTCCAAGAAGGTGAAGAAGCACTCTCCTTCAGCCCCCCTTTGCAGAGTCCATGCTAACGGTGAGAACTTTGCATTTAATACTGTAGAAAATGCCTGACCCTTGACGCATAGTAACATGCTTAAAATATACTTAACAGTACCCTCTGGCTAAAAAAAGTTTCCAACTCATACTTTAAAAAAAAAAAAAAAAAATCCATTTAGATGCTTACTTTGACTACGTGCCCAGCATCGATGGCAAAAGTGCTTCTGTTTAGAGAGGATGGTTCAGCCAAAATTCAACTTGTTTTTCAGGAATAGGAAACTGAAGGGTAAAAAAAAAATGTAATAAAAGCTACAGCAAATAAATCATTGTTTTCCTTTACACTGTAGGTGAATTTTCACGTGTGTGCAAATCTCACTGCTCAAGACCACAACTGGTAGCACTCTGACAGTGCTGCTGTCTGACCCTCATTGCTGCCTGATGGGTGCAGGAAGATCATGCTGGTGGTGACAAAGGCACAGCAGGAACAGGCTTTGCTAGGATCCCCAACAACTTTTCAAACAGCTCCATACTACTCATCCCCAAGTTCTGATCGTGACCTGGCTGCTTTTCACTTCCACCGCAACGATTAATTTCATAGAGGTGATGGAATCACATCAAATTATAAGAGACAAGACAAGCAAGGAAAGCATCTATTTTACAATTATCTGCATCTAAGGAAAAGGCACCAAGTATTCTGGAGAAAAGTATTCACTTTCTTTTACAAACTGATAAGTAATAGGTACTGAATTAAGATAAAGCTGAGAAATGGGCTCCACTTCTTCCACCTGATGTTAGCAGCTATTACTAGAACTCCACTTCTTCCACCTGAAGTTAGCAGCTATTACTAGAACTCAGTGGCTGAGCAATGATGCCATTACACACAAAAAGGTAGTTTTTCCCTCAGGCCATTTTTAGGAAAAGCATGCTGAAAACTCCCAATTTTTTAGTCAACACAATTGTAACCCTTAAGAGAGATTTTCTGCTGCTGGCTTTTAAGCTCAGTAGTACAAATATACAGGCACGACCTTTAGATGACAGAACATAACCACCTTGCTACATTCAGCCGCACACAGCCACTCAGTGGCATGGGTTTGATCCAGGCCTAAACAAACATACCCACTGAACAGCAAATCAACCTCCAGGCACTGAAAAACAAATACACAGAGTGTGGGTACTTTGTGTATAACAGTTCACAGAAGTGGCCCCTTTGCCACCATCCTGATCCACACACTTTGCAGGTACAAGTGCAGGAATGAGGGAGGCAAGCCAGCTGTGAGACGTACACCTCATTTGTCTGAAGAGCTGGCTCTGCATCGCTGTTTAGCCTGCAGAATGCAGAGGATACACTAACAACCGTGAAAGTTTAGGTTGGTTTCCCACTGAACAACACAGGCGTGCTTATTTTTCCCCTCTGTTCACGCTCATTACTCACTATTGATTTCTACTCGCCCTTTGTTTCTCTGATTCTTGGCCAGCTCAACTCGCAAAGCACTACCCCTGAGGCTCAAGCCTTTCAAAGAGGATACAGCAGCCGCTGCAGCTGCTTTATCCTTGTAATCGAGAAAAGCCCTGTGCTGTGCTCCTTGCCAGTTCAGCCGTAAAGGAGTCACGTGGAAATCCCTCAAAGCGCATTTCAGCTCGCTCACTCTTAGGCTGGGAGGTATGTTCCCCACGTACACAGTAGTTATCGTGCCAGATCCCTCTAAGCTGGGACTTAAAGCATCACTTTCAACACAGCGTGGTCCTAGTTGAGCTGAGCCTGCAGCAAGCTGAGGCCTCACGCCTTCAGCCGTTGCCTTCTCATCTAATGCTGCTGGCTTGCTGGCGTTTGCCGGCTCTGAGCGTTGGTCTCTGAGGGTAACGTCCTTGCCAGCCTGTTTCTCTTTGTAGCGAAGACTCTTTAGGATGGGGATTTTTTCCAGCATCTCATAGCTGACCTAAAAAGGAGGAAGACAGATGCAATGATGAGAGTACTGTGTGCAGTTCTGGAGCCCTCAGCACAAGAAGGATGTGGAACTGTTGGAGAGAGTCCAGAGGAGGGCCAGGAAGATGATCAGAGGGCTGGAGCACCTCTGCTATGAGGACAGGCTGAGAGAGTTGGGGCTTTTCAGCCTGGAGAAGAGAAGGCTTCCAGGAGACCTTACAGTAGCCTTCCAGTATCTGAAGGGGGCCTACAGGAGGACTGGGGAGGGACTGTTCACAAAGTCTTGTAATGACAGGACGAGGGAGAATGGGTTTAAACTGGCAGAGGGGAGATTTAAAGGGGATGTTAGGAGGAAGTTCTTCACAGTGAGGGTGGTGAGACACTGGAACGGGTTGCCCAGGGAGATTGTGGCTGCCCCCTCCCTGGAGGTGTTCAAAGCCAGTCTGGATGAGGCCTTTAGCGACCTGATCTAGTGGGAGGTGTCCCTGCTTATGGCAGGGGTTGGAACTGGATGATCTGTGAGGTCTCTTCCAAACGAAACCATTCTATGATTCCTTGCCTTCCAGAAAGGGAGGATGGCCATCAGCACCCACGTGCCAGGAAAACAGGAGCCTCCTTATACTGCTACCATTTGGAGCATTCAAAATGTTACTAGTTAATGGCCTGATTCTGACATCGCTCCCTAAATACACACTGCGGGACAAAAATAAACATCAGCAACTCTTTAAGCAAGCAGCACAATGTAGATCCAGCAGGAAAATCAAAACTAAACTCAGAACTCTTCTATTTTGACATTTATTTATCAGAGCACTTTCAGATTTGCGTTCTCATGGTTACCCCTTAATATTTGCTTTGAGCAAGGGCCTGTGCTCCTGCTCTGGCAGAATCTCACATGCCTACAATTCACCAGACACTGCCATTCCACAGACCTCCTTGTGCTCTTTTCCCCTCAAAACAGGATATCCCGTAGGCTGGGTCATACAATGGGGAGGGCTGATGGTGTGAAGTTTGCAGCTGGGGAGCGTGCCTTGTAGCAGGGCTCCTCCAAGTGTGGGCCCAGCTGGAGGCACGTTCTCTGCTTGTGGCACATCCCCACAGCCTCCCTCTTGTCATCCGACCTCACACATCACCCGCAGCTACTCATCGGATCCCACATCAGTCTGCTGGGCTGCATCACAGAACGGAAGAGAGCCTGAACGCTACGCTTCCAAACTGTGAAGCCTCTATCCCTTCTATCCACATCCAGTTCACAAGCAGCTTCTCTGGACAGGCTCGCTCTCTCAGCAGCTGAAGCCCATCCATCTCAGGCATGAGATGCCCCGGGCTGCACTCGGTGACTGGCAGGAAATGCAGTGGTTCCCTTGCTCATGTGGTCTAGCTCTTGGCTTTCAGACTGCAGCTGGAAGGGGGAATAATTCGTACTTGGCTGCTGGACAAACAGAACATCCATCAACACAAGATCCAGTTCTCAAATTTAGGGAGCAAAACAGAGCCTAGGGAAGTGATGTCTGATCTAGCAGAGACCCAAGCTAGTAGCCCACACTCATCGCTCTGGACTAGCACCAGCATACGCTGGATAGACTATGCCTACAGATCTCCCTGCTCAGACCTCTCACACCTCTGAGCCCCTGAATTCCTTGTGCTACAATTACAGGGCTGCACCTCATAAGGCCTAAACTTCACAAATCTCTAGGGAACAGAGCCCAGCTCTGAAGCACTGGAGTAAAACTGGAGGGCAACATTAGGTTTAGGTAACACAAAAGTCAGTCAACAGAAACATATCCAGGGCTCCTCTTCTGAGGAGCAGAAGAGCAAGCTTTATTTGAGGCTGAAATTTAATAAAAATGTCATTTACACAAAGCCTGTCCTAGCTCTGGCTTGTTAATGAAACACCAAACAGCAGAATAGGACTAACTGGTATGGGCAGAGGCCACTTTCATTCTGCCAAACCGCAGACCCAGAGACAAGGTGTTTGGGATCAGGGCCTTTAAACAAGCAAACCATGACTGAGAACAATTTCAGCCAGTACAGAGAGGCAAGGACTTCCTCTGGGGCTCTGGGAGCTTTGGAAAGGTACATGTCACTTTCAGATTTTGAAGAGTTACTGCTCTGTGGATTCTTGGACTGATCTGTTTTTCTCAGCCAAGAATTCCAAGTGCTGCATTTGACAGCAAACTCCCCTTCCTTGGGCAATACAACATCAAACCAACAGCTGAAGCCATGTCACTTTGTTTTTACTGGCCAACAATTAGGAACATTTGTTGTCCTCTGTCAAATCTGTATGTGAAATGTAAGTTCTATGCTAATTAAACAAAACAGGAAAAACATTTTTCTATTCTCATGCAACTAATCACTGCTGAGTCCAAAGCACAACTTCAGTCGTTTACCAAGTGCACACAGTTCCTGAAATCACACTCAGTTCTGAAGGCATGGACAGGGTGTTTGGTTAGGAATGCTACTAAGGGCAAACCCTCAGCACTTTGTAGATGTGGTGGAAATCAGAGTAATGGGCACCAAGAGGATAATCTCTGGAACTCCAAGACTTTCAAGGACAAACCAAGGGGAGGATTTAGATGATGGAGGGGGCTGGCTATTCTCTAAGAGACTTCAACTGGCCAGGCTTTGACATGGCCTCTCCTCTCACTAACCAGTAGTCTTTGGCATCTACCTGAAGCTCTTGGAGCTACTCCTTGAGACTCAAACTCTGGAAGATGTAGTTACAACACCATATGTCTCTGTAACAAGCTGTTGTTTTCTACAAGGGCTGAAGCTCTGCTCTTCCAAAAACCACCATGAGGTGAACCTACCACTACCTTCAGTCCAGCCCTGTGCAGATGTAAGTAGCCATTACAGTACCAAAGAAACATAGGCAGGTGATTTGGCACTTAAAATTTCTCATAACAGAAAACATTCCATAAAAAGACCCTGCACTAGACAAGTTCTGACACTGCCAACTGCCATCCTGCTGCCACAAGAGAGAGACAGAGGATTTACCTTAAGGATTTACCTTAAGGGTTTTACCTGGGGTCTAGGAGAACCTCTTGGCTAGGCCAAACCTTCCAAATCTTTCTTTCCCCCCACTTTTATGTTGAGGAAAGGCAGAAACTCCGTTTGGGATTTCAGAGTTTCAAGTCAACACCGATTCACTACCTTTTTTGGGGTGCAGAGGGTGAGAGGAAAAAGGGTAAAGAGGGCAGTGGGTGGCAGAGGAGGGGGAAAAGCTTGCTCTGCTCTGTTACAGAACAGCAAACAAAAGAACTCTGTGGTAGTACAATGTGTTGCTAATTACGATCATGCAAAAAGTTTCTTTTGTCTTGTGAGCTGAGGAGGACTGCAGTGATTTATTTCCACGTGGAGGCAGGCCAAAGATATTCCTCCTCTCTTTCGAACAAGCTGCACGTTTCTTGGTCTTGTGCCGGCCGGTCTCTTCTCCTTAGCCTTGCCTACTGCTTTAGGCTAGGACAGGACACAGAGACTTGGGTTCCACCCCAAGTCTGGTTGATCCAGCTCTGTAGACCTGGGCAAACCCAGCAGTGGAAGCTTCTTCCCTTGCTCCCCCATCCCCATAGAGGCAAGGCCAAACCATTTATTGGTGTTTGTAAACTTTGTATTGAGTGTTGGGATTTAGCTAAATGATTGTCTTTGGCAGCAAAACCAGCTGAAGAAGTTTCCTATTATTCCTTGACCACCAATTCCCAGGCCAGTTCCATACTTCAGCCCTCTGGGGTTGTCCAACAGAAGTGCTTGTGGGTCTGTGCTGTAAACTCAGTAACTGAAGTGATTCAGGTTAAAAATATCTCCACTAAAGGCAATTAATCATTTAACAATCCTGCCTACTCCCTGCCATAGCTGGGAGAGCCTTGGGGAAGAGGACAGCAGGGTTCTTCAGGCACACAACTACGTTGCTATGGGAAAGGAGTTGAGAAGGGAAGTGTGGCCCCTTTCTGACAGAAACCTGAAGAAAACAGAGTCTTGGATGCAGAGTGCCAACATAAATCTCCCAGCACTTAACCCTGAGCATCCACTCTTACGACACCTGGTTTGGCCCCAACACGATGTAGGGGCAGATGGACTTCTGCAACGTCTCTGCTGGAATGTCAGGGCCCTCTTCCACCTCTGTTATTCCGGAACAGTGAACCTAGCCACTTTCAATATTTTGCTGGGGAAAATGAAAGATGTGTTTGTCCTCTGACAGAATGAGTAATGCTGACCCCTGATACAGAGCAGGCCAAGTCAAACACTACTGCGATTTCCCTGGCAGCAGAGGCTGATGTAGGGCAGATGAGGGAAGGACAGCTATTGGAGAGGTCTACTGTTTAATTCAGCTTCACATAGCCACCCATCTGCACACACCAATTGAGAGAACACGTGGCTCAAGACAGAGACAGCTGCTGCTGCTGCTGCCCTGCCCTAGAAGGCAGCAAAGAAGACCAAGCAATCTTTAGTGCAGTAGATCACGAAGTCCTTTCAAGTAGCGAGGCTGGAAGCTGTTGGAAAGATTCCTCTTTGGTGACCCTGAAGGCTCTCTGACCCAAGAGTGCCTTAAGGACAGAGCCCAGTTCTTGTGTTGTCCCCTTGATCAGATGCTTGTTTCAAGGAACACTTTGCTCACAGGAGTTTAAAGCAGAGACAAAGCCAAGGGAGCTCGGACGGGCCAGCAGAGTCGAACACTCTATCACTCATTTGTACAAAATGTCCAAATATGTGCACGCAATCTGAGGGCATACTGAGCTGGCAGCCCATGAAGTCTGCTAGTGTCCCTCAGGAAAAACTTATGCAACCCACATTTGGAATCCATCAGCAAAGAAATGATTCCATGGACTCTGCTGCAAGGGTCAGATTTGCAAAGGTGTTGAGATGTTTAACCACTCATGGAAGCCTGCCCTGCTCACAACTATCCCTCCAAAAAACCAAAACAAAACCAAACCTTGGCTAAACTAACAGCAATTTTCTTCTGATAGCAATGCTGTGTCTCTGCTGAAGGTTTTGCCAGACGGAATGTGTGATTTTTCTGAGCTGTAAAACAAGACTATTTGACTTTCCAATCTTCAATCACTTATCAGAAGCTGCTGTCAGAGAATTTCCATCTCTGCCACTGCATACTGAACTTTTTCAACATCAGACTCAGGGATTACCCCCAATTCAGTTCATTTCAGGAAAAATATTTTACTACCTCTCTAAAATTCTCAGCAAAAGAATGATTTAAAAAACAGAAGGAAATGCTTGCTATAATACAGTGGTTTTTCCACCAACTGCTCTCACTTCCCCCTTCATGAACCCAAATATTTTAATTGGTTTGTACAGTGTCAATTTAAAATAAGCACAGCACAAATAACTTCAGAATCCTCACTACTACTAACTGCTTAATCCTCACTTCTTTGCCTGCTCTACAAGACACTGAGGTGTTGGAGCAGGTCCAGAGAAGGTCAGTGAACTGGTGAAGGGCCTGGAGAACAAGTCTCACAAAGAGCAACTGTGGGTTGTTCAGCCTGGAGAAAAGGAGGCTGAAGGGGGATTTTCTGGCTTTCTATAACTCCTTGAAAAGAGCTTGCAGTCAGGTGGGAGTTGGTCTTCTCTCCCAAAAAACAACTGATAGGACAAGAGAAAACAGCTTTAAGATGCCCCAGGGGAGGTTTAGCTTGGGCATCAGAAGAATCTTCTTCACTGTAAGGGTTCTCAAACACTGGAACAGGATGCCCAGGGAGGTGGCTGAATCCCCATCCCTGGAGGTGTTTAGAAGCCACACAGATGTGGTGCTGAGTGATACAGTTTAGCACCAGTCTTGGTAGAGTTAGAGAATGGTTGGACTCAATGATACTAAAGATCTTTTCCAAACAAAACGATCCTGTGATTCTGTTCTGTAATTGTGACTAATATAATAGACAGTGTCACAGATAAAGATCATGGCTACCCATACAAAATACTAAATGAGGAAGCTAAGCTGTTTCATGAATTTAGAGTTCCCAGAAACAATGGGTTAGATTTTTCAATATAGATGAAGCCAAACAATTCTCCACTGGTATCCTAATAAAGTTTTCCAGAGTGCTCAACTCCTCACAGCTCCTGCTGTCCTCCAAGAGCACACACTCATTTCTCAAACCCCTGAGCTCAGATGCAAAAAAACTTACTCACAGACACACTGCAGCACTACCTTTGTATTTAGAAGTGTTCTAAAGTGCCTAGGGCTAATACTGATGATACTTCTTTGGTATTAATGGTTTTTTTAATCAGCAAATCTGTGACAAAAAGAAAAGTCAAAATCACAACAAGTAATTCACCTCTTCCTGTCTGGAACAACACACTGCCTCAGCAGCAAGAAATAGCTCAGCTGCAAATGCTGCACTGAGGTGAACTGAAAGAAGGCAACTGAGGCTAAGTCATGCCAGCTCAAGATGGGAACACAAGGGGACACAGTCTCAAGTTGTGCCAGGGGAAGTATAGGCTGGATGTTAGGAGGAAGCTCTTGACAGAGAGAGTGATTGGCCTTGGAATGGGCTGCCCAGGGAGGTGGTGGAGTCATCAGCCCTGGAGGTGTTCAAGGAAAGACTGGATGGGGCACTTGGATAGGGCTGGGTGATAGGTTGGACTGGATGATCTTGGAGGTCTCTTCCAACCTGGCTGATTCTATTCTATTCTATTCTATTCTATTCTATTCTATTCTATTCTATTCTATTCTGTTCTAGTCTACTCTAGTCTAATTCTATTCTACTCACCAAGGAACAACTGTTTACCCCATCCCCATATCTACTTCTTTCCCAGACAGCACACAACAAACAAAAAAACTCCAGGAAAATGCAGGACCTCTTTGAGCACAGAAAAGCAGCCTGGAGACATGCATTTTTTTTGTTCCAAGTACCTTCTTACACTGTGTTTTCAGCTCAAAAGAGATATCTAATGATGGCTCTCTACCGTAAGAGCTTCAGGAAAGAGCACATCCTTTACCACAACGCTCAGCTGTAATCCTGTGTTTGCAAACACCTTTAATTTAAAGCTCTTAAATCACTGCCTTGGCTTGATCCAGCCACGTTCCTGCAAGATGAACTTTTCTGCAATGTGTTTTAGGCATCACACATCTTAACAATGAAGTTAAGCTCCTTTCTGTTGACAAAATACCATATTTAGAAGTGGGTAATTTGTTTACTCACTGTCTCTTAGCTCATTTAGTTTTGCTCTGAGGAACAGGAATGCACCAGTAAAGCCAGGATTTGAAGGAGAAAAGGATGTAGAGAAAAGGATGTAGAAGCAGCCAGGAAAAGCCAAAGGACAAACAGTTAAATAGCCCGTATCAAATCCTGCATTTTTAAGACCCTGCCAATTAACTAGACCTCCCACCTCCAAGACACACTGTGCAAGAGCTGAACAGCATTATCATCTCATACATAAACAGAATGCAGACAAATTGCTCATCTCTCTGTGAAGTAATAATGCTAATAATATTGCCATCTTCATTTAGATAAAGCACTTTGTTCTCGACTTAAAACAATGAAATGCCACAGCTATCCTTGCTCTGTCTTGTGTACTCCAACACTGTCACCAAAGAATAGGCAAAAGCAGTTTTAGGTTTAGACTGAAATACTTAAACAAAGGGTCAGTTGTGTGATGTGCTCCATTCTCACTGAAATTTCCCTGGAAGACATTCAGTGAGAGCTCTTTATTCTCCAAACAATATCACTACTGTAGAGTTGTCGGAGATAACTTCATTAATTAGAGGCATATATTATAAAACTGATCTTGACTTCTTCTCTGAGAAGCAAATAAATGCAAAGGTAACACTTGGCACTGACTGGCATTTCCCAGCAAAAATTTCACACAAACTCAGCAGCCTCTGAAAGAGACCTTTGAAAAACGTCTCTGATAAAAGGGAGCCAGACAGAAAAAAGAGGGGGAAAAAAAAAATTGTTACCAAGGCCACTTACTGAGACTGAAGCCTGACACCAAGATAGACAGGCTGAAATCAAAAGTATGTTGGCAAAACAGATGGAGCACTAGGGACAGGCCCTCAAGACAATTACACTCAATAATATCCTGCAAAAATTATGACTCAAAAATAATTCAACGGAAAAAATGCTCCAGTGCAGACAGGGCCTTTATTTATTTATTTATTTCTAACCTCAAACCCTCAACCACAGGCAGGGTAAAACACTCTCCCACCATAAAAATAGTACTGGCTCGAATTGTTTGTTGTAGCTACGTTACCTTAACACATTTAACTCTTTAAGCCTCTTGGCAAAGAACTCCTGATTTCCCTAGAAGTATTCCCTAGCGATTCCTCAGTGGTTCCTGTGAGACACGGATATATTGTTCCTCATTTCAGTGTTCCCTGCTGTTCCTCAGACATGGAGGATTGTGTCTGCTCCCTAACTGGATGATTTTAGGAATGAAAGTCTAATGACCAAGTTTTCCCAGCAGGAATTTCCAGTAAAACAATTCACTGAATGTTTTTCTGAAAACATTTGTGAATCTGCTAAAAGTTTCTGACAGTCTCGGGCTAGGGTGAGCCAAACCCATAGAGAAATAACTATCAGTGAGCAAGGATTCATGGTTTAAAGCAGCATACAGTCAGTATTCCTCCACTTGGAAAGGAACTCCAGCCAAAAATCCATCTACCCTTTGGGAGTTAATTCAATCCATTCACTACATAACCAGCAGTGTACCAGCCACCAGGTCACACTGTCCTTTGAATACCAGAGCAGCAGCACATATCCCACCCATTGGACAGAAAGCTCTGTGGGACTGTCTCCAGAAAATGACCAGAGCCCATTTCAGTGATCACTGAGGAATGAAACACAAAAGGTGGAAAAGCCCCACAGCTTACACAGACCATTAAACCACAAATGACTACAAGAAATGACGTCTCTCTTAAACATCCACAATGGATTTGACGGATAATGATGTTTCCAGAGGCTCTCATTTTCTAATCCATTTCATACAGCAACCTCAGCTTCAGCAAATGTACTTTTCCTCCTGACTACTACCATTTAAAAACCACTGAAGACAGATGCTGCTGTTTTGTCTCATCTGACAAACACATTTGCTCCTTTTCTAAGCATTACAATACAATAAAAGTGTCTATAAGTAAAAAAAGGGGACTTGAGAGAACGTTGGTACCACTAAACCACTATTAGCAGAGGTAACTTGCCTTACGCCACATTATTCCCTGAGGTTTTGGTCGTTTGCAATTAGTTTTGATCGTTCTTGTTGGAGTGAGTATATAATCCACAGTTAAATCGTGATCGTCAAGCAGCTCTTCAGCTATGTCAAGAACCTAGAAGAAAAAAGAGGTTTGTAAGTAGTTAAAAATAAATTCAACCAAGTTGTGCACCATTCTGATGTCTCACAATGGACGAAGATCTGTCAGTGGCAATGGCAGCAAAGTAAAGAGCCACACCAACAGCATTCCAGGCCTTTTCTTCAGTCACAAACACTCAGTATTGCATGGTTTGGACTTGTCACTTGAGTATGGCTGTTTTAACTTACCTGGCAGTCATGCACAACTGTAATCACAGGTGTATCCTCCTGCACTGCACCCATTGATACCATCATGGCATATTCCATGTCTGCGTAACCTTCCCCTTTCCCGATTCTCCAGCCTAAAATACGTAAAGTTAAACAGGGATAGTGAACACAGAAGCAGTGGAGTGGAAAGGTTGGCAACTGAGTTAACTAAGCAGTCTGCAAAAAAAAATCCAAGCACAGAGCTGTGACTCTGGAAAAATTCATATCAGCCTCTCTCACAGAATCCAACTTGCCTTGTAATCTGAAATGAAGTAAAAGATTAGTTTCAGTGAATTCCTAAAGGATTCCAGAGCCTCCCTTTCAGAATAACCCATTTTAGTCCAATTCAGTTAGCACAGAAGCTGATTTACCCATTGTAATTAGATCACTCCACTCATGTCAAACACAGGTTAATGTGGGTAAAGAGGAGTCTGGGTTACAGACAAAAACTACATTATTTTTAGGCAATGCATAAAGCCAGATGAAAAATACAGAGCAGATCCTCTAACAGGGAGCCCTCTTTGATTCTTAAAACAACCAAAATAACACCAAAACCCAACAAAAAAACTCAAACCAGCAATGGCTTGCCTGCATAGTTCTACTGAAGGCCAAATTATTGGCCCACATGCTCTAAATCCCACTGCTGTCTGCAGACTAACTCCTGGTGCTGCCGTTATAAAGCAGGATCTGGTTCCTTCTGGTTGGACTGAGATCAGTGACTTGTCACACAGCAGAGACAAAACTCAAGACTAACTCAGTTCCAAAGATATGTTTGGTTTTGGTTCTGCCAAAGGGAACGTGCAGTGTAGTCACTGACATCATGAATTGCGACTTGAGACCATCCTCCTGAAAAGCTTACAAGACTTTGTCTTACCTTTTTCAGAGACAGCCACTGATCCTACGACAACCAAGTCCACTCGTGCTTTCCCATCAAGACCCACAGGAATGCTGTATTCTTTTATCCCCTGCAAGAAAAAAAAAAAAAACAACTTCAAGTTTGCAGAGTGCAGAGCCTTCCAACCAACGAGGCAGAAATACAGAATACTTTGATAAATTCAAGTAACTCCCCATGTTTCTAAGTGTTTCTTCCATGTATAGCCAAGCTGTACATGCCTGGAAAGTTATCCTCTAGGGAATCTTAGAATAGATTCACTACAGTGACAAGAATCTTGGCACACTTCAAGGAGAGCTAAGGGAGGTGGGCACCTTTTTAAGCAAGGTTACTTATTTAGGATCAGAATCTTGCTTTTCTGAAACCCCTTACTTCATGTCTATTGCTAAAAACGAGGGCGAAGAACACTTCCTGCTCTATTACTACCAACTTAAAGTTCCAGTATGCAAATTCAAGCCCGTAAGAAATAGAAAAGCACAATAAATCCCTAAATTCTCACATACAGATCACAGAGTTAATGTAAACACATCTACAGCATGAAGATGTGAAGCTGCTTGCCCAAAGTTGCACAAAGTGCTCTACTGAAACACAAGCTGGATCACTCTTCACTTCACATTGCACTGCCTGTTTCTCCACACCTCTGTCTCTAAAAGCACCTTCCAAAACTGCCCATGTGCTTCCCAAGCACACATTCCTCAACACCTTGTTGTGCAACCATCATTCAGAATGCATCACTGCCAAGGTAAGTTATCTTTACCAAACCCTTTTAAGACCAAAACCCACATTGTTTCTGACAAGTGCAAAGACAAAAAAAGGTCATATAAGCCTGTCGTCCTTCTTTGAGTTCACTCTCTCCCTGCTCGTTCCCATCCACCCCTCTTTAGGCTCCTCTCTAAAGAACGTATCTTAACAAAATCTGCCCAGAGCTGCAGAAGTTAAAATTGGTGTTTACTTTGCCCTTCCAACACCAGAGATTTAGAACTTTTAAATGTTATCTAGTGATTCATGTACTCTCGATGTGTAGAAAGCAATTTCATTTCTTCTCACACTGATACAGCTAAATTAATCCTCACGACGAAAAGCCCAATTTCTGTGTAGAGCATAAAATCCAAAAGATCAGTTATGCATGGCTGATTTATCAGTAATAATTCTTATTATCTACTTCACAGCACTGTGATAAGAACTGTCTGCATGGTGCTCTGTAAATATCAACTGCTGATACCATTTATTCATCTGACACCCTGGTCGGGGCTTGGCGGGGGGGAAACCAGACACGGTGGCAAGATCACAGATTAGAGATGAGGCCTAAAGCAGGCCAAGAGATAAGTCTCTTTCAGAAGTACTCTTCAAGCCTGAAAAGCCTAATTAGTTAATGACTTTAATAGAGCTTCCAACACAGAAAGTCGCTACTAATTACTACCTGTTTACAACTTCCAGTTGTACACAGAATTACTGCAGAACTTTAATGCCTTCGGCAGGAGATAGGGAAAGAAATAAAACCAACACAGCTGGGCTACGTATTTTTAACAAATTATGGGTTTATACCAAATAAAGATGTGCCTAAATGCAGGTTTCTCTGCCAAACGCCTTTAGCTGTACAATATGATATTGTAACACCAGAGGGCACCAACAGACCTGTTAACAGAAAACTCTTTGAATGCATTTTTGCACAGTTCTGACTCAGACGACAGAATTAATGTTTCTTTAGACTTAGGATTTTAAAAGAATTGATATTACCTGTTTATTTTATTGACCAGACCAGGCAAAACTTGTAAACACTAAGATACACCTCACAGGGTTCACTAGCCCAAATAATAAAAGGAATCCTATTTATTAGAAACCCAAAGATCTAGCTCACCTATGGAAGTTGCTTATAATGCTCCAAAAAGCACTCAAAAAATGTTGACATCGTTCTGTTAATAAATTACAGCCAAAAAGGATAAATTTCCTTATGATTTAAGGATAAACAAAACAGTCATGGTGAATGTGTGCAGAAACCCAGGAACAGAATACTATCAGAACAGTACTGCATGTAGTATCTGGTTTTCCAGCTTCTACCTGGACTACCACAAAACAACAGGCTCAGACTTCATCCATTCATCATTCCTACCTGAGATGTGGCACATGTCCGCAGGACCTCCTTAGTTGCACCTGGAGGTGGGACAATCTTATTGAAGAGCCCAGTTCTCAGACGGGGTGTGGGAACCAAAAGAGTCTTCCTTGCCTGTGCAAGCAAGAAGTTAAAAGGAGATGAGGAACTAAAGAAATACTGCTACTATCCTATGGGTCTCCATGCAGTCAGTCATATTTGCTATAGAGCAGTTTGCCTCTCGACTGTGTAGTGCCTGTGGACTGATCCCCTCCAGCACAGCAGAATTCCAGGGAATATTTTATTTAAGAAATAGATGCAAGACACAGCTTATTGATCTAAATCACATGTCCACAAGTGAGCCACATGTCAGCCAGTGAACATGCACAGGCATGAGGTTAGTCTGTCCTGTGACAAATGTAACTTGAAGCGAGGCTGCTTCCTATGCTTTGGGAAATAAGAATATGACGATGGTGGAAGAGCTATTGCTGCACAGACATTTATCAATATCCCATAAACCCTACTTGTCCCTTCACCATTTGCCGAAGAGGCAAGGCCATCCTTCCAAGACCGACCCCATGAAACTTAAGTCTGCTAAATCTCTAGCTGGAGAAACAGCAGGCATGGACCATGAGATGCCACCAAGCACTGCAGTGCTGTCCCAGTTCTCCTCAGGGGCACAGAGGTGACATTACCTGCAGTGCAGCCAGCCGAACACCTTCCAGAGGTTTGTCAGGATCCACCTTAATCTCACATGCTCTGCTGAATATATCCAGCTCTTTAATAGAGCAGCAAGCCTGGTGAGAACCCTGCATGAAGGAAGGAATCGAGAGAGAAGAGAATGTGTTCACTTACTTCCAGTGTTAGGAAGCGAGCGTTCTTCTGGGGAGCATCAGGGTTTATTTTGACAGTGCTGGCAGCTTTGAACTCCTGTAAACCCAGAAGCCTTGTCGCAGCATGGGCAGCACCCTGTTTTCATGAGACACCAGTGCATCACCAAGGAGTTCACAGCAGAGATGGGAAACCTACAGAGAAGCTGATTTCCCCAGATTTTAAATGAAGTGCACACTGCTAATGTTGTGATGCTTTCTATGGGAAACTCTCACATACCAACAGATTGAATCATAGAATTGTTTTGGTTGGAAAAGACCTCTGATATCACCGAGTCCAACCATCAATCTCAGACCACCATGGCCACTGAACCATGTCCTGAAGTGCCATATCCACACACTTCCTGAACACCTCCAGGGACGAGTGTGGAGTACCTGATTAACACAAAATCATAGACTTGTTTAGTTTGGAAAAGACCTGTAAGATCACTGAGTTCGGCCAGGAGGTTCCACATCAACACAAGGGGTAACTTCTTTACTGTAAGGGTCACAGAGCACTGGAGCAGACTTTCAAGGCCTGTCTGGATGCGTTCTCCTGTGACCTGAGCTAGATTGGACGGTCCTGATCTGGCAGAGGGGTTGGACTCGATGATCTCTTTGGGTCCCTTCCAGTCCCTGACATGCTGCGATCCTGCGAAGCGGCCCAGACCCGCAAGAGCGAGCTGCCGTACCTTGAAGTTGGGGATGCGGTGGTGCACCGGTCGCGGGAAATCGGCCAGTCCGCTGCTCTCCAAGTAATCCCACACCTTCTCCCGGACGTCCCATTTGGAAGCACCTGGAGGAAGGCAGAGGTGAGGGGACCACCAGGCGCCTCATGGGGGAGCACTACGATCGCCGCCGGACGGCGCCATCGCCTCGCCCCCTCCCCTCCCACCGAGGGCCGCTCCCGTGCTCCCCCCCCGTGACGTAGCTCGCCGCCTCTCCTCGCCCCACCCCTCCACGCACGCCGCTCACCCGCGCGTAGCCGAACGCCCCCTTCCATGGCGGCGCCACCGGCGGCGGAGGGGACAGAGGAGCAAGGGGAGGAGCTTCTGCCGGTGCCTCGCATCCCTCCCGCTCGCCTCTACGGCGGCGCGGAAGGGTCGAAAGTGCTGGGAAGCGAAGCGGGTGGGGACAAATGGCAGTGGGGTTGTGCTTGGTGGGGAAGTGCAACCCTTGGCCGAGTGTTTCCTTCTCTTGCAGTGTTAAAGGGCATGAGTGAATCTGTAGGACAATGGAGGGACCTTTCCTCAGGATTCAGGCCTCATGTGGGGACATCTGCAGAGGAAAAACATTATTTGATGGAAGCATGGAACGCTTTAGGTGGGACCTTTAGTCCAGCTCTCCTCCAGTGAGCAGGGACATCCTCCATTAGATCAGGTTGCTCAGAGGCCCAAACAACCTGATGTGGAATGGTTCCATGGATGGGACATCTGCCATCTCTCTAAGCAACCTGGGCCAGTGTCTTACCATCCTCTGTGCGAAACATTTCTCTCTTCAGCCTAGTCTGAATCTCCTCTTTCAGTTTAAAACCATCACCCCTTGTGTATTTCACACAAAATGTGTCTCTAAAGGTTTGGGCTTCTTTCTCTGAGTGTCTCTGTTGGAGGGCAGCTGCCAAGAGTGCTGTCAAGTGTCTTCGTGCCCAGCCTCAGGGTGAGATATATGAGTGGTCTCTCACCCCAAGACTTACAACAGCATCACCAATATTTCCAAAGTTAAACATAGAAAATAGATCCGCCATTGACATCATAGGAATGCCCCCCAAGGTTCTAAAAACTCTATGGTCTTTCAACCACTTGTTATAGCTGGGGGAAAAACACTCCACTCTTCATAAAATAACCCCCAAATTAATTATTTTTTACACTTAGAATTAGTACCGTTGTGAATAAAGCAAAATCCAGGATTTAAGTGGGATTCCAAGTCACGCTGCCTCTCAGAAAGCACACTTCTCATTTGCATTTAATGGGATAGTAAATTATGTGCATGCATGATTTATTATTTATAGAATTAATGCATTCAACTATCACCCCAAGAAGAAGGAGGACACTGAGAATCCCAACATTCCTGAGCAGAGTGGGATGGAAGGGTCGTGGGAACAATAAAATGAAGGTTTATTTTGAAGTGTGTCAAGGAAGGGGGAGGGAAACGTCTTTCGAATTTGCTTCCTAATCTGCTTGGCTTGGATGCTACCACTGCACATCCACTGTCAGAGCTGACTGTTGCTCTGCCAACCAGAAAGCGGAACAAATTCGGATGCTCTTCTCTGAATGGTTACAGATGTAGCTGGGCAAATGTGAATGCCTTTTTCTCTCCGTGGCTGCTGTTCATGGCTGAACCTTTTTTTTTTGTTTGTTTGTTTTTTTTTTTTTTTTTTTGTTTTTTTTACACAGTGCAAATCAAAGGCCAAGACTCTGCTGGGTTCAGGAGTCTTTCCCCTTCCAACTATGTGTGCTTTTCAAACTCCGTAATATCAATGTATTGGAGCTGTGGAGCAGCTGTGGTGAGCCTGAGGCTTCACCTTTCTACCCAAGTCCCTCATAAGCATGCAAAAAAAAAAAAAAAAAAGGACTTAGAGCCCAAGTTCTGTAACGGGGTGCATATAGGAAGAGTGTTTTTCGCTACCTCGGAGTGCTGCTGGAGCCAGTGGGAATCCATCCAGGCATAATAGACCACCCATGTGGAGCTGGGCCTAAATGTTTGAAGCTCATTCCTCCACTTCCTACTCACGGAAAACTCCCAGTGACTTTGATATCTCTGTGGGGAGCTGGGGTTCGGGCCTTTGGTGAGCAATTTACAACCTCACTGTAAGTCAGCATCGTGATTTGCACTCCCGAGTTGCCAGAGCCAATGCTGTCTGTATGTCTGCTGTCACCTAAAATCACCACGCTCCAGCTCATGGGACTTGTTTCCACTCCAACACACTCTCTTCCTCCTCTCCTTTGAGGAAAGGAAAGTGAGTGAGGTAGCAACAGTGCCATTAATGAACGCACTAACGGTCAAGTGAGGCTGGGATCCTACCAGACCACCTACATCTCCCTCCAGCCTCTATCAAGATGCTCAGTAAAGCTGTTCCTTAACATAGCTTCAGCTTCCAAACAAGTTTGTTTTGTAGAAATCAGAGTGCTTGGTATTAAGCAAACAGGGACTTTGCTGATAGGTGATGTCTCTTCTGCTGGCTTAAGTCTCTGCTTTGGTTCTACAGGTCTGAAATTTGCCCAAAATTACTTTTCCAGAGTCTTCTCTGACACACCTTTAGCATAACTTTCCACCTAAGCATGAGGAAAATCTTTCCTCTGAGAGAGACGGAGAACTAGACCAGGCTGACTGGGGAGGTTGTGGAGTTTCCTCCTCTGGAAAGATTCCAAACCCTCTTGGACGTTGTGATCCTAAACAACCTGCTGTGTGTGACCCTGCTTTGGCAGGGGGGTTGGACTAGATAATCTCCAGAGATTCCTTCTAACTCCCACAATGCTGGAATTCTGGCATCCTGTGATCAGCAGTGGCAGCCTGATGCAGCTGATACAGATGCTGCTGAGAAACCTCCTTTCAGAGGGAGGCAGAGAGGCCTACTAACATCCTTATATATTGAATTGCCTGTGAAAGTTGTCTGAATCACTTTTATTATCCATTCTGTAAAAGTTAATAAAATACTCCTATGAAATACGTTAAAGAAAGATTCTGGGCTTGCATACATGAGACAAAATGCAGCTCCTGCCATGATTTGGGGAAACAACCAGAAAAAGACAGTGACAGAATAATATAAACCCTATGGACAACGCAGAAAGGAATTCCTTGTACTGCGGGAATCATTTGTTACTCTGCCATGCAGGCTGAACATACAGGGACAGCCAAAGGACACCCAAAGAAGAGCACTGATCAAGTGATACTACACAACTTGGGGTTCAATGCTAACAAGTGAAAATAGGCTTTCCTTCCTTCCCCTTCCCCTTCCCCTTCCCCTTCCCTTTCCCTTCATTCCTTTCCTCTGCCTGTTCCTTCATTCCTCTTGTTTTCCCTCTGCCCTTCTTTCTTCTTTCTCTCTCATTTCCTTATTTTTTCTCCCTCTTCCTTCTTCTCTCTGTTTTCCTTTCTCTGCCACTCTCATACCTTCTTTCTATCCTGTTCCCATTCCCCATTCCCTTTGTCTCACACACTTCTTCCTCTTTCCTTTTTACCTCCTCACTCATTCTTTCTCTCTTCTTTTGTTCCTCTGTTCCCATTTCCCTCTCTCTCATTTCCCCCTCGCCTCCTTCCCCCATCCCTCCATCTCCCTCTCCTCCTTCCCCGCTCTGCACCCCCGCACAACCAGGGGACCCGGGGCGGGCAGCCGGTGCCGGCGCGGTGCCGGTGTGGCGGTGCAAAGCCCCGTGTATCCCCTGGAGGGCAGCACACGCCGCGCAGAGCCCCCGGAGCGGGCAGGTGAGCGCAGCGCCCGCCGCCGGCACCGGCCGCCGGCACCGGCCGCCGGCACGGCATAGAGCACCCGTCCGCTCCGGGGCACGGGCAGCCGGTGCTGGGAGAGGCCCAGAGGAAGGGAAAGACGCAGGTTGTTGCTCTCCAGAGCTCGCCAAAGGGAAATAAAAAGCGGTGGAGGGAAACCTTCCATTTGTCCCGCTAGATCGAGCATAAGCCGTTCCCGGAGACCCGCGGAGGAGAGAAGAAAGTAACCCACCGTGTCCGGGAGAGGAGAGGAACTTTCCCTCTTGCCTAGCGCTCTCTTACTGGGAATGACTCCTTTCTTCGCTCTCCCCCGTTTGAAAACTGTCTGTTTTTCATAATGAGAATATTTTTCTTTCTCGTTCTGCGATTTGAAATTCGGGCTCTTTCGACCCCGTTCCTTACGTCTCTCTCCAGTTCCCAGCTGCAACATGCAAACCCCCGGTGCTGCTGAGTTTTGGGTTTGGGTTTTCTTTTTTGTTGTTGTGGGCTGTTTGTTTTTTTGGTTTTTTTTTTTTTTGGGGCTCACCCTGATGTCTTTACCTAGTAGGAGACTGCCTTAGAGTGAGAATTATTGCCATATGAAATATGATTTCATCTCCTGTTGCAACATCTAGTTGCTTCAGAAGGAGTGAGTTTTTCCTGCCTCGCCACNGGATTTTTGTTGAGTTTGGGTGTTTGGTTTTTATTTTTTGTTGGGTTTTTCTGTTTGGTTTTTCTTTTCCCTGTAGAATTTCAGCTCGGTAAAGTTTGCAGACGAGGAGAGGTAAGATTCCAGCAAGGTTATGGTTATTTCTCGAGAGCGTCCCAGGCTTCTAGGAAGAGGCAGCTCTAGGGGAAGCTTCCGACATGCTTTTGCAGTGAAAATTTCCTGCCTTTTAAGAAGTCGTATTTTTAAAAGATTCCTGTCTTCTTCGGTGTGCGGAGAAAACAACTTATTTTTTAATCAGAAATACGATTTCTTTGAAAACGGGTGGTGCAAATACGAAGCCGTTCGAAAATTGATCCAAGGGAAGGGAAAAAAAAATAATAATAAGAAAAAAAAGTTTTCTTGATAGTCATATATTTACACGAAAAACATGAACACATCTCACCGAATTTACTCATTGCTTTCCTGAAAACTATCCCCTGGACATTTGCTCTGTTGACGAAACCCTTCCAGGACACTCATTTATTTCCATCTATTTTAAATAACAATTTCAAAGCGCCCGCAAAAGTTTTCAATCAATATTTTTCCCACTGCCGATGATTTTTAAGCTCCTCGTGGAAGGGCTACATCTTATGTTTTAGGGCTTTCCCCCCTCCCACACCGGTTATCGGGAAAATTAGTTTTCTATCTTATTAAGAAACTCTCCAGTAATTACAATCACGGCCGCGTTCCCACGATCAGAGGCGGCCGCGATCCCGTCCCTACCGCCCCGGCGGGGACCAGG
>VWZI01009657.1:15512-71207 GCA_013396835.1 Psilopogon haemacephalus
TCAGACACCTCTGCTTTGTTCTCCATCTGCCTTAGCAGAGCCTTCAGGAGAATCTGCTCCATGATCTTGCCAGGCACAGAGGTGAGGCTGACTGCTCTGTAGTTCCCAGGGTCATCCTTTTTTCCCTTCTTGAAGATAGGTGTTATATTTGCCCTTTTCCAGTCAGCAGGAACTTCACCAGTCTGCCATGACCTTTCAAATACAATGGACAATGGTTTGGCAACTTCATCTGCCAGTTCCCTCAGGACCTGTGGGTGGATCTCATCAGGCCCCATGGACTTGTGCACGTTCAGGTTCCTCAGGTGCTCACGAACATGATCTTCAATTACAATGGGCAGATCTTCCTCCAGTCCCTACTTTTGCCCTCTGTAATTTGGGCATTGCAGTTGGAGCCCTTGATGCTGAAGACTGAGGCAAAGAAGTCATTGAGCACCTCACCTTTATCCATATCCATTCTCAACAGCTCTCCATTTCCCTTCTGGAAGGGTCCCACATTCTCCCTAGTCCTCCTTTTCTCACTGATATGCCTGAAGAAATTCTTCTTGTTCACCTTAATGTCCCTATTCTAGCTGTGCTTTAGCTTTCCTAACCTGATCTGTGGCTGCATGAACAATGGTTTTGCATTTGTCCCAGGTTACCTGTCCTTTCTTCCACTCTCTGTAGGCTTTCTTCTTGTGTCTAAATGTGTTCAGGAGTTCTCCATTCATCCATGCAGGACTCCTTGCATTCTTACCTGCCTTTCTCTTTTTTGGTATGCATTGCTCCTGGGCCTGGAGGAGGTGATCATTTACATGTGTCTTGCTTTTAACAACTTCAAGCACTAGTGGTAGCTTCATTTTCAAAGATTGTTCCACACTAATTTCTGTGTGTCTAATATTTGGCTATTTTTCACTTGCAGTGGGCAAAACACTCAAAAAACCCCACCAAAGCAAACCCAAACCCCAACCTCACAAAAAAAGCAAACAAACAAAAGCCCCAAACAATAAAAAAATAGTGGAAAGGCCTCTCTGAGCTGGGATTCAGTTTTGCAGATAGCATCTAACAAATCTGTAGAAAGCCAAGAGCCTTAAACCTGAAGAGGGAAAAAACCCAAATCTTTCCCCAGGGATTTGACAAATATTGGGATATATGAAAAGAAAGACTTTATGCCTTTTATCAAAACAGTTCATTTTTGTGGTGGGTTTATTTTCTTTTGTCCAGTTCTGATCTCCTACATTTTGGTGAAAGGAGCACAGCAATACCTCCAGAAAAAGTAATTTCTGTGGCCCAGCCTAACAAGGATCAGGAGATGCCGGAAAATTCGCATTCCTCCCCAGTTTGTCCTTAGACAAACAGTTTTTGTTGGCATCAAGAAAGCAACATGCTAGAATTTCTGTCTCTATCTGTGAAGGAGAAAGTGTGTATCTGGATTTGGTTTACACTGACAGGATAGAAGGCCAGAAAGGAGGTGTAAATAACAATCCTGAAGCTCCCCTAAGCTGCTTGGTAGCTGCAAGTAGAGTGAAGGCAGATGATAGAACTCAAGCATAGGCTTTCTACATGGCTATAATCGCCAAACAGTTTTGAGGCAGGATCCGTTCATCTTCAGTCTGATGTTGTGCTACTTATATGGCACAGAGTGAAGTTAGACCCTCCCTGGGGAGACCCTCTCTGGGGATCTTCTTTCCAGCATTCTCTTGTACTGATGGTGGTAAGAGAGCCATTAACTGCGCCAAAACCTTGCTCGGCTCTAGCTCTGTGCCAGCAGCTTTTAATCTCAGCATCAAGAAAGGAAACAATGAGGAGTTTCCTGGAGGGGAGACAGGCTGGAGAAGAGACGTTGGTCCAAAATGGTGTTGTGGTACTTAACTTGTCTCTCAGCAGAAGTCAGTGATCAAGCTACAGCTCACCTGAACCGCTCTAAGAAGTTCTGTCTGAAGAATTAAGGAGTTAGACCTGCTGCTGCCTCTCTGCTGAGCCAAGGAAAGGAGGAGTGGAGCCAAATGCTAGTGTTTAGTTCAGACTGGCTACTGAAGGCCTGGAGCAGGCTGCCCAGAGACGTTGTGGAATCTCCTTCTCTGGAGACTTTCAAAACCCACCTGGATGCTTTTCTGTGTGACCTGCCCTGGGTGGCTCTGATCTGGCAGGAGAGTTGGACTGGATGACCTCTGGAGGGCCCTTCCAACCACTAACATTCAGTGTTTCTGCCCTATCTTCTCAACAGTCCTCCCCCACTTGTGTTCTTTTTAGTGGATTGAATTAGATTCTTGCACATGAAAAATCAGACAACAAAACACTGACTGACTTCTAGATACACTCCCTGGGAGCAACTGGTTGTTTGGGGTTTTTTATTTTGCCAATATTTGACAGATAAGAAACATAAAAATACATCCAGGGGGACCATAGAGCTGTCTTCTAGCTGAAGGGACATCCAGAAACTTAGCTTTATTTTGGTATTAATCACCTGAAACTGAAAACAGAAATACACAACCACCACACAGCCATCAACAAAACTCACTGCAGATTTTTGATGCTACCTTGTAAAGCAACTTTGTTAAAACATCTAAAGCTTGACTGCTCTATCTGCTTGGGAACCTTACTGATGGCTTTATGGCCCCTTTGACAATGTATGGCTTCTGGCTGCATGGAACTCCTTCTCTGGCTGTAATGGTCTGGGTGGGAGGAGTTAAGAAATTTTAACTGTCACTTGCTCCCTTTCCTAGTATTTTCTGAAAATATTGAAAATAACAACAATAATTTGACTATTGATTAATAGCTGAAGGGATCCTGCAGGAAGGCTGCAGAGGGACTTTTCATCAGGGTGTCTAGAGACAGGACAAGGGCGAATGGTTTGAAGCTGAGGCAAAGCAGGGTTAGACTGGAGCTGAGGAAGAAGTTCTTCAGTAGGAGGCTGGTGAGACTCTGGAATAGGCTGCCCGGGGAGGCTATGGCTGCCTTCTGCCTGGGGGTGTTGAAGGCCAGGCTGGATGAGTCCTTGAGCAGCTGAGTCTAGTTGAGAAGTGTCCCTGCCCGTGGTGGGGAGGTTGGAGCAGATGACCTCTGAGGTCTTTTCCCCCCTGAGCCGCTCGACAATTCTCTGATCCACTAACCCCAGTTACCTTTTATGTGTTTACTTTATTCTAACAAGCATAAATTATTTTAAACTTTTCCAGAGTGTGAACCCCTACCTGCAAGGACAACGCCTGGATAACGTCGTCGCAAAGAAGTCTGTCCCACACTTCTCAGACGAAGACAAAGGTCCTGAATAAGTCCCAATCAGGAAAAAAAAAAAAAAAGAAAGAATGATGACAGCTCCTGCCATCCTCTGCTAGATCCTACGATTGCTTAGATAGACCCATCTATTAAAATCCCCCTGAATGGCAGCATGTTTAGTATTTCCATGCTGGTAGATGAAAACCAGCTGTATTTATAACACTACGTTCTCCTAGATAACACAAATATGGTTCTGCTTTCTGTTAAGTGATGGCAAAAAAAAAAAAAAAAAAAAAAAAAAAAAAAAAAAAAAAAGAAGAAGAAAAAAAAGGACGAGGTTTTTCTGTTGTTTTTCTTTCAGGCATGAAGCAAACTTTCAAACTGTTTAGTCATTTTATTAGCTAATGTGAGGTAAATTGTCTTAATGAGCAGCTTGTAAATAGGAAGATGTCCGCCTCCAACATTTAATCTTGAAAATGTTACTGTGTTTGACACATGAAAATTATAGTTTGGTGTTTTGCTCACAAATATTGTTACTTAGCAAAGACAAAGTATTTATTTTACCCAGAGAGTTTTGGCTTTTGGTCCATTTTAATAAACATTTAAGCAATCTGCAAGGTTTGCAACGTGACATTTTCCAAACTGGTTCAGAGGCTCGTTTGTCTCGGTGATTGCTGGGCAGAACCACAAATTAAAGAATTTGCTTTTTGGACTTTCTTCCACTGAAATATTTTCCTGATAAGTTTGAATCCTTCCCTGTCCACAGCTCCCCTGCTTTCTTCCTTATCAGTGGTACTGCTGTGTGGAAATTCCATCTTCCCCACACTGCTTTGCAGCATTCGTGCATTGTAAGCTGCTTAAATGCTACGTCCCTGGGATCTAGTAAGTAAAGATCACAAAATCACAGAATGGGAGGGGTTGGAAAGGGCCTTCCAGAGATCATCCAGTCCAGCCCCCCCTGCCAGAGCAGGATCACCTAGAGTAGGTCACACAGGAACACATCCAGGTGGGTTTGGAATATCTCAAGAGAAGGAGACTCCACAACCTCTCTGGGCAGCCTGCTCCAGGGATCCAACAACCTCACAGGGAAAAGGTTTTCCCTCCTGTTCCCATGGCACCAACTCTGCTCCAGCTTGCCCCCAGTGCCCCTTGTCCTGTCCTTGGCCACCCCTGAGCAGAGCCTGGCTGCATCCTGCCGACACTGCCCTGCACATCTTTAGCAGCAGCAATGAGGGCAGCCCTCAGGCTGCTCTGCTACAAGCTCCAAGCCCTGGCTCCCTCAGCCTGGCCTCATAAGGGAGATGTTCCATTCCCTCAACCATAGAGACATCGAGGTTGTATCAACATCTTCTGAAGCTCAATCCAGGCTATGAAGGTCATTGCATTAAATGATCTTAGCTGATTAGATAGTTTCAAGGCCCAGTTTGACAGTGTGCTGAGCACTCTTATTTGAACTATATCCTTACCTTGAAAAGCTGGACTGGATGGTCCTTGAGGTCCCTTCCAATCTGGGATTCCCTTTCGAATCTCCTAGAAAACCATGATAGTCTAGGAACATTAGTAGCTAGAACTGCTCTGCAGGTTGCCCTGGGAAGTTTAAATTGCCCTTTTGCCCCTGGGAGGTTGAAGAACTTTCTATTCCAGAAATCTGAGCTCTCCCTTCTCTGAAAGATGAGAATATAAAAAATCACCTAACATTATTTTCAGGGTTCATCTGAAATATTTCTCAGCTATGTGCATGGGCATTGGAATTGGGGAAAAACAGCATTGACTTTCAGCATAGGTTGATTCAGATTGGATGTTTGGAAGAAGTTCTTCACCATGAGGGTGGTGAGATACTGGCACAGGTTGCCCAGGCAAGTGGTGGAAGCCTCATCCTTGGAGGTCTTTAATGCCAAGCTGGATGTGGCTCTGGTCAACCTAATCTAGTACAAGGAGTCCCTGCCCATGGCCAGGGGGGTTGGAACTGTATGATCCTTGAGGTCCCTTCCAGCCTTGACAATTCTGATTCTAAATTCTAATCTATGGGGAAAACAATATGGTAGTTTACTTCCATGTCCTACAGGAAGGCAATAAAATAACGATGACCTCTTAGAAAAAAGCAGGTAAGAAATGAAAGGTCCTGGGCACATCAGATTAAAGGTAACAGGATGGCACAAATCTGGCTCTAGCTGGCAGTGGATTTTTCTGTCTCAGTACTTTGTATGCTCTCACATCATTTACGGGTAGATTGCAAAACATCCCAGGCTGAACTGTAAATTACTTTCATCATATTTCCTCTTGGGAAAAAAAAATCTGGAAGAGAAAAGTAAATAGTATGTGATGCAGTGGACTTCAGACTCACATATGGCAAGGAGTTGAGGGGTGTCTGTGAACTGCAGAGCTCCTTACACTCCCAATGCCTGGAATAGGATGGGGGTACTCCAGCTGTTTGCCTGAGGGAATTTGCAGGTTCAGCTCCTTAAGCTTACTCTTTTTACCTGCACTCCTGCTTAGCCTTCCCACAGGCACAGAGCATTGCAGAGGTTCTCTCCAAAGGCAAGAAAAGCTACGTGTGATGCGTCTGAAATCAGAACCCACCGATGCCATGTGGGGCAGAGGATGCAAAGTGGTTATTCCTCCCACCCAGCCCCAGGGCCAGTCACTGTGGCTGCCACAAGGCTTCCAGTTGGTCAAAGGCTAGATTTTTATGCCTAAGAAACTTGGGCTGCTTCAGGTGCTCAGGTGTCTCATTAATGCCTTTAGAGTGGTCTGAGCTGCAGTCAAGCTCGTTAGCTCCAGTAGAATCCATGTTAGCCATCAGACCAACCATGAAGGCAATTGACTTCTGTTTCCAAGCTCTTGGTAAGGACAAGCAGGTAATAAAAGTGTACAACAATGGGGAGCTTAAAAAAGGAGAGCCAAAGAAGGATTGGTTGCTTAATAGATACAGAAGTGCCGTGTATGATTTCTTGAAGCCCTTTCTTGAAGCTTTATCCCTGCTCGTGGCAGGGAGGTTGGAGTACATAACCTCTAAGGAGGTTGGAGTAGATGACCTCAAAGGAAGTTGGAGTAGATGACCTCTAAGGAGGTTGGAGTAGATGATGTCTAAGGTCCCTTCCAACCTGAGCCATTCTATGATTTAGCTTCCTGTAACCCTGCGTGGGGGTGACAATTTGACCCTGCAAACCAAGCAGCACAGAGATATGGAGTGGTTGGCCAGGCCCCAGTGGGGCCTGAGGAGTTGTCCTCTCTGTGGCAGATCTGCACAGAGCAGGGAAGAGAAGCCCACTTGGAGATGTTTTTGTCTTTTAGTGCACCACTGCCATGCTGTGTCTTGCAGAGCCATCTGCTAGAAGAAATCAAATGCATGGTGGTGAGCAGCCTTCGGGCAGCTTTCCTGAGTGTTTCACTAGGAAGGCTCAACAGCACCATTATCAAATTTTAATACAATATAGTTGCTACACCATGGTAACGAGGTTCATAATTCTACTTTCTGTGTCAGAGTAGAGCTGCCCTTCTGCACTGGGCTTGGTAGTCCCTTGTTAATTAAAAAAAAACACCACCACAAACCTCAAACCAACTGTTCCTCCTACTGCTCCCAAACCAGCCCAAGCAGATTGATGTAAGGGTTTTTTTTGTAGAGAATCCTCCCAGTGCTGGCCTCCTGGAATCTGTGAACAATGACAGCCCCACCAAATGACACACACTCCACCAAAGCACTATTTCCAGGAATGCTCTGCCAGGTGTCACCAGCCTTCTACAGCCAGGATGTCTGTGAGTTAAGGAGCATGTCTGTGGTTGTTGTCGTTTGGAATGTTTGTTCCATTAAAGCCTTTTAAGAGCATTTTTAAATCTGTAGGTCTGTTAAGCAACATATCTGAGACACAAGCTGCTTGCAAACGAAGTGTGTTGCCATGCAGCATTGGTTTGGGCTGGTAAAGAGCCATTTCTGGCTCTAGCTTAAGAAAAGCAGTGAGTAACTGAACAGGGTAATTCATCTGGGACACAGAACTTACTCTGAGGCTGCATGTGAAAGAAAGGTACCTGAGGATTCTAATGGACAAGCAGCGGAGGATGAGCCAGCAGAGTGTTCAGGGTGCTAAGAAAGCCAAAGGCATTCTGGGCTGGATCAGCAGGAGCAGGGCAGGAGAAGGCTCTTGGACTTGGCATTGGTGAGGCCACCCCTCGAATGCTGGGTTCAGCTGACACCCCCAGGCCCCTCTCCAAGCTACAGCTTTGCAGCCACACATTCCCAAGGATGAAGATTAAGCATATCTTCATCTACTGAACTGAGGAAGGACAGGGGGAGAAAGCCGATCGCCTGCCTTTGATCTTATGGCTTCACTGTGGACAAAGTAACACTGAAACTCCTCTTTTCAGATGTCAGGAGTTAGGGATGAAGACAACTATTCCTTTTGAGGACGAAGAGGAGAGCACAGATAATGGCTGCCTGGCACAGGAGTGGGTCCTAAGACAAGGTTTCCAGATAGGATACACTGAGAGGGCCAAGCAGATGCATGGTCCAGGACTGCCACACTGAAGCCTTTGGCTTTTAGGTGAAGACTGGCACGGAACTCCACTTTATCAGCCTCAATTACCATGAGGAGGAAACACACAGCATCACTTCATCTCTGCTTTATTTATGGTGCCAATTGCTTTGCTATGGTGACGTGGATCCTGGCAGCTGAAACTGCTGCCAGCCATGTGTTAAACACATGGGAGCAGAACACACTTAAAATGATGCGAGTGTCATGGCAGCAGCTTCACCAGTGGCAACTGAAAGGGCTTGAAAAGGAAAGTCCTCCTTAACTAACAGGGTCTGGTTTTGTAAGTGGGGCAGGAATCAGAGATGGGAGGAATCTAGACTAGGGAGACCCAAGTGACCTCTTGTTATTTTCTCCTATAGATCCCGTAAGCAAGCTAGATGGAATCCAGCTCTGATTTCAGTGCATGGGATGTCTTTTACATTTCATGGTTCTGTTTCTTCATCACGCTCTGCTCTCCAAGATAAACAGTGGTGGGAGTCAGTGGCTAAATTGCTCTCTGTCAACTGAGTGAGGCAAAGGAGACAATACAAAGGAAAATAATTTGCACTTTGCTACTAGCCTCAAACTCTCCCTTGTTCATTCATGTACAGACCCTTTAAGTCCTGAATTTAAATGCATTAATACTTTTATTTCAGATATCCTGGTTCTGAACCTAAGCACCATGTGACAGTGTTAACATTCTTGGGAGCCTCCAAAGATCCCTGTTTCAAATGACGAGGATGGTTTTTACATCTGGGCATCTGCACAATGGGTAGATCATAGGATCTTGACATCAGCTTCAATGTTGAATTCAGTCTTAGCCTCTTTTGAACTAATTCTACATTCTGAGAAAGAAAAGGGAAAGTCCAGCAGTTCTTCAGTGCATTATCTGCATCCCAGTGCCCCAATGTCCTTTAAAAGTAGCTGAAATTCAATTGCAAGGTCCATATGGGAAAATGTGGTCACCTCTGCTGTGAGGACAGGCTGAGGGAGCTGGGGCTGTTCAACTTGGAGAAGAGAAAGCTCCAGGCAGAACTGCCAGTACCTGAAGGGGGCTACAAGCAGGCCGCAGAGGGACTGTTTGCAAAGGGCTGCAGGGACAGAGTGAGGGTAATGGTTTGAAACGAGAGCAGAGCAGATTTAGATAGGGTGTGAGGAACAAGTCGTGCACCATGAGGGTGCTGAAACACTGCAACAGGTTGCCCAGGGAAGACACTGAGGCCCCATCCCTGGAGATATTCAAGGTCAGACTGGAAAAGGCTTTGAACAACCTTATCTAGTGGAGGATGTGCCTGCTGACTGCATAGGAGATGGACTGGATGAGCTTTGGAGGTCCATTCCAACCTAAACCATTTTATGATCCCATGTTATTTCCTTTCCATGATCTTCCTTTAGGATCACACTGCCCTCCCTTTGTTTGGTTGAGGAAGTAAGACAAAACTAATGTGAGGGATACTTAAACTCTCCTGTCAGCTGCTGAGCTGTTCAGAGAGGAGTGCTTCAACCTACGACTTAAGTCCATTGCAAAACTCTGAGTGACTCCAATGGGCAGTGTGCAATAACTGTGAGGGTTTTAAAGCTGTGTTCCTGCAGTTGAAGTAAGAAACCTGTATGAAATGCTGCATAAATCATCAATCAGCTCTAAAAATAGCCCTGTCTGGTTTAAGGAAGTTGTTGTCATGACAGATAAGCACTGCTGCCATGGTTTATGCACAAAACCTGCTTTGTGGTTAAATCCCCAAACAGCCCCACAGCTCAGCTGCCAGAAGGGTCTGTGCCTGTGCAGCTAACTCGTGTGCACAGTTAACAAAGCAGAAAGGTTTGTCCTTCACAAAAAATCACAGAATGGGAGGAGTTGGAAGTGACCTCAAAAGCTCTTCCAGTCCAACTCCCCTGCCAGAGCAGGAGCACCCAGGGGGCAGGTCACTCAGGAACACATCCAGGTGAGTTTGGAATACCTCAAGAGAAGGAGACTCCACAACCTCTCTGGGCAGCCTGCTCCAGAGATCCAACACCCTCACAGAAAATGTTTTCCCTCCTGTTCCCATGGCACCAACTCTGCTCCAGCTTGCCCCAGTGCCCCTTGTCCTGTCCTTGGCCACCCCTGAGCAGAGCCTGGCTGCATCCTGCCGACACTGCCCTGCACATCTTTAGCAGCAGCAATGAGGGCAGCCCTCAGGCTCCTCTGCTCCATAGCTTTCTCCTGCTACTCCCACAAAATCTCCAGCTCTGCTGCAGCCTTTCTGGTGGCTATGGGTCTGAAGTCATGGGATCCTGGAAGTCTTGTTTTCAGGGGCTCTCCGTGAGCACAAGTTACCCAGCATGCAAGCAGAATGACAGATGTCTCTTTCTGTTGAAAATGCCTTTCCAGCTTGAGTAGTTAAAACTGTATTATAATTTCTTACATTATTGGCTAGGTCCTGCTCTGTTTTTATGTTCTCAGCAGCAGCCAGGACAAGAGTTGCCCACAAACTTGAGGACAAGACCCTCACAGACCACCCCTAAAATATCAGTTGCTTGCTACAAATGCTTTGTGTCTACTTTGTAGTGCACCTGGAGGTTCTTGATCTGGAGATTTACAAAACTGGCTAGTATTTCCAATTCGCAAGTGGCCAAACAGTTGCAAAGTGCTTGTGAGGGTTGGCTTCAGTTTCCACAGCTGAACTTGTGTGCAACACAAAGTCCAAACCTGGTTCCTTAGGCAGCTGAATTCTACTCACAACTGTTTTCTTGTCAATGCTATACCTCATGGACCTAAACTTCTGTGCATGCCTGTGGCTGTGCACCTGCACAGCTCTGGATCTCTCTTCATCCTAAGCCCAGCCTATATCCACACACTTGGCAATTCCTCCCCTATATTCCCTGGGGGAAGCATCTTGGTAACGACCCAGCTCACAGGAGCAGGCATTGAACAAAATACCATAGCAGAAGGAGACAGTTTCACTAAAAATATAGGAAAAAAGATATCTAGAAGAGGATGTATGGCAAAAGAATCAAAGCTGTAACCAGAGCCAGAGGAGAGGATGCAGAATGAACACAGATTTATCATCTAATGGTTAGTAGGACAGGGTGAAGATGAGGAAGGACAGGCTGACACCTGGGCTCTAGCTAGTCAAGGAGTGTTTAGGGAGCTCCCCAGACAAGGATAAACATACAAAAGTAGTCTTGGACCACCGAAAAACCAAAGCAAACGCCCTCCACCATCCTCCCCAGCAGATGGCTTCTTTTGGCCCCTCTGTCTTAACTGCTTCCTGGACTGCTGAACAGCCTGAGGAAGGGAGGTGCAAAGTCCTCTCCTACAAGTAAGTTTCTGCCTCACAGCTAAGCCTACACCTCTGGAGGTGCAGGGTACACAGGTTTGAACCTGTGAGCAGACAGAACCCACAAGCTTTTCTTGTTCCTGAAATGATTCCAAAACTTTGGCACTTACTCTGGATATGTTATTATTTCAGGAAAACGAGATGCATTTAGCTGCTACCCCAGTAACTGGAAGAAGGTCCCATTTAGCAAGGCTGGGAAATTAGCAAAGGCTCATTTACTTGACCCTGCATTCTGTAGTAACTTAAAAAAAAAGTCTTTAGGTCACTTTGCCTCTGTTGAAGCATTTTACACCCCACTTCCTCACTCATTATTAGCATTCCAATTTCAAATTTTATTTTATTATCCTTATCTTGTTTGCTGACCAGGAGCTGCAGTCATCCTGAGAGACCCTCTAAATGTTGCTAACAGAGAATCTCCTTATAGCAAGCTCTGTCTTGTTATTAAAAGCATTTTCAACATTGAAGCTCAGACAGAATTTTTGTCTCCACACCAGAAGAAATAATTCTTTTAAAGGTGATTTTAAAGATGTAGGAGAGAGTCCAGAGGAGGCCACAAAGATGATCCAAGGGTTGGAACACCTCTGCTGTAAGACCAGGCTGAGGGAGCTGGGGGTGTTCAGCCTGGAGAAGAGAAGGCTCCAGAGGGATCTTAGAGCTGCCTGCCAATAGCCAAAAGGATCCTGCAGGAAAGCTGCAGAGAGACTTTTCATCAGGGTGTCTAAAGACAGGACAAGGAGGAATAGCTTGAAGCTGAAGCAGAGCAGGATTAGACTGGAGCTGAGGAAGAAGCTCTTCAGTATGAGGGTGGTGAGACCCAGGGAGGCTGTGGCTGCCTCCTACCTGGGGGTGTTGAAGGCCAGGCTGGATGAGGTCTTAAGCAGCTGAGTCTAGCTGAGAGGTGTCCTTGGGCATGGTGGGGAGGTTGGAGGAGATGAGCTCTGAGGTCTCTTCCAACCTGAACCATTCCATGCTTCTATGATTTCAGGTGGAATTTTCCCTGTTAAAATATGCAGGGCTGAATACTGAAGAGATTTTCCAAGGTTTTCCACAAGCTGCTGGTAGTGTACCTAAAGGAAAAGGACCCTAGATAAGACACACAACTTCACTGGAGATACTCAGCCATGAAAGTCTTACCATGTGCCTCTCAGAAACAAAGAGGTCTCCTTTGGCTGTGGTGTTATTTCCCCTGCCTAGCAAGGGGGTTTTGGTCAAACCTGAGTGTAGTAGGAAGTGACCCCCCCATCCCCCCCCCGCTTAATGCACAGAGGCTTTCTAAACAAATCATCCTACCTCCACTGGCTAGGAAAGTGCTTTTTTTTCCTCCAGCTAGCCTGTGCCCCCACCTGCATTAATCTCAACTAATTACATCAAGACAAAAAATCCCTGAACCTCCTCTCTGGGACCTTTTTTCCATCATGATAGATGCCACAACATAAAAAAACTTCCATCTACAGAGAAAGCATAGCCAAAAGAAGTCAAAATTGACTACATTAAAAAGGGAGGATTTATTTTCCTCACAACACAGGAAAACATCTTGCTTGTTTCTGAGTTCTCTTTAGTCAGACCAGAAGAGCAAGAAATAGCTGCAAGGAAAGATATATTTTAAAATATAGCTATTGGTGCTGGCAGCTCCTAAGGACTATTTCTTTTAAATGTTCTCTTATATGTTTTCAGAAAGAAAATTTGAGGTTGTTTTTTGGTTTGGGTTTTTTTTTTTTTTTTTAACTCTGAAGTCATATGTTCATTTTGAAACTTTTACAAGAAATAATAATTCCTCCTTCACAAGAAGTCTCATTCCATCTGGTTGGGAACCAAAAAAGCCTTGCCACAGCCTGATCTGAAGTGTAATTGATTTGATCACTTGCAATTCAACTTCTTCACTTACGTCTTTAGTGCACTAAGACTTCCTGGGGGGAGTATGGGGGAAAAAAAAACCAAACTCTGTTTACATTTCTAGACTTTTTTAAAGTGCATCCAGAAGCTCCAAGTGTTTGGTGCCTGATTAATTACAAACACCTAGATCATTGCTCCCAAGCCTATTTACAGAATCTCTCCTAACATCAAGTGATTTTACACTTTTCCAGGCACTTTGAACCTTCTGTTATTTGTTTGGAAGGGGGTGTGAGGTAACTAAATTAAAGAAAAAAAAAAATCATTCCATCAAAGTGCCAATGAAAGCAGCTAATGGAGAGGTGCTGAGCAGTGTGGTTAGCCCTAGAATGAGAGGTGACAGCTCTGCCACGGCGCTGAAGAGCTCCCCAGAAAGGGAAGTGTAATGTCTGTGGTGGCCATGTTTGGAGAGTAAAGTAAAAGGACTCGGAAAAAAAACGAATCAGAAATCAAGATACTGCAAGAATGGAAAAGATCAATGAAGAAAAATCCAACTGGCTTTAGCCGAACAGCCTAACCAGGGGACTTTTGACAAGGAAACAGAAGAAGCAAAACAGAGCAGCTGGAAATATCAAGAGAAGAGATTTGGCTCTAGCCTTGCCTGTGTAGTTTCCCAGAAGTGATTTTTTTTTTTTTTTTTTCCTTTTTGGCAATTTTTGAAAGAGTACATTTTTGGTAAGCACACAGATAAAAACTGGACTATTTTTGTATTTTTATTATTGTTATTAATATCGTGTTGCACTTCTTGAGTTCACAAAGTTTAGCATTCTGATGTGCACATCGACTGGAATAGCCTGCAACAGGGGCAAGATGTAGCTGTAGATCAGCTGTAGCCATAGAGCAGCTGTAGCCATAGATGACTTTGAGGTCTTTAAAGCAAGATTTGCCTGGCTCCAGCCTCTTGGATTGTGTTGTGTGTGCTGTATTTCCTACACTCCAAACAGCCCCACTGAAAAGAGAGTCAAGCATCTGGCAAGTCCCTGCAGGATCTGGGTCCGAATCTAAGTTTAGCACGAAGCTGAAGCCTGTGCAGGAATCCACCTTTCCTACCACAGCAATTAACTGTTTGCATTTAAAATGCTATTCAAACCAACAAAGACTGGGAAATTGGAGCCTTATCTTTAGCAGCTCTTTTAGACAACCGCAACTGGTTAAACACTTCCTTGTCTGCCTTTAGATTTCTTTTTGTCCACACAAGTGAAAACTTGGCTTCTTTACTGGAAATATGTTTTCAGTTTTTGGTTTTTTTTTTTCATTATTGTGGAGAATGACAGAAGTTAAAAGGTTTTTCTTCCCCATTAGAAGCTTTTAGAAATTTCAAACTGAGTATATTCAGGCACGTAGACATAAAATGAGGCCTTGAACAGCCAAGTCTAGCTGAGAGGCATCCCTGGCCATGGTGGGGAGCTTGGCGTAGACAAGCACTGAGATCCCTTCCAACCTGAGCCATTCTGTGAGGATTCTATGAAAATAAAATTTATAAAGGGGAAGAGCAAAGAGAAAGGGGAAAGAGAAGTGGGAAAGGGAAGGGGAAAAGGAAGGAAAAAAGAGGAAAAGGGAAATAAAAGAAAAGAAATATTTATCTTCCTATATTAAGTGGAACTTTCAGCTGCTTAGTTCATGTGAAGTTGAGTACCAAACTAGATCTAAGGATTTAGGCCAAAATGAGTCTTCCTCCTTTGAAGACTCTGTTCTCTTTTTTATGGGTAAGGAAATGGAGTCAAGAGAAAATCAATGGGAGTGAATCCTAGAATGGCTCAGGTTGGAAGGCAGCTCAGAACTCATCTGCTCCAGCCTCCCCACCATGAGCAGGGACACCTCTCAACTAGACTCAGCTGCTCAAGGCCTCATCCAGCCTGGCCTTCAACACCTCCAGGCAGGAGGCAGCCACAGCCTCCCTGGGCAGCCTATTCCAGAGTCTCACCACCCTCACACTGAAGAACTTCTTCCACAACTCCAGTCTAAGCCTATTCTGCCTCACCTTCTTGAAGCAGATAGTGTAGCTAAGTAAAAAATGCCCATGAGGAAGGGCTCTATTTCTTTCACCTGCATTAATATTCACTCCAGGAAGTGGGCTAACTAACAATGAAGCAGTGCAACCATTTAAGAAGGTCCTTTCTTTGCCATACCACAGCATTTTGGTGGTGCTTAATGTCAAATACAAAACGCAGAAGTTCTGCACAATCTAAATAAATTGTCTCAGTTAAAAAAAAAAAAAAAAAAAAAAAAAAATAAAAGAAAAGGACTTCATCTATTTCATTCCTGCAAAGCTACTTTTTCCATCTGGCATTCCGTTTTCATCCAGATATTGCCAGGAAAAAAAAACAACAAAATAATCAAAAAGAACAGGTAATATTTCAGTTTTGAAAAGAAGGCAATGGGATAAAAAAAACCCCAATAAACCAAAAGTCTTGCAAATCTTCTTACACAACAAACCACTCATCCATTCTTCTTTTCCTTTTGCTACAGGCAGTAAGGGGCAGAGGCAGGATGTTAGGAAAAAGTTCTGCAACATGAGGGTGCTGGAACACTGCAATAGGTTGTCCAGGGAGGGGCTCCATCCCTGGAGATATTCAAGGTGAGCCTGGGCAGGGCTCTGGGCAACCTGATCTGGTTGAGGATGCCCCTGCTGTCTGCAGGGGATTTGGACTAGATGAGCTTTAGAGGCCACTTCCAGCCCAGAGTATTCTGTGATTCCGTAGAAAAGCCCAGACCTTCCAGCTGCCTGGTCTGCCAGCTGGCCTGGTGTGCTCTCAAGGTGCTGCACACAAGCCCTTGTGCTACAAGCAGGAGAAGGCATTCCTGTTCCAGGTGATAACCTGAGTTACAGGTGGTTACACCATACTCTGCCTTTCATCAGAGCAAGTAGGGAACAGAAGGGACTGCTTTGCCAGCACTATGTGAGACATCTGTGCATGTCTTTGCAGTGTGTGTAACCTGAGATGCTGGGATGCTGGCAGGTGTGGAAAAGTAGTCTTTGAGTTTATCAGCATAACTGTTTCATAGCTGTTGTGTCCCTGGAGTGAGGTAAGTAAGTGAATTGCACACTGAGTTCCTCGCATGCCTCCTTCCCTAATTCCCAGTGCAGACTGTAAGGGTTTTTTTTTGCTCATGGTTTGCTTAGTGGAGTCACTCCTTGTATCACATAGCTCCAGAGCTGCCCTGAAACCAAAGCTTGTCAGCAAACACCTCCAACCGACCCACAAAGCAGAAGAAAAAGAAGAGCAAAATGCATGACAGCAGAGGAATTTTTCATGGCTTTTATGGTTTTCATTCTCTTGACAAATTCTTCTAGAACCCTCAAATACATAAATGTGCTTAAAAAAAAAAAATGTAAAAGGAGTTCTAAAAAGGCTGACAAATGATATTTCCTCATTTTGCACGGAAGTTTAGATTTGTCCATGATTCAAACTCCATTCTAATAATATAAGCTCTTCAAAATCACTTCTGAAAAGCAGCCCCATATGGGTTGCATTATATAGGGAGGTATTCTGAGGCCAGAAAACATATTTTTTGTTCTAAGTCTGCAGCACACAGCAGAGTGGAATGCTGGTGGGTGACCACGGCTCTAGGTGCAGAGATCAGTACAAGCCTGACTCTCTGCGAGGAACCAAAACAAACAAGAAAGCTTTTCAGATGCAGCAGATTACAAGAGTTTTCACAGCAGGACCCCAAACTTTTAGAGTCTTGAGGTGCTAAATTTTAACCTGAACCAATTCATCCATCTTCAGCCCATTCACTGGAGAAAGGCCTTGGAGTGCTGGTGGGCAGCAAGTTCTGCATGGACAGCAATGTGCCCTGGTGGCCAAGAGAACAAATGGCTTCCCAGGGGGCATCAAGAAAAGTGTGGCCAGCAGGGCTAGGCAGGTTCTGCTCCTCCTCTACTCTGCCCCGATGAGACCACACCTGGAATACTGTGCCCAGTTTTGGTCTGTCCAATCCAGGAGAGACAGGGATCTGCTGGGAAGAGTCCAACACAGAGCTAGCAGGATGACTGGGGGACTTGAACACCTCTGCTGTGAAGAGAGACCTGGAGCTGCTTAGTGTGGAGAAGAGAAGGCTGAGAAGAGATCTGATCAGTATCATCAATATCTGAGGGGTGGGTGTCAAGATGAAGGTGCCAGGCTTTGTTTAGTGGTGCCCAGTGATAGGACAAGGAAGAATGGGTACAAGCTGGCACACAAGAGGCTCCACCTCAACTCAAGGAGACATTTGTCTATGGTTAGGGTGCCAGAGACCTGGAGAAAGCTGCCCACAAAGACTGTGGAGTCTCCTTCTCTGGAGACTTTCCAAACCCACCTGGATGAATTCCTGATCATGAACATACACAAACTAGGAGGGGACATATTCCTAGGTGAAAGAGTATTTTGAAACAGCAACAACAAAATATTTCACTTTTCAAAACAACTCTCTTCAAAATAAATGTTTCCTTCTTTAATTCTCCCTCAACAAGCTGATGGAAATCTGGACATTAAAATGTTGATTCTCTGTCAAACCATCTTTGTCAGCAATATGGACAGAGGAATGGAGTGCGCCCTCAGCAAGTTTGCAGATGACACCAAGCTGTGTGGCGCAGTCGACTTGCTAGAGGGCAGGGATCCATCCAGAGGGACCTGGACAGGCTGCAGAGTGGGCCCAGGCCAACTTCATGACATTCAACGAGGCCAAGTGTAAGGTCCTGCACCTGGGTTGGCACAATCCCAAGCACAAATCCAGGCTGGATGACGAATGGCTGAGAGCAGCCCTGAGGAAAAGGACCTGGGGGTCTGGGTTGATGAAAGGCTCAACATGATCCAACAGTGTGCATGCACAGCCCAGACAGCAACTGTGTGCTGGGCTGCATCAAGAGCTGTGTGGCCAGCAGGGCAAGGGAGGGGATTCTCCCCCTTTTACTCTTCTCTCTTCAGACCCAACCTGGAGTACTGTGTGCAGTTCTGGAGCCCCCAGCATAAGAAGGACATGGAACTGTTGGAGAGAGTCCAGAGGGCCACAAAGATGATCAGAGGGCTGGAGCACCTCTGCTATGAGGACAGGCTACAAGAGTTGGGGCTCTTCAGCCTGGAGAAGAGAAGGCTTCGGGGAGACCTTATAGCAGCCTACCAGTATCTGAGGGGGGCCTACAGGAGGGCTGGGGAGGGACTGTTCATGAGATCTTGTAATGACAGGACGAGGGGGAATGGGTTCAAATTGGCAGAGGGGAGATTGAAACTGGATGTTAGGAGGAAGTTCTTTCCAGTGAGGGTGGTGAGACACTGGCACAGGTTGCCCAGGGAGGTTGTGTCTGCTCCCTCCCTGGAGGTGTTCAAGGCCAGGCTGGATGAGGCCTTGAGTGACCTGATCTAGTGGGAGGTGTCCCTGCCTATGGTGGGTTTTTGGAACTGGATGATTTTTGAGGTCCCTTCCAAATGAAACCATTCTATGATTCTATGAACCCAAATCTACTGTTATTGTTTTTTACAGTAAGTACTGTATTATCCAAATCTTTCCTCTCAGGCTTTGAGGTGAGGCCTCAGCCATATAGCCATTAATTATAAAACTCAAATAAGGTAACTCTTTAATTAAACAGAATTTTGTTGGTCTCCTAATTTTTGTACAGTATCAAGCTTGATTGTTCTAGTACAGTCTACAAGAAATACGGCTCAGACCAACCTCAGGCATTTCTGGTCCTTTACACATCTTGATAATGAAGCAGAATGGTCAGAGAAGTTTCAGCTACACTTTTACACTGCTCTTCCTGCCCACCAAGCTGTGTACACCACCAGAAAGCTGATGATCATCATCATGTGAAGATATTCCTCAACGTTAGTTTCTGAAACACAATATCTCTGCTGTTGCATCAGAAACCTACAGTGGCAAACTTCATTGTCTCACACCTCCTGCGGACATGTCCCTTCACATCTCTCTCCATCATGGCAGGCGGCAAAGCAGGAGGCTGCACTTCTACAGAATCATGGAATGGCTCAGGTTGGAAGTGACCTCAGAAATCATCTATTCCAATCTCCCCACCATGGGCAGGGACACCTCTCAACTATCTGTTCAAGGATTCATCCAACCTGGCCCTCAACACCTTCAGCCTTCCTGCAGGATCCCTTCAGCTGTTGGCAGGCAATTCTAAGATCCCCCTGGCATATTCTCTTCTCCAGGCTGGACATCCTCATCCCCCTCAGCCTATTCTCACAGCTCCAGCCCTTGGACCACCTTTGTGGCCTCCTCTGTACTCTCTCCAGCAGCACTGTGTCCTTCTGCTGGAGACACCAGCACTGGAGGCAGGATTGGAGGTGAGGTCTGAGCAGAGCAGAGCCAAGAGGCAGAATCCCCTCTCCTGCCCTGCTGCCCACACTGCTCTGGCTGCAGCCCAGCACACAGATGCCTACTGGGCTGCATGAGGGCACTGCTGGCTCCTGGGGAGCTTCTCAGCACCCAACACCCCCAAGTCTCTTTCTTGAGAGCTGCTGTCTTTGGTACTCTGCACCCAGCTTGGATTTGTGCCTGGCATTTTCCTGATCCAGCTGCAGGACCTTGCACTTGGACTTGTTGAACCCCATGCCTCATGAGAGGGTCAATGAGAAAGCTATGGTTGTCTTAAAGAAACTGCTTCTTTCTGAAGACTTTATTCCATTATTTTTAGAAGGTTTTCATGAGCAGCACTAGAACTTTAGAGGATAAAAAGCACAGGAAGACATCACAAGCTTGTGTTAACAAGGTAAGGCACACTGTTGGGTAGGCATGTAGATGTCTACGTTTACATCTACTGCTTCGAAATACACAAAGAGAGTGGTTGGCCATCACTTCTTGAATGCTACCAACAGGAAGGAGGTATCTGAAGCCACTGGCACACAAAAAGCTCTGAAGACATCAGAGATTTTGTCGTCAATGGCTGAGTTTTATGTGCCCTTTTAGTTTTCACTCTGAAAATTGGTGCCAGATTCATAGTCCTGTAAACCAAGCTCCCTTCTCTCCTTAGCTGAACTGTTCAAAATAACAAGTAAAGCCGTTCAGACGTTCCCTGCCTGTCCTGGACCATTTGCCTCACTTCTGACCCAGAGGCACATGTGTAGGAATGAGAGAAGTTGGATTTTGAGGTATATTAGGGCAAGATTCTCAGCTGGCATAAATCAGTTGCATCTCCCCGAAGTTGTTATAAACTCTTTCAGTTTACTCAAGAAGAGGATCTGACCCATCAGTCTTTGGCTTCTTTGCAAAGGCTTTTAACAAGGCTCCAAGTGTCCTGGCAGTGAGGATATTCTGAGCAGCACTCAGCGTTAGCAGTAGCAAACAGGAGCTCAACCCAGCAACATTTTTCTCTGCAAGAATTAAGCACAGCACTTCTTTGAAGCTTAAAACAATTCTTACTGTTTCACTAAGACAAAGAACAACTCACACAGCGAATAGCAGCAAGAAATGGGAGAGGGAATTATAAAAACAAACTAAAAGAAGAAGAAAAGAAGAAAAGAAGAAGAAAAAGCCCAAAGAAACAATAGCAAGCAGGGAGTTGAATCCAGCCAGGTTCACAGCACAAGCTATTGCCACCCCATGGCACTGAACCTCTTCATTTCAAACCTATGCCAGGGAAAGATGCATATTCCTATGGACCTCTTTTATGCTAAATAATGACATAAAATTTCCCCATAGGAATTCCAGCTCCAATTCCAGCTCAAGCACTGTTAAGCATCACCAGACTTACAAGTGTGGGTAAGAGGGGAGGAAGAGAGGTATTTTCATTTAAGCAGTGGGGGCCTCGTGGTAGCAGAACCTCACCTTTGGCTGGGATCTGAGCAGCACAGATGACCCTTGGGATTAAACTCAGAGAATGTTTTGTTAAAGAATCCAGCAGTAAAAGGAATATAAACATCCATGCTAGAAATTATCTGGACCCTTGATGTTACCAGAACGATGAGAAAGGACACATCTTTTCCCCACCTCCCTCAACCACAAGGAAACAAAAATAGACATAAGTGTATTTTTCTTTTTTGGCAAACCTAGAAGTTTTTGTTTGTTTGTTTGTTTGTGGTTTGTTGTTTTTTTTTTTTGCTTTTATTTTTAATTTCTAGCTTCGTTCAGTGCAAAGAAGCAGATACCGCTACAATTGTTTACCTGGTTGGTACTCAACTGCTTCATTTTTCTGAATGAGCAGGCAAACTTTCACAGGAATGATTCTACTTTGCAAAGATCAGAGAAAGCTGAAAAATTGTCTTGGTGGACCCAAGATGCTGATGCCTCTTTGAAAACACTAGGGATTAGACTGAATTTTTTAAAAACCAAAAAAACCCCAGAGAAATATGGTGCAGAATATTCAGCCACAAGAAATGGAGAGAGGTCTTGAGGAGGTAACATACCTTCCACACTCAGACATGCTTCCTAAAGGATTTCTTAGCTTCTTTTAAGTTAGAGTAAGATCTACCTGAAATCAGACACTCTGGCTTGATGCTTGACTGCAGTGAGGCATTAATCAGAGATGATTGCTCTGACATAGATGCCCAGAAGCAGCATCATCTTGGGAAGTCAATGTCGGAGTGCTGTGTAAGCTACATCCCAGAAAAATACAGCAGAGAGTCACCTTACCTGCAGCTCAGGACTGGAAGTGCATTCAGTGCCTGTGGTAACAACACGAGCTCAGAGCAACCACAGTAAACACTTCCTCTAGCACTAAGTGCCTGGTTCTAGGGCAGGTAAGCAGAGTAAGAGACAGAGAGTAGAAGAGAGGTAAACAGATCCCGTTCCTTTACATCTACTTAAGAGAAGAAAAGAAAGCATAAAATCTGCCAAGGTACCGAGAGGTGGAGATTGTGACAACTTCTCTGGATTCGCAAAGGAAAGACCTCAGTTAATTAAAAACATCTATTAATTTTAATAGCAGGTTTTGAGTAGAATAACAGAAAAATCCTAAAAATTCCCCAGGCTCCTCCTTCCATCCATCTAGATGTCATTTGCTGTGATGCTCTGCCAGTAACACTCCCCCCTTTCATTGTGTTTGAATTTCAGTGGCCCCTGCACAGCAACACATTTTTCTCTCTCATGCTGCCACCTACCACAGCACTACCCTGTTGCTTCTGCAGCATCCCCACATGCTGCCGCTCAAGTAATTTATTTTTTTAACAAATTCTTGCTAAATGTGTGGGTGTGAATTACAGCAACAGGCCTAATTTACCACCTTGCTGAGCAATGACCTATGCAGGTGGTACTAAGTGTAGCCATGCTTTGGCCTCAGCAAAGACCAGCCTGATGCTAAGTAGTTTGGAAAGTGAGAAACCCAACAGCTTGCCCAGAGCTGGCATCCCTAACCTTGCAGATCCTTTATTTTCACTTGTCTTCCTCTTCTGCAAAACCAGGGCTTAAAAAAACCTCTGTTTGCCAGGTGAGATTCGGGCACCTTCAAGGCTCAAGGTGGGTGCTGACTACCAGGGCTGGATGATTGTAGTGCAGGGCTGGTTCTGTTCATGGTCATGCCTCACAGTCAAGAGAGAACAAAACAGCACTGGCAGCACTTCCTCACGGCTCAGGTCCATCGCAAGGCACTTCTTTTTGCATTGATCCGTGAGATACAAAGGTCATGTCGCATTTCAGAGTCTGCTGCTGGCAGGGGTTCCGTCCCCGGTAGCTTTGCAGCCCGCTGCGCTAGGAAGCCGGCGTCAGACGGCCGGGTGGCACTGAGGGAGTGCAGGCTGCCACTGCGTGGCTACGAGGTCCACTCACTCCCCAGGGCTTTGCCCCTCGATGCCCTTAGCCCCACGCTGGCCGCAGACTCGGAGCAAACGCGGAGAGGAGACGCCGGTTACGGCTGCGAAGAGCTCGTTCCGCACAGACGCTTAGTCTCGCCGGGTTTTGCCTAACTTCAAGCGACTCCCGGTACCCCGGCGTGAGGCTGGCTCGGGCATCGCGGCCGCCGTGCCCAGGGGCTCCGACCAAGGGGGACGAGTGGCTTCTCCGCCGCCCCTGCCCTCCGCGGGATGCCTGCCGAGCCCGCGGCCCTCCGACAGACGCGGTGGCGGGAGGGGCAAAAGCCACCCGACGTGTCCCGCCTCTAGCATGACCAAAAAAAAAAAAAAAACCCCACGAAACAGAAAAATAATTAATCTCTAACTGATAAAGGGTTTTGAGTGCAGTTGTGGGTTGCGAGCTAAGCTTTAACACCCACAGGCACACATACAAAGGCCTGTTCGCCAAAGCCGAGCGACTCCCGGTATATAAGCAGAGGGCAAAGCTCAGCAATGCCAGGTTAGGAAAGATGCCTGCCCCTCGCCTGGCCCGGGCAGCCCGATATAGGGCCTTTCCGCGGCGCCCGTCCCTGGGGCAGGGAAGCGCCTCGACAGCCCAGCCCGCGGCCCCGGGCAGCCTGCATGGCAGGGCGGCGGAGGTGGGGGCCGGAGGGAAGGGGTTTAACTCTTCTTAAATGTCATACTTTAATGGGGATGGAAATTGTGAATTTTCTGTGCATTCCAGGAACAATTCCTTGGGGTGGTGACCTTTAGCACCGATTCTCTTAAGAGAGGAAAGTAGTGGAGTGTTTATCTGGATGACTGAAAGCTTTCCCTGGTGGAAGTTTATGGAAGTGTTAAAGGGGGCGGATAACACGGGCTTTGGAGGCGCTTGTCCAATGATCTGGAGGGGCTTGGAGAGCCGATCTCAGCTGGCAGACATTTAAATGGGAGACAGCTCGGCGCTGCTGCAATTTGTAGGCAGGATCCGAGACTCACTCTCTATGGACTCTCGGGTAGCTTCGGGCTCCCACGCCACCCGCTCCGCTGAGTGACCCACCGGGCAGAGCCCGACAGAGCCCCGCAGAGCCCGAGACCCCGTCGAGGAGCCGCCGCCGCCACGCCGGACCCCGCCGCGGAGCCGCCGCGCAGGTGAGCCGGGACGCGCCGCGCTACGCGAACTCACCGCGGAAGCGCAAACGGGCCCTGCAGCTGCAGAATTCGGCTGGTCGCTGTCTGACAACATTTTAATCTCTCTCTATCCTACCTTCGGGAAGGGGGAAGGGGAGGAGTCGCTCCTCAGTGTCTAAAAAAACCCAGGGGCGCCTCGGTTTTGCAGAGGGTGACACTCGTCCTTCCCGTCAGTGAGAGCAAGGCGGACACCGACGTCCCCGTTGCAGTGCCTGGGGATCAGGTCGCCGTTACTACCTTCTCTCCTGACAAGCACAGGCATTGCAAAGGCTCCGTTAGCTCTGCCTCTCATCTCCGCCTACAGCATCTCTTACCGACAAATTGGATTCTGAGCCCATCCGACCCACAGCAAAATCCCGGGCCGGCCTTTGCGCGGAGTGGGGCGGGGGCAGATTCCCATCCCCTCCCGTCGCTTCCCGTCCCGCCGAGCTGCCCTTCACAAGAGTTCCCAGCTCGCTGCCGCCCCGCTTTCGCAAACCTCTGCTCCTTAGCGGAGCGTGAGCCCGGGTCTCCAGGAGCTCCCCGCGGCGGAGGTCGTGCAGCCCGGGGGGCGCAGCGTGTGCCGGAGGGGCCGGGCACCGCAGCGTCTGCACCGGTTGCGCGCCCGCCGTCGGGCGGGACGGGCTGCGGCCCCGCTGCGCTCCCTGTCCTGCCCTCCTTCCTGACTCGGAGCCACGGAAATTTTGCCGGCCGGACGACTCTGTACATTCGCTGGCCACTGCTCCCCTTCCTCGTGCTGACGGCCCCCAGGCTGGGCTCGGCTCGACCTGGCCAGAACAGCGGGAGCCCCATAGCTCCTGTCCAGTGCGGCCAGTCCCCGCGGGCGCTGACTGGCCGTACTCCTTCCTCTCAGACCCAGGTCCGCGATGCCACTTTTCGCTTCAGAAGAACGCTTGTTTATTCGCCCCACCCGATTTAATGCAATCCCCCGGAGGCTCCGGAGTCGATTCAGGGAGCTCGTCCTCCGTTGGGTAAGAGCAGACAGTGACCTCCCCACAGAGGCGACACGGACAGTGTTCGCCAGCCGCAGCGAGGAACCAGGCTGAACCGCTACGGGTTGAGCTGAGCCGAGCCAAGCTAAGCTAAACTAAGCTAACCCGGCGTCCTTTCGGCCCCGACGGCGGCCAGCCATGCCTGCCGAGCACTTAGGCTGCGCTCACAGACAGCCTCGTCTTACCTCGGAGGGTTGGGCGGTGCGGTGGCACCGTCCTGTCTAGTACAGGGTCGCGGCGGTGACAAGCTGAGAAGGTGCGCGGTCGTCACGCATCCCGGCGGGCTGGGAAGGTGCGCGGTCTCCCCGCATCCCGAAGAGCTGTGGTGGCAAGCCTCGGGCTGCTGTTCCGAGCCATATCGTCCCTTCCCGGAGGCCAGCTGCGGTGCTCGTGGTGTTCCGCTTGTCGTTTCTGCCTGTGACAGGGTGGCGAGTGAGCCTCGCTGCGCTCATTGGGGCTGAGATGCAGTGTTGGGGACGCCTCTTTTTTTGCATCGACGAGGGCTCTGAAGCGCCGCGGAATTTAGTTACCGATTCTGTGAGACGCGCAGAGACCTTCGGGTGTAGCGCCAGTAACCCCCGAGCCGCAGCTGCCCCGGAGCCAAGCCCAGTGGTTCGTGAGCTGCGGAACCGGTGCTCTCCTGCCCCCACCCAGCTCACCCCAAAAGCCAGCGAGTAAACAACTAGCCTGCGGTGGAGACTCTCTGGAAGTGATAAAGGGCGGCAGGGGCCGTAGGTTCGTCTTTTCTTTAGATCTCAGTCCCAAGATGTGCTAAAGCATGTATTTTTTTTCTCTAGGTGGTGTCACTCAGGGTAGCTTCTTCTGATTACTTTCTCCTCTTCAGTATGCAGAGGCAACTGTGCGCAGTGTTGCTGTTTCTAGGGCTCCCTGAGCAAATCTCTTTAAGAGGAGTGGAGCTGACAGACTGCAAGGGAGTCGTCAGGGAAGTCTAGGTCGAGTTTGGTACCAGCCGTGCCCATCGTGATATTCAACTTCCCTGTAGTACTGTAGGACTACACTCTCTTAAAGGGGGAATTGTCAAAGGTTCACATTTCTTTTTTTCTTTTTCTCTGTTTTATAGTATTTTCTTTTTCTGCCTGCACTCATTATGGGTCTCAACCCCCCCTCTCTCCCCCTCACCATAAGCTGCAAGAAGAAATTATTTGCAGTGCCAATATATCCAAATGCTACCAAACGGAGGTGTTAGTTTTGCTGTCTTGATCTCCAAAAGAAAGAAAAAAAGAAAGAAAAAAAAAAAAAGGTTTTCTGGTAATTGCCATTGCGCCTCTGACATGCCTTTTTGTACATTAAAAAGAACAGATCTATGACTATGAAAACATTGCTTAAGATGATTTCTGTAAGTCATATAGAATAAGCCAAGCTTAAAATTATTCTGATTCCTTGGGACATAAACCCTGTCAATTTTCTTAGTATCCAAAGTGTTGCATTCTGTCTCTTTCTTTAGCTGGTATCCAAACCTCACCAAATAGATTTATTTATTTATTTATTTAAGGTCTTGGTCAGATAATTTTTCATGTTTTCTGTGAAGCACATGAGCCTGTGGCTCATCATCATCAGATTTTCCCAGGAAATATGGTTCACAGATGAAAGGATGGGCTGTGAGAATTTTGCTGTATATTTCAACAGGACCAGGATTCCATCCAGTTCTTTTAAACAAGCTGCTCTGTGCTAAAAAAAATGTCAGTAATAACTTACTGACTCTGCCTGGGAACTCACAGGGAAGTTCTGTTTACGAAGTGCCATGTGGAGAGACTTAATTTGTAACAGAAAATGTATAAACAACAAAAAAAAATTTGCAGCTTAATTGTATGAAATAATAAACCTGAAAGTGTTTACACTTCTCCGTGAACAGTTGCTAGTATTAATCCACAGAATTCCCAATCTGGTTTAGATGATGAGATCCCAGGCTCTAGATAAACCACATATGAGGTGATGTGAAAGTTAGGGCCCAATTCTGCTCCTGTTTGAAGTCAGCAATAAAATATCTCTGGGCTTTAAGACTAAGAGCTTACAGATGATTAGAAGTTGAACTTGGTTTAGTAGGGAAATATGGCAAGAGTAGATTTGGGAGAGTATTTTCTTCCTTTTAAAAGATAAATATTCATTCTATCAGGTCTCTCTGAAAGACATAGGTGGGAATTGACCGTTGTGGTTATAGTCATGTTTGCTCCACGAGTTCTCAAATGGATTCTCCAGAGGATTTCTGGTTCTGCCAGTGTAACAGCCAGGATCAAGTACTGAAAATTGGACTACAACTTTTTATAGCCTGGTTCTTCACAGTATCCACCCAAGCTCCAGAGTTACTGCTTCTGTAGGTTAAAAATCCATTTGCTTCAGGAGAGATTGCTTAGTAGTAAAACTTCAGGTATGACAGCACCGATTAAGCTACTTGTACCCCTTCACGTGAGATTTCTTTTGCAACAATAAAAACCTCTTAAGGAAACATTCACAAACACTATTTCATAGATGTATGAACCACTCTAGTTCCTAATGTAAGCAAACAGATGTGTTGCCTTCTCCTGTAAGCAGATGGGACCAGTGGTGGTGCAGAGTGCCTACAGTGCATTCTGGCCACTGGGGCATGGTACCGCCTGGTACCTCGTTTGTATCTTGCCTTTTTTAAATTAATGTTTAATAAGTTGCTATTAAAAGGAGGTCCTGCTTGAGCTGCTATGGGGGTCATGAAGATCTCCCAGCTTCTTCTGCAGGTCTGTGTATTCAGCCCTAAATGATTTGCTCTAAAATTTAGCTGTAAACTGTATTTAGCCCCAAATGATTTCCTCTAAAATTTAGCTCTAAACTGTATTTAGCCCTAAATCACTGGCTTTAAGTTTAGCTCTAAACTGTATTTAGCCCTAAATGATTGGATTACTTTCACTTTTAGATATATGTTCTGGAAGCGAGCATAATAAATTATTTTGCTGAGTTGTTGATTTTCATTAAATGATCATTCCTTTTATGAGCATGTAATGCATCTTTCACCTTTAACGCTGCAAACTAACTCAGTGGAAAGTTACCTTTGTCCCTGCAGTCAAGGATTACACTGAAAGACATTTGCATTTCCTTGCAGTTAACAAAGGCTTCATAAAGATGCATCAATCTGGGATACAGGCAGTACAGTAATAAACATTACCATCAGATTTCCCCTAAATTCCCATCCCAAAGTACATCTCATTTTCACATGACTGCACCTTACTCTGTCATCAATTGCACATTTGGGTCGAAGCAATCTGTAGGTCATCAGTTTTATAAACAGAAGTAGTCCAGGAATATTCACGTTGTGGAACTTTGACTCAATTATGGGACACTAAGCAAACACCTGAAGTTTCCTGGCACCGCTTCTAAACTAGCAATTTATTTTCAATTACATCCAATTACTCTTCCCCTTCCTTCTTTTTTCTTTTAAGACTCTGGCATCATGTTGAGTAAATAAAGAGCATGTTAAAATACGGTCTAAATACAGCATGGGTATAGAGTCGCTGAAGGAATAGGAACAATTTTGGAAGGAGTCATTCTGGTCTCTTGAGGAAATAAACATCAGTTTATAAACTCTTCTTTTAAAAGATGCATTTGAAAGAAAAAAAAATCCGTTTAACAAGAAATGTGTTTAAATAACATCCAGGTTGTATCAGAAATAGAGAAACCCCATCAAATGTGAAGTCAAAGCTGCCATTTAGAATGATACCACAATTAGTCTGCAGTTAGGATTCCCAACTCTTTTCTCTCCCCACCTATGTCAGAGCTTCAAAGTTATTAAAATGTCATGCTCTGTACCGTATTTTAGTCAGTTATTAAAAGCAGCCCTTCTAAGTTGTCTGTTGGAGTTGGCAATAATGTCGTTCTTACAACCCTCACTTGAAGCCTTGGGCTTCTGCCAAGCATAGGACATACTGGGAGACAGTGTTAAACGAATAAAACAAATGCATTATTTATCATATCTATCCTAAACTCTAGGTGTTCCAGCAGGCTGTAGAGAAACCCTTAAAATATTAGAGCCACAGGCAAATCCCTGAATAGAATGGAATCCCCCTATGATTCTTTTCCATTCCAGTAGCTCCCTTCCTCAGCCATTTGGTGAGAATCACTTTTGGAACAGCCTCTTCCAGCATTTCTTTTCTCCCTGTAACTGGAAAGCTGCAGTAACCGAGAAAATAACAGTTATCTTTTATAGCCAGTGGTACTTACCCTGAGCTGCTGCTGGGTCTCTAGGTGGCCTCAACAGCATTGGCATTTGGCTGCTTCCCTGCCTCCTTGTGTGGTCTCAGGCAGAGCGGATAAAGCTGTCCAGGACAGTGCCCTTGGTTTTGCAGGGTTCTTGGATAGTAACACAAGCAGAACTCATCAGTTCAAACACTCCTTTGTCCCTTACTGATAAAACCAGTCAAATAAGGACTACGACTGCAGCACTCCAAGCAGCTAGATGACGCCAGCTTCCTCAGGGTTTGGTTTCATTTCACCGTTCTTCCCCCTTTCAATGCATCTGCCTCTTTGCACTTCTCCTGCTTTACATTTTTTTTTTTTTTTTTCCTTTCTTTCTGCTAGCTTCTTCCAAGCTCCAACAGCAAGGGTTCCCTGAGATCTTAATTCCCCAAATTTGTTGGTCTTGCAGCCACATTCTTGGCTTTCCAGAAGAATGTGGAGAACACCATGGTCCTTCTGGAAGAAGGAACGGTGTGATAGCTGATGAGTTTCTTCCTGGCTGGTTGGTGTCTTGAGCTGACTGAGCAGCTGAAAGAGCTCAGAGCTTTGGGAAGAAGCAGAAATAATGGAATAAGTGAAGCAAGAGTTCTTAAGTTACTTCTTCCAAGTTTGGAGCAGGGGTGCAGTTTCGAAGAATCTGATAGTGCCCAATGTTTTTTGATGTTCACATCAAAAGATCTGCTGTCTTCATGTGTCCTTTCAATATTGTGCTGTACATAACAAATAATATTCAGAGTTCAGAAAATTCCGCAGCACTGTGGATGCATCTGTATAACTTCCTGCAAGGATTCAGTGTGCAATTTGAAATGGTAGACACATCTCTTTTCACCTGTATCTAAGTACTTCTTGGTGCTAGTTGTCTCATTTGCACAGCTCTTACCTTAAGCATCTTTACACTCAGATGCATTGGGCCACTTCAGAGGCAGAGCTTGGGATGCTCTGATTCAAACAACAGCTGTATAGAGCATGCACATTGTATTTTGGATGTGTATGTTATGCAAGGATCTGTAGAAAGCTTCTGAGTCTGCTAAGGAGCATGTAACTAGATTAGATCATCTCAGTCAGGCTTTAGTTCCCTGGCATTGTAGGTAGCTTTGCCACATAAGCTCTTATGTAGTGTAAAATCTTTCACCAGCATAAGTCAGGAGCAACCTTCCAAATGGCAGTGAGCTACTAGAAGGAAATGAGAGCTCTGAACTAGGGTAATATAGAAAAGGGCTGGAAAAAAGATGCATGCTACATAAAATTAAGTTCCGTTTGGACTTACTTTAGCCTCCGGCTTTCAATCCCTGCCTCGGAAGGCTTTTATCACTTGGTAGTTCAGAAACAGCTTTCCAGCTGGCGAAGGCTAAATACTTGTCTTTTATAAGTGTGTACAGACACACACACACACTCCTCTTTTATAGAACTAAAGAATTTACTACATACCTGGATTCTGTTGATGTCTGCAACCCATAACTGTGCTTTATTCTCTCCACTTCCTCCCCACAGGATGGTCCGCACACTGTACGCCCTCAGCGCCATGTTCCTCCTGGTGGGATTCCTGCTACCTGCAGCAGAAGCGAGAAAGCGGAATCGCGGCTCTCAAGGTGCTATCCCTCCTCCTGACAAAGACCAGCCCAATGATTCCGAGCAGATGCAGACGCAGCAGCAGTCAGGCTCCAGGCATCGAGAACGAGGCAAAGGCAGCTCGATGCCTGCTGAGGAAGTGCTGGAGTCCAGTCAGGAGGCGCTGCACATCACTGAGCGCAAATACCTGAAGCGGGACTGGTGCAAAACCCAACCCCTCAAACAAACCATCCACGAGGAAGGCTGCAACAGCCGCACCATCATCAACAGGTTCTGCTATGGCCAGTGCAACTCCTTCTACATCCCCAGGCACGTCCGGAAAGAAGAGGGCTCCTTCCAGTCTTGTTCCTTCTGCAAGCCCAAGAAATTCACCACCATGACTGTTACGCTCAACTGCCCTGAGCTGCAGCCCCCTAGGAAGAAGAAGCGAATCACCCGCGTGAAGGAGTGCCGGTGTATATCCATCGACTTGGACTGACCAAGGGGTAGTGATTGCACTCTGACTGTACGCAGGCATTGCCAGCGGGAAAGGAAGTGGCATGAGCTAGCATGCCTTCAGGGCTGGACAAAAACTGAAGCACCCTAGTGAATTACCTAAAACAAGCCCCAAAAAAACAAAAGCAGGGGGAAAAAAAACCAGATTATGGGAAGGGCACGCAGTTGTGTGTGTGTTTAAGGGAGAAAAGGGTTGTGTACAAGCAAATATCTGAATGTTCACTACAGCTAAGAAATTTAACCGGGGTATGAAATGCTAAATCTATTTACCTGCAGTCATCAATTAGGTTTCCTAGTGTATATTCATGTTTTTGTCGCTTGCTGGGAAAGCAGAGCTGTGGCTTTTGCTCATGTTCACCTGCTGTGCTAGTTGCTTTTACTGTATTAAGAGAAGCATCCAAGTGAGAGGACAATATAGTTGAAAGCATGGATCTATTCTTAAATATGAAGTAGTTAAAAAAAAAAAAAAAGAAAGAAAGAAAGAAAAAAAACACAGTTCAAAGCATAGAAAAACCATCACTGAAAATAGCAGCTGCATCAAGAGTTTGTAAAGTGCTGCTTAAAAGAAATAACTGCAAACCAAAAGCCATGTCTGGGAACAATGGGGGGATATGGAAGTATGGAAAAGTCACCACAGGTGAATGGAAAACAGAGATACAGCAAGTTAGAAAGCAAAAGGCTAAAGTAAGTAGTCAGAAAGAGTACAAAAGGGAGTAGAAAAAGGAGAGGTAGATGAATAGGAAGCCGCAAATGAAGAGGTGTTGTCTTCTGTTTACATTTTGCTTTAATTTATATACCTAGTCATATATTGCATAAATTAAAGAGAAACTATATACAAGGCTATAAATACACTTCTGAGTTCTACTGGCTCTCTACAGCAACCAAAACCTCTTCTTGTGCTACTAGATCCATTCGTTGTCTTCTATTTCTGCTATCAGTTACTCCTCATTATCTACATATAGAAGTACATATGCAGCAGCTTTTAATCGTGGGTATCTATACAGAATCACAGAACCACAGAATGTTAGGCGTTGGAAGAGAGCTCCAGAGATCATTCAGTCCAACCCCCCTGCCAGAGCAGGAGCACCCAGGGTAGTTCCTACAGGAATGGAAAGTCTCCAGAGGAGACTCCACAACCTCTCCGGGCAGCCTGATCCAGGGCTCTGGCACCGTCACTATAAAGAAGTTTCTCCTCATGTTGAGGTGAAACCTTCTATGTTCCAGTTTGTATTAATAGCTCCTTGTCTTATTACTGTGCACCACTGAAAAGAGAATGGCTCCAGCCACTTGAACCCACCCCTCAGATATTGATAGACATTGATCAGATCGCCTCTCAGCCTTCTCTTTTCCAGACTGAACAGCAGGTTTCTCAGTCTCTTTCCATAGGGGAGGTGATCAAGTCCCCCCAGTCATCATCCTCATGGCTCTCCACTGGACTCTTTCCAGCAGGTCCCTGTCCCTCCTGAACTGGGGAGCCCAAAACTGGACATAGCATTCCAGGTGTGGTCCACACCACGAGCATGCAGACTCCATCGTCTGGATCCAAACTCTCTCTCCTCTTTTTTTCACACACATAACATGAAATAAAAGCCCATACACAACCACAGCACACACAGCAAGTTGAAGCAGAGAATGGCAATAATTTAGTACATAAAGAGCAAGGCAAGGATGAAAAGGAGCACCATGTGACTGCAAATGCAATAACCACACAAGAGACAAAAGACACGACAGGCATGACTAGTAAACATTGCATTGTTGTTGTTATTTTAGCCTGACCACAGGCATGCAGTTTGTTGGGGAAAAAAAAAAAAAGATATGCAGAACTTTGCCAGCAATAATCCTCTTTTTTTGTCTTTTACCACAGTCTTACATCTAAACTGGATTTGGACTAAGTCAAGAGAATTTCCTGAAAGTTAAGGGCTAACTGCCTCTCTCATCTGGGGGGTTAGGGGGAAAGCAAAACATAAAAGGGGACCCACTACTTCTAACAGCTTGATGTATCTCACCTCTGAGGTTATCCTGCTTTTCATTTCTGTCAGAATTAGAAACTTAAACTTGATTAGGGCTGTAGGTTTTTGGTAAGAGTGCACAAGGTCCAGCAGAAGAAGGCCATCTGGTGAGGTAGACCCTAGGCTGTTGAACCCCAGGGGCAGCCCTTCCAAGCGTGGTGCCCTTGCTTTGCTGGGTGCTTGCTGGGAAGTCTGGGGGTTGCCTCGCTGGCTTCAAGTCACACCACATGGTATGAGTTTGCTCTTGCTGTCCTGGGTGCCAGATTTGCAAGGGTCCTTCCCATCTGGGTGCTGGAGAGATCACGGGGTGCTGCTGCACATCTCCCTGTCCTGACATCTGGTCTGTCCAGTGGGGTCCTGAGGGAAAGGAATGGTCCTGTGCCAGTCAGTGATGGGCCTGAAAGCAAAGCTGACATCACTAATGTGAGGGAAAGGGCAGGTAAATCCACAGGAGTTATATGCTGGGGCTTGGCTAGTCTGGGACTCAGTTTCCCCCTTCAGCAGCAATGCTTTCTAGTATCCGCTATTGGTGCAACCCTTCTCTCTCATGCCAGATGCCTCAGCCACAGGGTTGCTATCCTTGGAACGCTGAGGAAGACAACTCTTCTTATTAACATGTCCAAAGGGAAAAACACACCAGCAAGTGCTGCGCAGTGCCTTGGACATCCTCTGTGCCTTGGGCTTATGGGGTGCCTCAGATGCCTCATGGCCACATAGTCCTTGGTGATACCCTGCACCTCTGCAGTGAATGGGTTTCAACTGAAAAACTGCTATGAGGTTTGCATTTGCAAGATGAAGAGATTGCAACTCCCTGATGGATTTAGCCGAGCAAAAATGCATTTCACCTGGTGTGCTCTTCTTCAGCAGGTTTGACACATTTCTTCCTGGATCTTAAAATCCAGTTTTAAAGTCTGAAGAGTTACAAGGAGATAGATTTCCACTGTGTGGAATGTGAATAGTTAAGCAGAGTGATATGGATATTTAATGCTATTATTGATACAAATTCTCTTTCACTGACAGTAGTCAGGGGGTTGTCTGCCTTTTAAATCACTTTTCTTTGGGGGGGGGGATGTGAGTTGGTTCTGGGGGGAAAGGGCCAATCTGTGCCAAAAGTTTTGTAGTAGCTAGGGTCTGCAGTCAAGAAATGGGAACACTTTAAGGCTGACATTGTATTCTCCTTGATGTGAAGCTGACAGCAAAACCCAGTCCCTCAGCCCTTAGCCGTTCAGCCAAGCTTCAGCTGCCCCTCACTCCTTTCTCTAAATCCAGCCTCATAATCTGAAGCTAAACTGATGAAAACTTTACAGATCTTTGTGTGTTCCAAACCAGCCTGTGCACAGATCATGCCGCAAACTCCCTTTGAGGCAGGTTCCCCTCCCCCCCGATATATAAATTTCATATAAAGAACTTTTATGAATTGCTTAGTTCTTGCCTGAGAGTAAGAAAGTCCTACTAAGTTACAGTTCTAACAGATATTTAATATTGGCCACAATATGTATTTAAATGTCTGCTTTATTCTAAAAAAAACAATGGACTACATAACCTAAGGCTGCAGTGTTTTCATGCTCAGCCTTACAAAGCAAAACTTGGTTTAAAATGAAGTTTTAATTATTTTGTAACTGAATAGAATTGGAGGATTTTTTTGTTGGGGTGGTGTTTTTTTGGTTGTTGGTTTTTGTTGTTGGGTTTTTTTTTCCCCTCTTCCCAGCATTTTGTACGTCATTTTAACTACTATTAACAAATAAATAAAATATCTTCTCCAGCCCAATGTCTATTGTTGGTTTGGGTTGGGTTTTTGTGTTTTTTTTTTTTTTCTTTTTCTTCTTCTTCCTTAAGTTTCCAGCTCTTTCTGGATCTGTTGTACTTTACTCTGACTTCTGTGGCTCCTTCTAATTATAAAAGGGTTCCCATTATGACAAGGAGACAGGGAGACAAGCAGTGGCACCACCATTCAACACGGCTACTTCAAAAAGGGTTTTTAAATGAGATCTGTCACTTCCCCCTCACCCTGCCACAATTTATAGGAGGAAAATCTCAGTCTCTGCTCACACTTTTCCCTTTGTAAACCATAGAGTGACGCCTCAAAATATAAATAAGCCTTGAATTGCTGTGGAGTTCCAGCTGGAGTTGGCATGCCTGCCTTGCACCTAGCTCAGCTTTATGGCTAGCTAGCAGTTTACTCCCACTTGTAGAAGAAAAGACGTAAGGAAAGCCCTTACAGTACAGTACATGACAAGCTGTAAACAGGGACAGAGGAGAAGAAAAATCACTATAAAAGAGTGTAGGAAGATATGTCCCTGCTGGCAGCACTTGAGCAAGGCTGGGCTTCAGGAAGGACTGTGACCACAGGCAACATGTCTGTTTGAACTCTCCACTCTGCCAGTGGAAGATAGGCAGTAGCAATACAAATCTTACCTTTCTAGCCTGCCACCTTGTTAGATGTACCAGGGACTTGGTCAGTCATTGCAGATCTTGTGCAGTCCTGCTGTCAGCAGTAGTGGTGTCTCAGCTCTGACAGGGAGCATCATCTTGCTGAAGTAGGCTGAGAATGGTTTCACGTCGACCTCTGAGGAGTGATATCAGGCCAGCAATTTTCAGATGCAAAGGCATGAATGACAAGACATGACAGTTGCAAGGAAAAAGCATGCAGTGTTTTCCCATGGCACACACAGATATCCAGAGAGATGGACCAGCAGGTACATTTCCAGCTGGGAAAGGCTGGGTGCTTCCAAGAGCCATTGTCTTTTTCCTTCACGCAGTGATGAACAGTCTACTAGCACTGGTTGGCTGAGGTCTTTTAAAGTTGGGCTCTTATGGTTCAGTCTTTCTTCTCTTCTAACCTTTTCCTGTACTTCTAAAACTTACTGAAAGGACAGGAACATTAAAATCATTATTTTCAGAAGGCAATTGACTTCTGGTCTGAGATATGGGCTCAGTTGGACAGAGTAAGTTTCCTTGAGAAGATATGCATAAATAGGTTTATTTCAATATTCAAAGCACAGAGTAAAAGCTCCTGAACTTACCTGTCTGGTATTCTGTAGCACCATGGTTAGGTATATACTAACAAGTTCAGACTTTCATTGTGATTTCTGTTTGGCCCACATGCCAGCTTTGACCTGAAGACACCTCCACCGTGCAGTCCTCCTGTGTGCCTTACGGATAGCTATACTGATCAAAAGAATGTAACATGGAGAGAGTTCACACACCTTCATCAGCTCCCAGGGACACAGCTAGCACCCACACCAGTTTTTTCCTCTCTCCCCAGTGAGGTAAGCTGGATTTCTGCCTGGGATTCCTGTGGGTGCTCTGTCACCCATGTGCTGTGCAGTGGATTCACACACACATACGTTACAGGACTGGGGCATCAAGAGCACATCAGATTTGCAAAGCATGTGCAAGACATCTGAGCAACATATGCAGACAGTAGGTGTGGTGTGTCCTGGACAGGGCAACACGAGAGGCAGCCTGATGGCTCTGCTCCAGTTGCCTGTCAGCAGTGGTGCCTGGCTGGGGAGAGGGACGTTGCAGCTGCAGAAATGATGTAGTAATTTAACCTTGTGATTGACCTTCTGTTAGTGCCAAAAGGTTTCCTAAAGGAGAAGCACTAAGTCATTGGTAGAAGACTGAGATGAGAATGCTGGGGCTGTTCAGCCCATAGAAGGGAAGGCTCCAGGGAGACCTCAGAGCAGCCTTCCAGTACCTGAAGACAGCTGCAGGAGAGCTGGGGAGAGGCTTTTTACAAGGGCTTGTAGTGATAGGACAAGGGGCAGTGGCTTTGAGCTGAGAGCGGAGAGATTTAGACTCAAGATCAGGAAGAAATTCTCTAGTCAGGGCAGTGAGACACTGGAAGAGGTTGCCCAGGGAGATCATGGATGCGCCCTGCCTGGAGGTGTTCAAGGCCAGGATGGATGAGGCCTTGAGCAACACGGGTTAGTGTGAGTGTCCCAGCCCATGGCAGAGTGTTGGAACTGGATGATCTTTAAGGTGTCTTCCAACCCAAGCCATTCTACCAATCTATGAAGCACCGCAGTCAATACTGGCAGAAGAAGATCTGATTTTCTCTGAGTTGTTCTGCTTACCTGGATGGTTGCACTATCTGAAGGGGAGAGCTGCACCACTTAAAATTTCAGAGAGTGAGAAAAATTATGTGTGTTTGGATTTAGTCAAAACCCTGGAGTGTTAGCAGCAGCATAAAACATGTTAAATGTTCACTCTTGGCGGCCAGTGGACCAAAGAGAAGCCTGTGCCTGTGGTCATTATGCAGATGGTTTAACACTGTAAAATGCTGGGCTAAAAAATAGGGGTTCTGGCTGCATGGGTTACAGTAGTAGTTAGAAATGCAAGAAACATTATCATTATTTTTGATAGTGGTAGTTGTACATAGTAGTAGTACACAGTAGTAACTGAAATCTTATTGCTCTCTGCAGCTCCCTGAAGGGTGATTACAGTGAGGTGGGAGTTGGTCTCGTCTCCCTGGTGTCATGTGATGGAGTGGGAGGAAGTGGCCTGGAGTTGTCCCATGGGAGACCTGGGTTGGACATGAGGAGCAATTTCTTTGCTGCAGGAATGGTCAGGCATTGGAGCAGGCTGCTTGGGGAGGTGGTGGAGTAATCGTCCCTAGAGGTGTTCAAATGACGTGTGGCCATGGCACTTTGGGACATGGTGTAATGGCCATGGTGGGGTTGAGTTGAGGGTTGGGCTTGGTGATCTTGGAGGGCTTTTCCAACCAGAACAGTTCTATGACAACACAATACTATTCCCCCACAAGCTTCCAATTCAGCCAAGTACTTAAGCTCATCATAAGCAAGCAGAAAGAAGCAGCTAAATGCAGAGGAGCTCAGCCTAAGTAAGGAGGCTCCGCCAGCAACCACGAGTGATGTAACAGTGACCATCAAAACTATTCCTGCCTAATCAGAGGGCCACTAGCCCCCCTGGCCTTTGATCCCACTCCCATTCACCTGGTGTGCACCATGGGAACTCACCAGTGGTGAAAGGAGGAGGATCCCTCTGCCCAGTTGGACACAACTTGGGGCTCCTGCCTTTCCTGAGGCCGATCATAAAGGGGAGTGGGCAGGAAGGGCAAAGTGACCACACCTGGGCTGGGAGGAGACTCCAACAGAACCCAGATGCTCTGGGTTTGGAGGAAAAGAGGGGAAAATGCTGTTTGGGGTGGTGCTGGAAGGAGGGAGATGGAGAGGAAAAGAGGAAGCTGGGGAGATAGGAAGGAGATGGAGAGGAAAGGAGGGAGATGTGGGATGAAAAAAAAAATAATAAAAACGAAAACTGGATTGGAAAAAAAAAAAAAAAAGGTGCTCCTGCTCTGGCAGGGGGGTTGGACTGGGTGATCTTTCAAGTTCCCTTCCAGCCCCTAACATTCTATGATTCTATGATATCACTGGCAAGTATCTTAAGTGGCCCTCAGACCTTGGCCTTGGGGTATCAAAGATATTAACCTTAGTAACATCCAGAAACTTAGCTTTATTTTGGTATTAATCACCTGAAACTGAAAACAGAAATACACAACCACCATACAGCCATCAACAAAACCCACTGCAGATTTTTGATGCTACCTTGTAAAGCAACTTCATAAAAATATCTAAAGCTTGACTGCTCTATCTGCTTGGGAACCTTACTGATGGCTTTATGGCCCCTTTGACAATGTATGGCTTCTGGCTGCATGGAACTCCTCTGGCTGTAATGGTCTGGGTGAGAGGAGTTAAGAAATTTTAACTGTCGCTTGCTTCCTTTCCTAGTATTTTCTTTTGACCTAGTATTTTATTTTTACAATAAAAACAATAATTTGATTATTGATTAATAGCTGAAGGAATCCTGCAGGATGGTTGCAGAGGGACTTTTTATCAGCGGGTCTAGAGACAGGACAAGGGGCAATGGTTTGAAGCTGAGGCAGAGCAGGCTTACACTGGAGCTGAGGAAGTAGTTCTTCAGTGTGAGGGTGGTGAGACTCCGGAATAGGCTTCCCAGGGAGACTGTGGCTGCCTCCTGCCTGGGGGTGTTGAAGGCCAGGCTGGATGAGGCCTTGAGCAGCTGAGTCTAGCTGAGAGGTGTCCCTACCTATGGTGGGGAGATTGGGGTAGATGAGCTCTGAGGTCCCTTGCAGCTCCAGCCATTCTATGGTTCTATGCTTCTATGAAGCTGCCTTTTTTGAATGATCAAGGAGCAAGATAGGAAGATAAAATTATTAACTGACATATAAGAAGAATGTCTGAAATCTCATTAACAGACACGCTACCCATCCCCCCAACCCCAGTTTCTAAGCTGCAATGATCAATAACTGCTTCTTGCTGTGGTACAGATAGAAATCACATAGCTTGGGGATGCATCAAATGGAGGAGTTACACTGGCTCCCAATAAAAGATGTGCAAATAAAAGCTGAAATTGCAATGTTTGCATTTCTTTTTTAGAGGATGCCTTATGGAAGCTGCTATACTCCAGTTCATCCTGCAAGAGATCAAAAGATCAAAGCTTAAAATAGTATCTCCACCTCTGCCTACACTAATCGAGGACTATTTCTGCCCCTGCTGTCTAGCAATGGCAGTATGGACTCTAGAGTAAAGCAATCGGGAAACATTAATATGTCAGTTACAGCTCATCTGGGACAGCAGCACTCAGATTCATTAATCATAATTTTAGAGTTATTGCAAGGCACCACCACAGAGCCCTGCTAAGCATGTTTAACTTAGTTAATGATGAATCTACATACCTTAATATTGGTTTGCCTTTCAATTCAACTTTATTGATTTTCTGTTTCTTGTAATTAGTACAAAGGTACCAAGGCAGAGCCTTTCTGGTATTCCCAATCTGGGCTTTGTATTAGTGCATTCTTCTGGTCAGATCATTAAAACCTGTACTGTGTAGATGTGAGACACATGTATTTATCTTTCTCAACAAAGGTATCAAAGCCCTAGGAATGTATTCAGACATATTCAGGAGTCTGAAAAATGTGCATCTGATGAGTCTATGCATAAAAGTGTGGGCCAGTGTGACAGGCTGCAACACACTCTGGGAGTGATCAGCATAGAGTAAACTCAACTGTGACAGTAAATACAGCTACAGGCATGAAGAATCTGTGGGACAGGGTTATATGTGCTTGGGAAAGTTTATTTCTGAACAGTTACTTTAGTGGCAAAGATGAAGGCTGATTGAACCTCTCTCCTTAGGATCTGAAGAACCTGGAGTGTTCCTTAGGAAGCAGATGTTCATCAAGAAGACATTTCCATCTTTGCCATTAATGTTTTGACTTCAACTGAATGAAGAGGATGGAATTTAGATGTTAAGTTAGGTCTAGCAAATAAAGAGGAGAGAGAAAACTATGTGTGCAATGGCAAGAACTTACTGAATGAATCTAAATCCTATGGTAGGTAATTTGATCTAATTTTTGCAGAAAGGCAAATGCCAGATGTTTGCTGCACTTTGATCTTAATAACACTTTAGGCTGCAGACAATAAGATTGGTTTAAAATTTATTGTCTCTTTGATTTCTCCATTCTAATGCTTTTTAAATTCTTTACACAAGACAGATCTATATATAGGCAACGGGGGTGGCATCAGAAGTGTTGTGTACTTAAGGCATTCTTGAAAACCTCAGCGTGGAGCAGTGTTTGCTGCTTTATGCATCAAAACAAAGCCAGATTTTATCCAAGCAACATTCAATTTTCTTTTTATTATAATGTCTCTTTTTATTTTGCATGTGAAGTCCTGACTGTCCCATCTGTGGTGCAGCTCCTTACAGGCTTTTATCTTCCACTAACCTTATTAAAAGTCAAGACAATATATTAAATGAACATTAAGCAGCAGGAGTTGAAAGTTAAGTTAATCCATTCCCTTGCACTGTGGGTAAGATCTACATAGATTTTTAATTTCATTTTTAAGAAGTTGTGTTTTAGGATCTTTTTTTGTACAGAACGGGCTTTAAAAGGAGAGCTGCTGCTGGATGTACAGCAGAGAAAGCCTCTGAGAAAGCACAGCATCCAAAACCTGCTTCCAGTTTGAATCTCCATATTTAGGGAGGCTCTTGCTCTGTGAATGTAAGCTGAACTCAGCTCACAGCTGCTTATTAGGCAGCCTTGAGCTCAGAGCAGAGTATCTCATGTGTGCACTCTTACTGAGAAACAATGAAAAGCAAGTGAGACTGAGAACGAGCAGTAGAGCAAGAGTAATAACTAAAATAGCAACAAACAGGAAAAAAATCCTGCTGTGTGGCCTGCATGTCCTATCAGAACTCTCTGGCACTGTTCAGAGCCATGTGCCCCTTAGTTCCATGCATGATGCCTCTAAATAGTTGGTTTTATTCTGCCCAGTAGCCTGAACATTCAAAAAGTTAGAGCCAGCTTTCCTCTGAAAGCAATTCTGAACTCATCTGCTGATGGAATTGCAGAGCACAGCTACCTTGGCAGGTCTTTTCTAACTGGCAGTGCCAAGGGGCTGTAAGAAACCAGCAGCCTCCCTACTCTTGTACCACCAAGTATAGTTCTTGCAACAAATTCCTTTGTAAATCAAAATTCCTTCCTTCAGAACCAAACATTTTTGTTCATTACCAAGAACAAAACATAAATCACAAACACAGGATAATACTCTTTGTTTCCTCTCACACAACCATGGCAAGTGAGAAGATTCCCTTTACCTCACTCCAAGAGAGAAACTGGCTAAAGCAAAACACTCTTCCAAAGAGAACTGCCTTAGGTCCACCAAATGCAGCTTTACATCTTTTCTATCTTTGCTACATCTGCAGAGCTAAAACATCTTTAGTGCACTCTACTATCCTTATTTAGCACAATTACACTGAAACCCTGTTTTCCTCATTTGACACCTGTTTAGTCAATCCTCTCTGCCATGATACACTTACGACCTGTACCACTAGAGATGGGGAATCAAAGCATCGAATCCTGGAATGACTCAGGTTAGAAGGGAACTCAGAGCTCATCTGCTCCAACCTCCCCAACATGGGCAGGGACACCTCTCAACTAGACTCAGCTGCTCAAGGCCTCATCCAGCCTGGCCTTTAACACCTCCAGGCAGGAGGCAGCCATAGCCTCCCCAGACAACCTGTTCCAGAGTCTCACCACTCTTGTAGTGAAGAAAATAGTTTTAAAATGATCCAGACTCTATGCTTATTGTATACAGATCAGCACCTGCAGATTCAGTTTCTTCTACTCTTTTGCAGACAGAATATTTATTAAATGCAACCAAGATACTCCTCAAACTCAAAACTGGGGCTGTTGGAAAAGCTTGGACAACAAAGTCACAAGGCAGGGAGGCTTCAATGGTGTTTGACTTCAATCAGGAGGCGTGCAGAAGCGCTGGTTTGCTAAACAAGCAGCATGTCCTGGAACTCTCAATCTTTTGCAACACCAGCCTTTGTGCATCCTAATTGAAAGGTGTGTAAATGCCAGGCCGTGAAATGAAATGGAATGGAAGCCACAAAAAGAAGGATTTTCAGGCTCCACATTTATCTTTACCAGCACATGGAACCACCTTGATCTCTTTTACTGCGGGTGAAAAAAGAAGGTAGTGTCTATTTCACAGGAGAGGATAGGAAGTAAGAGTCAGCATGATGGATGGTGGAAAGAAACAGAGGGCAAGAGGGAAGAAATATGAGCGTCAGGTACTGATCTCAAAGATGAGGTCTAGTCTGCTGTCAGGAGGTGTATAAATAGCTTATTAATAGCAGCAGAGATGTATGGGCATTAGTGTGAAAGGAGGAGTGGACTCAGTCTGCATTGTGTGGTCAGAAAGAAGCCATCTGGACAGAGTACAGTTTGTATTGGTTAGCTATGAAAGGACTGTGCAAGCACAAATCAAGCACACATCAGTTGCTCTGACAATACTCACCCCCTCCAAGGTACTCAGCCAGCAGATGACACTGCAGTAACCTCTACTGGCTCTGGCAGAGCTGTCACCTTCACTCCCTGCAGCCAGAGCTGCACCTCACCACAGCAGAAAAGTCCCAGGTCAATACTAACCTGGCAAGCGTGGTTACCAGCAAGAACTGACTGCAGGAGTCTGAAGCCTATTCTTTTACTGGCATAATTCCATGGGTGAGACAATCCCTGCTTTCTGCCTCAGCACAGGGAAGAACAGCGATTATCAGGATTTATTTCCTTCAATCTTCTGCAATTATTATATCCCATCACTGCTGAGCACCCCATGTTTAGGAATGATGCTGTATTCTCACGTCAGTTCTCTTCCCCTTTCCCCTGCCTGTCCCAACAGCAGCTCAGCTTCCATCTGGGGCTGACACATTGGAAAAAGGAAAGCCAAAACCCACTTGGTGAGGTGACACCAAAGGCGGGTGTTATGCTGAGGGGAACCCTGCAAAATGGGGTTTGGTGCTACTTCCATCTTGTCATTGATGGCAAGGCAATTAATTTAGGAAGGAGTGGAATATCAGAGATGTATCTGCAGGGCACCCTCAGCACAAGCTCAGCAGCTTGCTGCTGAAATCTTTCACTGTTAGTGCCAGCACAACCAATGTCTCTTGGGAAGCAAACTGGTTTCTTGCTCCATGCCCAGATTTTTTGGTGGTATTTAGGAAATGCTCCATTCAGTGCTGCAGCTCTTGCTTTATTCAGGCACCTAAGACTCATCTCCAGTCACTTGCAATAAAGTGAATTGTTCTTTGATCTATTATTTCTTCTCCAGATAAACCCTGCATTGGGTAATAAGTTTTGGTTCATGGATTTTTCAGATTTCAGAGGCTTAGTTAATTTAGCTTGCTCCTGAACAACTTATCGCCTGAGAGCTATGGAAATAGTTTCTCCAGCCTGTGGACTGTGCCTCTAAGAATCAGCTGGGCACAGTCTATTCATGTGAAACATGACAAAGGAGCCACAGTCTGCAACCTTTCCTCAGGGCTTCTTGTTGCTAGGAAGATGTGAAGAGCATGTAGAGTTTACACTCAAGTCAAGCCAGCCTGAGAGCTGGGCTGGCAGCTCTCATCTTCCCAGCTTTAGCCTTAGTCTGCTTGGCTTTGCATAAAACTCTAACCTGACAGCAGAAGTTTGAACAGGACAGGTTTTATGTGATCTGCCAAAGCTTCTGTCTAGGGCTATGTCCTAGGTTCCAGAGGGATCTTGACAGGCTGCAGAGCTGGGCCCAAGCCAATCTCATGAAGTTCAACAAGACCAAGTGCCCTGCACCTGGATTGGGGCAATCTCAAGCACCAATAAGGCTGGGCAGTGACTGGCTTGAGAGCAGCCCTGGGGAGAGGGACTTGGGGGTGCTGGCAGATGAGAAGCTCAGTGTGAGCCACCACTGTGCACTTACAGCTCAGAGAGCCAAACAGATCCTGGGCTGCATCAAGAGGAGTGTGGCCAGCAGGGCAAGTGAGAGGATTCTGCCCCTCTCTTCCACTTGGTGAGACACCACTTGGAGTACTGTGTCCAGTTCTGGAGCCACTATTGCAAGAGGAATATTGACATGCTGGAATGTGTCCAGAGAAGGGCCACGAGGATGATCAGAGGGCTGGAGAACCTATCCTATGGAGACGGACTAAGAGAGTTGAGGCTGTTCAGTCTGGAGAAGGCTCCAAGGAGATGTCATTGTGGTCTTCCAGTATCTGAAGTGGGCTACAAGAGTGCTGGGGATGCTAGGATAGGACAGGGGGGAATGGAGCACAACTCAAAGTGGGTAGATTCAGACTGGATGTTAGGAAGGAGTTCTTCACCATGAGAGTGCCCAGGGAGGTGGTGGAAGCCTCATCCCTGGAAGTTTTAAAGACCAGTCTGGATGTGGCTCTGGGCAACCTGATCTATTGTGGTGTTCTTGCCCATGGCATGGGGGTTTTAAGTGGATGATCCTTGAAGTCCCTTCCAGCCCTGACAGTTTATGATTCTACGACTCTATATCTGGGGAAAGCCTTCCATAAGGCAGGGTCTGGAGTGCTTCTTACCTCTGAGCAGGGCTGGGCTGCTGTTGCCGGAGGCACAGGTCATCAGGTCCCTCATGCACGGGGCAGACCGTGTGCTCCTCTCAGTTGGAGAGGGCTGTTATTTTCTTAAGGAGCAGGATGTTATTCCTAGAGGTCTGCCCCTTGGTAGGGTCAAGAGTAATATTTTCTTGTTAATGTTTATGATTAATTTTAGCTGTGGCCTTTCCTTTCAGAACTTGTCTGGAGTCAGTGCAAGTCGGTACCGGGAGAGCTTGACAAGGTTATGGCATGAACCCTCCGCTCGCTTCTCCTTCCAAAGTAAACACTACAGCAGTGATGCACATGGGGACCCAGCAGCACATTCCTACATCAAACCAGAAGATTCACACAGTGAACTGAACCAGTAGGCTTCAACAGGGTGGGTTTGGGCTTTGTTTTCCTTCTATTTTTTTTTCTTTTCAGTCCAAAGGGTATGTTTTCAGAATGCTGCCTTGAGAATTAGCTCAATGCAATCCCAGGAGCAAAAACGGTGCATTGGCAATGGGTTTCTTAAAAATTAATATTGCCTTTGCCCCTTTTCTCACCAAACAAGGGGAATGGTTCTCCGTTGTTCACTGATACTCAAAGAAAAGCACCACGTTAGCATCACGGTGTGATGCAACTTAATGTTGGCTCTTGCTTTCGGAAAGTAGTCAGATTTGCTGCCTGCCTTTGAATAGGATCTTTAGACTCATGTGCAAGTTGTTCCTTTGTTAAGGATCTTACCTTCTAGAAACTTCACATTTTTCCCATGAATGCAAGAGTTTCACACTAGGCTTGCAGATGGGTTTGGTTAGGTGTTTTAGAAAAGAGTTCAGACCAGGAGAGATGGAGAACTTCTTTCAAAATCCCAAGGCATACTTTTTGTTGTCAGGACATGACACATACCTCCAGAACTTGCTTTTGGGGGCAGCGTCACTAAACTGAGAGCAATGAGCAAAAAGATGTGTTTCGGGAATATTGTGATAACTTCCAAAATATGCTGCTGCATGTAAGCAACAAAGAAGACAACTGCAGCAGTGAGTGCAGGAATCAGAGAACCACAGAATTGTCAGGATTGTAAGGGACCTCAAGGATCATCCAGTTCCAACCCCCCTGCCATAGACACTACATTAGATCAGGTTGCCCAGAGCCACATCCAGTCTGGCCTTAAAATCTTCCAGGGATGAGGCTTCCACCACCTCCCTGGGCAACCTGTGCCAGTGTCTCAGCACCCTCATGGGGAAGAACATCTTCCTAAGGTCTAACCTAAATCTGCCCTCCCCTAGCTTGGATCCATTCCCCCCAGTCCTACCACTACTTGACACCCTAAAAATTCCCACATCAGCTTTCTCCTAAGAACCTTCTCTTCTCGAGACTGAACAACCCCAATTCTCTCAGCCTGTCCTCATAGGAGGGGCTCTCCAGCCCTCTGATCATCCTTGCAACCATTCTCTGGGCACATTCCAGCACATCCAGATCTTTCTTGTAGCAGGGCCTCCAGAACTGGCCACAGTGCTCCAGGTGGGGTCTCAGAAACTTATCTTGGATCCACAACATAATTTTGGAGTCTTGCAGTGCATCATCCAAGGACTGTAGGAAGCAAGATCATGATGTAAGAGTCTCTGATGATGACTTTAAACCAAAAGAGAGGGTGAGCTTCACATAGTGAAGCATCTTCTATCTCTCTGAATGTCACTTTTAACTCTTGTCTCTTATTTATCCTTTAGGAACTGATTTCTGTAGTCAAGGACTACTTCACATTGTGCTTGCCTCTAAAATCCTAAGATCTTTAAAAGTCCTTCAAATCACTGAACTTCAGACCCTAAAAGAAGCAATGCTTTGGAAACGCACACACCTCAGACATGCAGAAGCACATTGTGATCTATAACTAAAAACTCCATTACCCCACATCATGAATGCACACCTTCTGGAAGCACTTGCCTCAAACCATTGCATCCGTCAAAGACAGGATCATTCTGACTGGTCTCAGTGATACATAAAACCATCACCACCAGTCTTCAGCAGCACTCCAGTGGGAATAAAGATCATAGAACCGTAGAGTAATTAAGGTTGGAAAAGACCACCAAGATCATCAGTCCAACTGCCAACAGTGCCAAGTTCCCCACCAAACCGTTGTCCCTAGGTGCAGGGATGGTGACTCCACCACCTCCCTAGGCAGCCTGTTCAATGCTTAACCGTTCTCAGTGAAGAAATATTCCCTAAAGTCCAATGTAAATCTGGAGACTGGTTCCTCTCATCCTGTTGCTTGTTACCTGGGAGAAGTGACTAAGCCCCACCTCCATGCAACCTCCTTTCAGGTAGCTGTAAAGACTCAGGAGATCTACCCTCAGCCTCCTCATCTCCAGACTAAAGAGAAACTGGTTCCTTCAGCTGCTTCTCATAACATCTGTGCTCTTCTCTGCTTGGAGAAAGCAAATCCTCCACAGTCATACCTGGTTAATATGAAAATTATAACACCAATGGCACACCAAGCTACACAAACACCTAGCTATTTAAGGACAGCTTTACAGTAGCAAAAATACAAAGTGACACATTTATTCTAAAAACTCCATTACACAACAACCCAGGGAACAGTATATCAAATAACTAAATTTAAAAGTAGCAGTGTGTGTGAAATGAGAAATTAAGAAATTACAATTAAATTTAAATATTTCCACCTTCTCGTTTAAATGGTTATAAAAATCAGTGCTATTGCTGCTCTTTATGAATTGATGCTCTATAGGAAAACCTCCTAGGGGTGACTGGAATAGTCTGGGGAAGTAAAAGACACATAGAGTAAAAATAAATTTGGCACAGCACAGTTCTGTCTGATTCATAACCAACCAACAGCCCAAACTGCTGCCATAGAAGCTGTGAGTGGGGTGGGCAAAGAGAGCTTTTGACCAGCACTATGTGGCCATTTTTTGAGGTCAATAAGAGGAGAAAAAGAAAAAAAATCCAGACCTCAGAGTCTCCAAATGTTTCCCTTAGCTCACACATAGAGTCCTTTAGAGCTCACATTTGTGGGTCAAGCTTCTCCTAACAAGCTAATTTCAACCTCTGCTCCTCAGCTAGTTACGTAATTGCAGACTTCTCAGCGGCTGATTGCCACTATTTTAGTCACTCATGAATCCTGGGGTAGGTTTTTTGTGCCTGATTCTGTGACTAATAGAGGCTGAAAGAAAAAAATTTAAGGATCAGTGCCAATACTTCCAAGGCTGACCAATAATCTGGCTGAGCAAGCTGGAGATCAATCACTGGAGTCATTTCAAATGGCTTCATGACCGCAGCCCTGGAATTCACAGTTTGAATAAATTTCATGATTAGCAGTGAACAAATGTTGGAGCTGGATGAATGCACATGAGACTAGCAATGACTTCTGAAACAGGGGAGGGAATGAGAAAAAGGCAGGAAAAAAATCATAAAGGGGAAACAATGTAAAAGGAAAAAAAAAACAAACCCAACCCATCAAAAACCAACAAGAAAGAAGTCTCATAGCACACTGAGACTGAAAAAATGATTCCTCACTCACCCCTCACATTCTTTTCAAGAAGCTGCAGAGGGTTTTCATGAAGGCCCAGCATGCCTAAACAAGTTTCACTCAGAAAGAATAAGTTGTAAAAGTTAAATTACCACTCATTGCTTTTGTGCCTGTCTTCAGCTGTGATCTGTGGAGCTTTAGTTTCTCTCGTCAGGGATGGATAAAACATCACTGGAAGAGCAAACGAGACACATTCAAACTCTGCTGAAGCGTTAGGGAATTTCCTATCTCAGAACACTACTTCCAGCAGCAACCCCCCAGGAGATGATAGCTGGAACAGAAACCAGGAACTGCTGAAGCCCACACACCTGCTCTGTGGGCAGCACTGTCTTACAGAAGCGATTTGGCACAGTTACAAATGTGTCAGTGACTGTAAAATGCGAAAAACATACAGCAAGCAGACACAAAGATATGCAATGATTATGTGGAAAACAAAACCAGGACCTGAAAAATGTTTCAAATTTTTTTTTTTCATCCTTCCCTCAAACTCAGCAGAAAGGCAAATACCACTTTTGCTAGCTGTGTGCCTTGGGCTTTTAAGAATGGCTTAGGTTGGAAGGGAACTCAGAGCTCATCTGCTCCAACCTTCCCACCATGGGCCCGGACACCTCTCAACTAGACTCAACTGCTCAAGGCCCCGCCTAGGCTGGCCTTCAACACTCCAGGCAGGAGGCAGCTACAGCTTCCCTGGGCAGCCTGCTCCAGAGTCTCACCATCCTCACACTGAAGAACTTCGTCCTCAGCTCCAGTCTAAGCCTGCTGTGCCTCAGCTTCAAACCATTCCCACTTGGCTTGTCTCTAGATACTCTGATTTAAAGTCCCTCTGCAGCTTTCCTGCAGGATCCCTTCAGCTATTTGCAGGCAGCTCTGAGGTCCCCCTGGAGTCTTGTCTTCTTCAGGCTGAACACCCCCAGCTCCCTCAGCCTGTCCTCACAGCAGAGGTGCACTTTGAACATCTTTGTGGCCTCCAATGGACTCTCTCCATCAGCTCTTTGTCTTTCTTCTGCTGGGGACACCAGCACTGGAGGCAGGATTGGAGGTGAGGTCTCAGCAGAGCAGAGTCAAGGGGCAGAATCCTTTCTCTTGCCCTGTTGCCCACACTGCTCTGGCTGCAGCCCAGCACACAGCTGCCTGCTGGGCTGCACGAGGGCACTGATGGCTCCTGGGGAGCTTCTCAGCACCCAACACCCCCAAGTCTCTTTCTTCAGAGCTGCTCTCAACCCACTCTGCACCCAGCCTGCCTCAAATGCAGGATCCTGCACTTTGACACAGCCTTGAGATACTCTTTCGATACCATTTTGTGGACATCATGCTCTGAGCTACTGACAAGCATTGAAAAGCTTCTCAATTTCTAAGTGTGACAAGCTGCCAGAAGTGACATGAGAACTAAAATCCACAGCCTCAGATGGCTGGGCAAAGAGCTTCAAGTACACCATCCCCGGCATTTGTCAAAACATCTTCAAGACATTTCTATCAGCAAGCTACATTATTTTAATTCTTGTAGCTCCCCCAAACACTGCATGTCAAGCACTCTGAGCCTGGGATGGGCACAGCACGGTGTACATTAAAAAATGTTATTTAAGACAGAACTGTTCAGAGAAATATACAGAATCTCAGCAAGATCTTCTGCATGTAAAAATACAACTGGCTAAATGACCAAAAGGAGAAGGAAAATAGAGGCTTTTTATTTACAGACAACAGTTCCTTAAGAACAGAGGATAAAAATAAATACTCCATCTACACCATGGTAGCTTTTACCAAGTTCCTCTCATACACAGCTTGCTCTTAGAGAAAACTGAATTTTGGCTCCATAGTAGAAACACACACACAGAAATTAGAGTGTGAAGGGGGGAGGGGAAAACCTGCATCTATTTAAGCTTCTTCTTTAAACCTATTGATAACATGTTTAGTTAAGGACTACATCCAAAGGAGTTTGATTCCTGAAAAATACAAATCCCTAGGCCACACTAATAGTCCTTTTTTTTTTTTTTTCCCTCCTCTATATTTCTTAAGCTGAAAAATGCGAAGTAGAGTTCAATTCAAACAACGGCAAATATAAATAAAACTGCTGGATGTGGAGAGTCAAACAAAAGTCTCATTTTATTGAAGTAAATCTCAGATGGGTATTAAAGCTGGAGTTGTCCACCCTGGAGAAAAGAATGCTCCAGGCAGACCTAATAGCAGCCTGCCATGACCTGAAGAGGCTACAAGGCGGCTGCAGGACAGTTTGCAGAGGCCTGCAGGGACAGGATGAGTACAATGGTTTGAAATGACAGCAGAGCAGATTTAGGCCAGGTGTTAGGAACAAGTTCTGCATCAGGAGGGTATTGGAACACTGCAACAGATTGCCCAGTGAGGTAGTTGAGGCCCCATTTCTGGAGGTATTCAAGGTGAGGCTGGAAAAGGCTCTGAATAACCTGATCTAGTGGAGGATGTCCCTGCTGAGTGCATAGGAGTTGGACTGAATGACCTTTGGTGGTCCCTTCCAACCCAAACCATTTTATGGTTCTATGACTTAACCCCTATAATGTCTGTGAAAGTTGCAAGGTACACAGAGGATATTGAGAGCATTGAGAGAGAATTTGCCTTTTGCTGTATCATCAAAGAGAAGTTAAGCAGCCAGAGGTCTGCATTTTCATGGCTTTTGAGTTGTATGGAGAGAAGAGAGGGAAGAGCAGTAACAACAATAATGTTCAACAGTGCCACTATTCAGCTTGGAATGGTTGGAGAGGGAAACAAAACAAAAATTCTAAATAGCTAAATGAAAGTTGAAAATTTTCAGCTTTCCCAAGGCCTACTCTGATCCCTCCCAGAATAATATTCTTCCATTTTTGCTTCCTGTAACTCCTGAATATGGTGAAGCTTTCAGCTTGCACAGAGTGACAGCTGAGCCTGATGACGCAGCTTTTCTTCTTGAGGCTGATAGATCCCAAAAAGTAAAGGCTCGTAATAATAAATATGGATTTTCATAAAATGGCTTAGGCTGGAAGAGACTTTAAAGATTATCTAATCCAACCTCCCTGCCATAGGCAAGGACTCCACTCAGCTAGACTATGTTACTCAAGGCTGCATCCACAGAATCACAGAATTAACCAGGTTGGAAAAGACCTTTAGGATCGAGTCCAACCTATCACCTAACCCTCCTAATTAACTAAACCATGGCACCAGGTTGCCTCATCCAGCCTCCTTTTAAACACCTGCAGGGATGGTGACTCCACCACCTCTCTAGGCAGCCCATTCCAATGACAATCATTCTTTCCATGAAGAATTTCTTCCTAATGTCCAGCCTAAACCTGCCCTGACACAGCTTGAGACTGTGTCCTCTTGTTCTGTCACTGGGTGCCTGGGAGAAGAGACCAACCCCTACCTGGCTACAGCCTACTTTCAGGTAGTTGTAGAGAGCAATGAGGTCTCCCATGAGCCTTCTCTTCTCCAGGCTGAACACTCTGAGCTCCCTCAGCTGCTCCTCATAGGGCTGTTCTCCAGCCCACTCACCAGCCTTGGTGCCCTTCTCTGGACATGTTCAAGCACCTCAACATCTTTCTTTCATTGAGTGGCCCAGAACTGGACACAGTACTCAAGCTGTGGCCTGGCCAGTGCTGCGTACAGGGACAGAAGGACTTCCCTGGTCCTGCTGGCCACACTATTCCTGATACAGGCCAGCATCGTTCTTCTTTGCCACCTGGGCACATTGCTGGCTCATGTTCAGCTGATGTCAAACAGCACCCTCAGATCCCTCTCTGCCTGGCTGCTCTGCAGCCATTCTCTTCCCAGCCTCTAGCAGTGTATGGATTTGTTGTGGCCAAAGTGCAGAATCTGGCACTTGGACTTGTTCAAACTCATGGCGTTGCACTATGCCCATCTGTCCAGCCTGTCCAGGTCCATCTGCAGAGACCTCCTACTCTCTAACAGATCCACACATGCTCCCAACTTGGTGTCAGCTTCGAATTTACTAATGGTGGACTCAATCCCCTCCTCCAGATCATCAGTGAAGATATTAAACAGGACTGGGCCCAGCACTGATCCCTGGGGCACACCACTGGTGACTGGCTGCCAGCTGGATGTGGCACCATTCACCACCACTCTCTGGGCCCAGCCACCCAGCCAGTTCCTAACCCAGCACAGAGTGCCCCTGTCCAAGCCATGGGCTGACAGCTTGGCCAGGAGTTTGCTATGGCAGACAGTGTCAAAGGTCTTGCTGAAGTCCAGGTAGACTATGTCCACAGCCTTCCCTATGTCCACCAAGTGGGTCACCTGGGCATAAAAAGATTAATTTGATCAAGCAGGACTTGCCCCTCTTAGATCCATGCTGGCTGGGTCTGATCCCCTGCCCATCCTGTAGGTGCCCTGTGATTGCACTTAGGATGTTCTGCGCCATTATCTTGCATGGCACTGAGGTCAGGCTGACAGGTTTGTAGTTTCCTGGGTCCTCCTTCCAACCCTTCTTGTGCATCGGCACCACACTGGCAGCTTGTGAGGATCCAAGAGGTTCAACAAGTCCCTAATTACTTTCTTCCTGGAAGAAGTAGTTCTCTTCCCTGGCCCCACCTACCAGCTGAGGAGGCAGCTGTCCTGAGGACAACCTGCCTTGCTATTGAAAACTGAGGAAAAGAAGGTGTTAAGCACCTCTGCCTTTTCCTCATTCTCTAGTGTCTAAGTTCCCCTCCTCGTTCAATAAAGACTGGAGGTTATCCTTGCCCCTCTTTTTGTCATTAATATATTTATAGAAACACTTCTTGTTATCATTCACAACAGTGCCCAGTCTAAGTTCTAACTGGACTTTTGCCTCTCTGATTTTCTTCCTACATGACCTAGGAACATTCCAGAGTTATTATACCCTTTTTCCACAGGTGTTATGCTCTCTTTTTTTCCCCTTAATTCCTTCACAAGTCCCTCACCCATCCATGCTGGTTGTCTTCCCTGGTGGCTCTGCTTTCAGCACATCAGCACAGCCTGTTCCTGCACCTTCAAGATTTCTCTCTTGAAGTAGGTCCAACCTTCCTGGACCCTTTTGTTTCTAAGGGCTTTTTCCCAAGGTACCCTTCGAGTTAGTACTTTGAATAAGCTGAAGTCTGCCCTCTGGCAGTTCAGTCTGGATGTTCTGTTGATGCCCCTCCTAACTTCACTGCATATTGAAAACTATTATTTTGTGGTCACTGCATCCCAGACAGCCTCTGACCACCACATCTCCCACCAGCCCTTCTCTATTTGTAAACAGCAGGTTGAGCAGAGCCTCACCCCTGGTAGAGTGGCACAGCAGGTGTGTCAGCAAGCTATCCTCTACAGTCTCTAAAACCCTTCCAGACTGCCATGTCTCTGCTTTGTTGAGTTCCCAACAGATTATCTGGCAGGTTAAAGTCACCTACAAGAACAAGGGATGGGAGTCTTGAAACGTCTTGCAGCTGTTTACAGAAGAGCACATCCACCTCCTCTTCCTGTAACAGACTCCAACCAGTATGTCAGTCTTGTTGGTCTGCCCTCTGATTTTTACCCATAGGCTTTCAACCTGCTCATCATTAGTCACAAGCTCCACAGCATCAAGAGCTTCCCTAACATACAGGGCCACCTCTCCACCCCTTTTCCCTCTGCTGTCTTTCCTGGAAAGCCTGTATCCATTCTTTGTAGCATTCCAGTTGTGTGATGCATCCCATCACGTTTCTGTGATGGCAACCACATTGTAGCCTTCCTGTTGCACCAAGGCTTCCTGCTCACCCTGCTTGTTGCCCATACTGTGTGCATTGGTGTACATGTGCTTAAGATGGGCTGCTGATTTCACCCCTGACACTGGCTTACCACCCTCAGCTTCCTTTGTGGAGAGCCTAGTTCCATCCCCTACCCCCCTCAAACCTAGTTTAAAGCCCTCTCAGAGAGGGCTGCCAACTCATGGGCTAGATTCCTTTGCCCTTTTCCAACAGTTGGACTCTGTCTGAGTCTAGCAGACCAGAGGCAGTAAAGGTTGTCCCATGGTCAAAAAACCCAAACTTTTGCTTCAAGCACCAGCCCTTGAGCCAGTTATTGATAATGCTGGTGTTCCTCTGCCTTTCAGTGTCCATCCCTGCCACAGTGGGGACTGAGCAGAACATCACCTGTGCTCCTACCCCTTCAATTAGTTGACCTAGAGCTTGGAACTCCCTTTTAATTACCCTGGTACTCTTTATGTCAATTTCATCACTGCCAGGCTGGACAACCAGCAGCAAGTAGCAATCAGAGAGACAAACTATCTTGGGCAGCCTCCTAGTGATATCCTGCACCTGGGCCCTGTGGGATGGGTCTGGACAACATGCAGGGCCCTCTGTTCCCTTCAGAAGGGAATCGCCAAATACTATTACCCTTCTTTTCTTCTTATTAATACCAGAGGTTGTAATGTAGGGGGCTCTTCGCCTAGACTTTGGTGACACCACTAAGCTGGAGGAGCCATTATCCTCATCCCCTTGCAGAGCACTGCACCTTTGTCTTCATCTTCATCCTCCTGGCTGTCGAGCTCCAAAGCCCCATACCTATTGTACAGGGGAGCTGAGGAGGTTCTTGCTTATCTCTCTGAGGGACCTTTTTCTGTTCCCCCTTGCCCATTATGTCCCCTCCTTTTGTCTGGTGACAGGAGAAGAGGTCTTCCTCTGCTTGTAGAGCCTCTTCCTGCTTGGCTTGGCCTCAGAGTATATAGTATTGTATACTCTGGGGCCTGCCTTGGCCCCAGAGTATATAGTTCCACCTGCCTAACTCCCTGATTGCTCTCAATGTCTCTACCTCCTCTCCCAGTTCAACCACCTGCCTAAGTAGGTGGTTTATTTTGTCAGACCATACACAGCGGTGTTTTGGACTCCTTCTGGCACAAGCGCCAGGCTCAGGCACTCGCTGCAGCCAGCAACCTGCACAGGTGCATGCTTGTGCGGGAGCACGGTCTGACTTCCCGTCTGAGTTGTGACGGTGACCATGACCTCCTGTCTGCTCGAGAAGGAATCGATCAGTGTTCGGTGCTTCCGACTCACCCTGCTCCCTCACTCCTACGCAGCGCTGTTGCCCTGCCCGCCCTGGGGCGGTCACCCTGGAGGTGCGCACTGGCAGGGGGTGCGCACTGGCAGGGGGTGCGCGCGGGCAGGAGGTGCGCGCGGGCAGGAGGTGCGCGCGGGCAGGAGGTGCGCGCGGGCAGGAGGTGCGCGCGGGCAGG
>VWZI01009657.1:71342-102937 GCA_013396835.1 Psilopogon haemacephalus
GCCTTGCTGCTGCCTCGCCCGCGTTTGTGTCTCCAACTGGGCCTTGAACATCTCCAGGGAGGAGGCATTCACGACCTCTCTGGACAATCCATTCCAGAGTTTTGACACCCGTGTAATGAAGAATTTCTTCCTAAGATCCAATCTAAACCTATTCTCCTTCAATTTAAATTCATTGTCCTTGTCCTATCAATGGACAGTCTTGGAAAAAGCCCCCCTACAGCCTTCCTGTAGGAGTCCTTCAGGTACAGAAAGAGAGCTCTAAGGTCCCCCCGTGGAGTTTTCTGTTAGCCGGGCTGAACAAGCCCAGCTCCCTCAGCCTGTCCTCATGGCAACTCAGCGCCAGGCATCAGCTGGGTATTCACAGCTTTGCTCAGAGCCCCTCTACAAAACAGGACTTGACCTATCTTTAAAAAGTCCTCGCCCAGCCACATGTGACATGGAGCAGGAGTTTTCCTTTGCAACTGATTTCATTAACACTGCAGAACCAGTGCAGTGTGCCAAGAGTCCATCCCATTTGATTAAACTTTTCTCACCCTGCCGCCTGAGAACCTGCTAAATTGCCCTCCCAGGTGTCTGCCATTTCCGAGCTACATGCAGATGAAACGGTGCTGTACAGGCTGCAGGAGCTAAAAGTGAGCTGCAGAGCATGCAGACAGGTCACTGTACCAGATTTGGCCCTGCTGGGAGTTGCTGAGGCAATTGCAGCTCAAGGAACTCACCTGCAGCGTAGCTCCAGAGAAGCTATACTTGTAAGAACTGCTGGCTAAGCAAGGGTGCCATCCTAATAGCCTTGTCCTCCAAAAGCTCACAGAGCTCAAAAAGCTTCTCTGGCATATTCTACGACAGAAAACAAATCCATGTCCCATCCTGGGACAGTTCCAGGTCATGCTCGTAACAGGATTCTAAAGGAGATTTTATTCGAGACCCCAGCAGGTCCTTTATGGATATATTTTGCTATGTGTGCCACAGGAATACTTCCACAAATAAAAACTAATTGAATTTAGGAGCACTACCAACCTCTATAAAAGGGCTTCAGATCACAGCATCACAGGATGTTAGGGGTTGGAAAGGACCTCTGGAGATCTTCCAGTTCATCCCTATGCTGGAATAGCAGCATAGAATCTAGTGCAGGTCACACAGGAACACATCTAGACAGGGCTGGAGAGGCTCCAGAGAAGAAGACTTCGCAACTTCTCTGGGCAGTCTGTGCCAGTGCTATGTGGCCTTTACAGTCAAGAAGTTCTTCCTCATGTTGAGGTGCAACTTCCTGTGCTGTAGTTCCCATCCCTTGTCCCTTGTGCTATCCCAGGGCACAAGTGAGCAGAGGCTGTCCCCATCCCTCCCTTTCTGACCCCCAGCCCTCAGATATTTCTAGACGTTGCTCAGATCCCATCTCAGCCTTCTCTCCTCCAGACTCCCAGCCTCTCATCATCAGGCAGTGCTCCAGTCCCTTCAGCATCCTTGTAGCCCTCCCTTGGACTCTCGCCAGTAGGTCACTGTTTCTCCTGAACTGGGGAGCCCAGAACTAAATGCAGTATTCCAGGTGAGGCTTCCCTAGGGCAGAGAAAAGTGGGAGGAAAACCTCCCTCGAGGTGTGTCCCTGCTGGACACACACCTCTTAGTGCCCTCCAAGATGCCATTGCCTTCTTGGCCAGCAGGGCACATTGCTGTCCCATGCAGAACTTGTTCACCAGCACTCCCAAGTCCTCCTCCATATGGCTGCTCTCCAGCAGATCACCTCCCAGGCTGTACTGCTGCAGTTTGTTCTTCCTTCTCAGGTGCAGGAGATGAACTTGAGGTGACAATGCATGAAATTAAATTAACCAGAAATAGCTAATGAAAAAAGTTATTATTTGCCTTCCATTTACTTGTAAGATGCCATCTGTCAGAAATGATGCACGTTGCTGTCCTACATAATGGCAAAGCTTTATGCTACTCGAGAATGTTCTCCCAGGCAGGCAGTGCATTTTGGGCTCTAAATTATCAGTTCAGCATTTTTATTTCATTGCATCTTGAAATAATTGTTTTGGTTGGTTGGTTTTGGATTTTTTTTTAATTGTCCAAAGAAGGCTAATTTGAAAGCTCAGATTCCATGAAGTACCAAACCAATTTCAAGCCCATTGAGCCTTGCCACATTTTCAGTATTCTATGATTTAATTTAAAAAGAAAGAAAAAAAAGGTATTAATTTAAAATTTAAAAGCTCAAATTCCTTTAAGTACCAAACCAAATTAATTTCAACCCCACTGAACCTTGCCACATTTTCAGTATTCTACCCATTTTTTTTCAATTAAAAAAAAATTGTATTCCCCCCCCCAAAAAAAAAAACCAAACAACCCCAAGAAAGTAAAGTTCCTGAGGGCATTTTGGGAAAAAACAAAGCTCCATCCTGCAAATATTTGGTACTTCTTGCAAAACCAAGTATTTTTAAAGAGTTCTACTAATTTTGCTTGCACAACTTTTGAACTCCAGATCTCTAATCTGCATAAAATTGTTGTGGGTCAAGTCCAGCAGTGGAAATATTTGGGAATGGTCTGAACAGGCCCTGTTCAACAACTCACCAAAAGGAGAGACCACGATTTAAATTCTGCATCACCGCAGCTATAAAGTGAATTCCCTTGCACATGCTCCAACCTTTGTCAAATAGTAAGGAATTAGGGTCTCTGGGATTCTTCGAATTTCACACTCTGCAATCCACTTTCCTCATTCACACCTGGCTTGGGAATCTCCAAACTACTGCTGAACCCCAGACCATAGAGATTTTCTACCTCATAAATACCACAAGATGCATCAGACAGATATTCATTAGCCATGTGAAATACAAAAGTTCATCATTAGAACCACAGAACTGCTGAGGTTGGAGGAGACCATCGAGATGATCCAGTCCAACTGCTTGCCCAGAGCTCACAATTCCACTGCTGCTTAAGCCACTGCCATTAATCCACAGAACCACATCTACACAGCTTTTAAACAGCAGCTCCCTGGGCAGCCTATTCCAACACCACAGTATTTGTGATATCAGAACACAGAAAACATCCAGTTGGAAGAGACCTCAAAGCTTATTCAGTCCAACCTCAACCCACTTCAGAGTCAATCCTAAACCACGTCCCTAAGCCCTGGGTCTGCAGGCTGCTTAAACACCTCCAGGGATGGCAACTCCAGCGCTGCTCTGTGGTGTAAATATTTTCTGTTTAAAATCCCATCAAGGAGCTCATCTAGCATGGATAATATTTCTTTACAGCTGAGAAAAAATTACTTTATTAGGTCCTTTACCATTCTTACATCTCTGTGTCCAGACGCAGTGAGTCAACAGATGCCATGAGGGTAAATCTGAACTGAGTTCAACAAGTTGTGTTGGACTACACAGAAAGAAGTTCCACCCTGACGTGAAGGCGTCAGGAAATGGAGAAACCACAACTACCTTTCCTGTCTTTTTCAAGTGCTGAACCAGCCTCATTTTTAACAGTTTGGCATTTATGGCTAATTTTAGCTATTTTTTAACCTTTATATTGGTTTTGTTGTATTTTCCTTTGCTGACTCAAGGAACCATTTAGTTCCTGAAGCAACTAATTGATTCTCACCAAGTTACCTCTTAATATTCTTTTTTTTTTAACCTTTAGATACACTTACATGTAGGGAGGTGGTAGAGTCACCATCCCCAGAGTGTTCAATAAGCTGTAGATGTGGTGCTTCAGGACATGGTTTAGCAGGCAGGTTACTTGGGTTCCAGCTGGACTCAAGAATATTGGAGGTATTTTCCAGCCATATTGATTCTGTATGCAGATTGATTCTGTATGCAGACACAGAAGCTTTCCTGTGGAAGTAGAGTGCCCAAGAGAACTCTCCAGATTGCAAATCCTGGAATTCACTAACTGGCATTAAGAAATTCTGAAGGTGTTAAAAAAGAACCACAACAAACCCAACAAAACCCAAACCAAATCAAAGCGCACCCAAAACCAACCCAACTAACCAAGAAAAAAACAAGAAAGAAAGAAATAAAATTAAAGAAGACAGGGAAAGGTCCCTAACAACACTGAGGAAGACTGAGATGGGGCCAAGAAAAAGGAAAAAATCAGTGGGCATGATTTGCTAAAATTACAGGCTTAGACTGGTGCCTAAACACAAATTAAGGAGGTGGAATCTCAAAAAACCACATTAGTGGAATGAATGTTTCTGAATTGTTTGGGTGTTTGTGCAATTCCACACACACACACAACCTTAAGGCATCCATTTTGAAGATAGTGACCTGAAGCCATGAAGAAATAGTTTTACTAAGTGCATGATCTTCCACTGCTGCATATTCATCAGCTAGTGAAGAGCACCAGATCCAAGAAGGAAATTGATAACAACTGTCTGAAAATTCAGGGCAATAAGAACTACAGAAAATAAAAGATCATCCAGAAATCCCTACCTACAAAATATTCCACTCATGTAGGAAGAAATTAGACTGGTCAGGTACCCTGGGTGTTCATATCTGACTGGAGCCTCAGTGATTCAGAAAGGCTGAACTCCTCTGCAAGCTTTCTCCTTCCTACAACTGCTTAAAAAAATATTTTTGAATACTTCATCTATTCTACTTCCAATTTTCTCTGTGTACAGACAGTGAAGATCAGAAGGTTTGCTGTAAAAAAATTCCTCGGTTAAACACACAAGCATAAAATTCAGTCTGTACATTTACAGCCCTACAATAAAGCACTTGATAAAACACTTAACATGGCTTAGCCATGGCAAAACCCTTGGGTAGCTTTCACAGGTCAGTAAAAACATATTGAAAACACATTAGATGTTGGCTAAATATTTCCAAGATGCAGGAAGGTCTTTCAGTTTAAAAAATCATGTTGTGAATAAGGTAATGAGTATTTTACAAATTATTGATATACACACACATCTAAATGTGACTCTCTCTAATAATTTTATCCACAAAGCAGCAGTGTCTGTGATTTTCCTGCCTGCTAATGTGGCTTTTAGTAGCGCTTTGCTTCAAAGACCTTGGGAAACTTGGCAGTAGCAGAAGAGTTCAAAACGTAAGAGAGCAGAAAAATACCCTCCTAAGCCACATCTACTCTGTAGGCACAGAAGTGACTTCTGTGTAGAGGTACTTTAAATGACAAAGCGTGAAGAATTGTAACCTCCCAGCTATTACTACTTGGCTTCTTTTAGTCCACTCTTGACCTTCATTCCCTTGACAGCAATGCAGACATGTACCAGAGACTTCTCTTCTGTTCCAACTTTTGATTTGCTTTCTTTTCTCCTTCTTTTTATTCCCTCCAAGCTAGAAAGCTCAGGGTAAGGTCAGGCAGCAAACTAAATGCAAGCTCTAAATGTAACTTTTGGTGACCTGTGGTGAGGCCAACTTGGTTATGTCTGTGTTGTCTAAATATTTCATATCCAATTTACATTGATTCATTGAGTGGGTTAGGTTGGAAGGGACCTTAAAGACCATCCAATTTCATCCCCACCTGCCATGGGCAGGGTCATCTTCCACTAGCCCAGACTGCTCAAGGCCTCATCCAACCTGTCCTTGAACACCTCCAGGGAGGAGGTATCCACAACCTCCCTGGGCAACCTGTTCCAGTGTCTCACCACCCTCACTGGAAAGAACTTCCTAATCTTCATTCTAAATCTGCCCTTCTCAAGCTTCAATCCATTCCCTCTCATCCTATCACTACAAGCCCCTGTAACAGGTACCTTGCTGGCTTTCTTGTAGGTCATTTCATATACTGGAAAGCCACTCTAAGGTCTCCCTGAAGCCTTCTCTTCTCCATAATATCTGTTAATATTTCTCCTATGATGCACCATTACAGCTTGAAGTTAGTGCACTACTGTCCCTGTCTGAAGACTCTTCCTGCTATCTCAAGGGCTGAAAGTGTGGTATTCACCTGAAGAATTCTAACATTCTTGACTAAGAGAACAAATGAAGTAGTCTGGAATAATTCATTTCTTGACTTCAAAATAGTTTAAATATCAGTAGGGGATTTAAGTGAAGCATGAAGCTGGAATCAGATAGGAAAACCAGAACAACTGAAGAAGAAACAATGTCTCTGGACTATAGAAGCTTTTGAACCTTCTGGGAAAAAAAAAAAACAAAACCCAAACCCAAAAAGCCAAAAACTAAATTCTCAACATTTTTTGCATTCTCAATAACCTGAAAGAATGAAAGATCTGCTTCAGGAATGCTTTCCATCAGTAACTTTAATTTTAATCCCTTTTTATATACATTTGTTCAACATTTAAAAATGGAAAGTCCGTTTGAACAGAGAAAAAAAGAAAGGAAACTTCACATGGAGAAATTTGAAAGAGAATATTTAAATAGTTTAATTCCGCCCCCCCCAATAATGTATCTGTAATGAAAAATTTCAAGGGCAATCCTTTTTCACCTGTGCTACCCTTGCTGAATAATATTTCAAGTAAACCATTCCATTTAAAATTCCTGATGGCAACAGCCACTACCTTCCTGACAGAAAAAACACACCACAACTCAACACATCAGACTTGCCTTGCTTGCTTCATTTCTTTGGCTTTTCTAAACATTATTGCTCCTGTTTATCATGAATAGTAGCTGAAATAAATGTACTCTACCTGCTTGGTGGAAGACAGAAAACTTACATCTTTGGAATTTCCATTTCTCTGCAATGGAAATGGTCAAACTACAAATCAGCTTCTTTTTGCTGCTATATTCTTAAGTGTTTTCCTAAGAATTATGCTTATACACCTGGAGTGTGCCTGCAGCAGACAGAAAATCCCAAACAGAAGGGAATCTTTATTCCCTTATTTTTATTTATGCAGGAATAAGAGAGAGGCTCATTTAAGAAACCTGCAATCTTGAAGTTAATTTATAAACAGAGGTCTCCACAACTGTTCTTTCCTGTTTGTACATTTCTAGGGATGGTTTTGCCTTCATCACATCTTCTTTGCCTGATGTGTAGTATGGATAACCATAGACTCAGAGAACCATGGAATTGTCAGGGATGGGAAGAACTTCAAGGAACATCCAGTTTCAATCCCCCTGCCATGGGCAGGGACATCTCACACTAGATATGGTCGCTCAGAGTCACATCCAGCCCGGCCTTAAAAAATTCCAAGGACAAGGCTTCCACCACTTCCCTGGGCAACCTGTGCCAGTGTCTCAGCACCCTCTTGGAGAAGAACTTCTTCCTCAGGTCTAATCTAAACCTGCCCTCCTCTAGCTTGGATCCATTCCCCCTAAAAAGTCCCTCCCCAGCTTTCTTGTAGCCCCCTCCAGATACTGAAAGGCCACAATAAGGTCTCCTTGGAGTCTTCTCCAAAATAAACAGCCCCATCTCTCTTTGCCTGGCCCCATAGAGAGGTTCTCCAGCCCTCTGATCATCCTTGTGGCCCTTCTCTGGACATGTTCCAGCATGTCTTTCTCATGTCTATTCTTTCCACCTTCTAAGCAAAGGATCAAGATCTTCCACCTATTACATTTTTTGCATTTTTATATTTTTTTTCTCTTTGTGACCAACTTGAGACACCATTGTTGTACAGCAGGAGCTCTCTCTCTTACAGACAGCAAGCAGAAACTTCTTTTCTCCAAAGTGTCATTGCTATTTATAGGCCATTACCTACTTGTATTTTAAAATAATTTTTCTGTTTCACCTTAAATTAACTTATGATTGAAGGTCTCCTTCTGAGAATCCAGTGCCTTAAGATGCCACAAAAACCATCAAGTAACAGTGGATATTCAATAGGGTTATATCAGCAGCTCCATGGGCAATGACTTGAATGCTGCAGCAAGACAGTGAGACACTTTAATTTCTTCCTCAAGTTTACGCATTAAGTTATATATATATATATATGCATGTATATGTATGTATGCTGGACACATTCTTCATACAAATATAGGAGGACAAGAGTGAGATATTCACTGTTTAAATCAAAGCTTTCTGTGGAATTGAAAGCCAGAGGTTTAATGGCAAATGTGTAACTTCATGGAGACATCTTTTAGCTCAATGAATAATGAGTAATAAAAGTATCACTTGATGGAATTAGTATTTTCAATATATTCTGAAATAAAAATATACTTTTTTTTAAATAATCTTTCTTTTGAAGCACAAAATTTAGGAAATATTAGGTTAAAACCATAAAAAATAATGAATTGGTTAGGCCATTAATCACAAAACTAAAGAATCTGAAGCTATTTTTTTTCATGTGCAAAACTTTTTTTCCATTTCAACGTATGGCATTAAGCTGAAGCTTCTATAAAAATATTTATAGTAAAATACAGCATATATCTAGAATTACACTCAATTGGGTTTAGGAAGATGCATCCAATCCTTAGACACTGTGTAAGATTATTCAGAATCAGTCCATTTTACCTCAGTGACTGCTGAATTAAGAAGAAGCAGGCTGCCCAAGTCTCTTGTGAGTTGCATGGCTTATTTGTTGTCACCTACAGAAAGCCCTGGAAATAACCTACAGGTTGTTAGTCAGCACTTCACTCAGCATCCCAAACTTTCTGTTTAGCTCTTCCATGGTAATGCATTACAGGGCTTTAAGTAACCATTAGCAACCAGATGCATTCTAAGCAACGCACGGAAGAGTTGAAGAAAATAATTTTCGCTTCCTGTGTAAAAATCTTCCTAAGAGTTCCCTCACTGACTGTACAGAAACGGAGAAGTTTTCCGTGGATTGTCTTGGAACAGAGCAGCAAAGCAGAATTCAGTATCTAACACAAGGTGCTCCCTGGGCCATGGGTGTAGCAAAGCATCATGCAGGGGATGAAGTAACACCACCGTTTCCATCAGTCTTCTTTCAGTTGGCACTCACGCTGGCTTCCTTCTGACGTAGCCTTTCCTTCTGTTAAGGAAAACAAAAAGTTGTAGTAGCATTCTTATGTAGCATTTCCCAGCCCCTTTCAAGTTGCCATTACTTGGTCTAGAAGGCTGAGAAGTACTGAACAACAAGCCATAACAGATTTCTTTCTTAAATTAAGGGCTGAAATGCTCCAAGAAGGCTCAGACTCCACAAACTCTCTGGGCAACCTGCTTCAGGGCTCTGGAATCTTCACTATAAAGAAGTTTCTCCTCATGTTGAGATGAAACCTTCTTCTGGTTTGTAGCTGCTGCTCCTTGTCTTATTGCTGCTGACCACCAAAAAGAGATTGGCCCCAGCCACTTGACACCCTCCCCTCAGATATTTGTACATATTGATCAGATCTCCTCTCAGCCTTCTCCAGACCTCTCAGTTTCTCTCCATAGGGGAGATGCTCAAGTTCCCCAATCATCCTTGTGGTTCTCTGGTGGACTGTCCCCAACAGGTCCCTGTCTCTCCTGAACTGGGGAGCCCAAAACTGGACATGGTATTACAGATGTGGTCTCAGCAGGGCAGAGCAGAACGGGAGAAGAACATCCCTAGACCTGCTGGACACACTTTTCTTGATGCATGTGAATCTAATACCTTTTCTTCTCTGGAATATTCTACTGGCATAAAGGCTTTAATTTGGCATTAGTCAGGTTCTGTTGTTTAGGGACCTCTTCCCAAGCAAGTGTAGTTATCCTCATCTCTGCAGCCTGTCCTGCAAGTGATCTGCCCTTCTGGGAATGGAGATAACTTGATGCCTTTGTGTACATTTCCTTCCCTTAGTCTCTTGCTTCCTGCAGTTTGAGAAATGCTGATCTAACCTATGTGCCTTCCACACACAGAGAAGATTTTAGCTACAGTGCAACTTATTAGTCCTCTTTTTGTGTCAAATTAAGCAAAACTGGGAAACAGCAAGGACCAAAATGGAGATTTAATCCCTTCTACCATTATTCAACAGAGCAACCAAGATTTTGTAATATTTTGATAAAACCCGGTCACTCAGCCACTGGACAGGCACAGACAGTGAGCCTCAGGGCACTACAGAACATAGAAGAAAATACCAGACTTCAGTTCACTGGGAGAAAAGCATTTTTTATCACATACCTGCTAATATGATTTATTTTATTAAAACCCCCAAACCTCTGTATTACGAACAGGTTGCTGAGAGAAGCTGTGGAGTCTCCTTCTCTGGAGACATCCAAACCCACCTGGAGGTGTTCTTGTGTGACCTGCCCTGGGTGATCCTGCATTGGCAGGGGAGCTGGAGTCAATGATCTCCAGAGATCCTTAACAACCCCTAATATTCTGTGATTCTGGAATTTTCATTTTGGAAACCAGCAGACTTAGGGGAGATCTCATAAATGTTTATAAATACCTAAAGGGTAGGTGTCAGGAGATGGGACTGGGCATTTTCAAGTGGTGCCCAGTGAAAGGAGGAGGGGTAACTGGCACAAACTTGACCATGAAAAGTTCCATCTAAACACGAGGAGTAATTTCTTTAATGTAAGGGTGATGGAGCACTGGAGCAGGCTGTCCAGAGAAGTTGTCGAGTCTCCGTCTCTGGGGACATTCAAAACCAGCCTGGACCTGTTTCTGTGTGACCTGCCCTAGGTAATCCTGCTTTGGCAGGGGATTGGACTTGATGATCTCCAGAGGTCACTTCCGACCCTAACATTCTGTGATTAAACTAAGTTTTAAACTTCACTGTTGTACTGCCTCTGGGCACAAAATTAAGGATTTCTCCTTGGGAAGGAAATGACTGTGCTACATTCAAACAAAGCATCCTACGTCACCCTTCAGCGACAGCAGCAGTCCAGCACCATTTTGAGTGACAATAAAAGTGCCACAAAAGCTCTTCTGAAGGTCAGTATGAGAAATACATCATACCAAGCTGGCTGTGGGGTTGATTTTCTTCGTTTCAACCTTCTTCTCTGCAGTTAACTTGCTTACTGACTGCTGAGCCACTTTAATTCTGAAACAAAACACACAGAAAAGAAGGCAATGTTAGATTCAAAGCAACTGAAGGTGATTTGACTCTGTCCATTAAAGACTGCATCTGTAAGAACCATCACCACTAACTACTTTCAGGCATATGAGCCTGATAAACTGCTCTTAGTATTCAAAGGCACTTAATAAAGTACTAATAGTGGATCAAAGTACATTTTTAAATAGACAAAATCAAAAGTAAGAGAAGAATCTGCTTGGATGGCTCACTGAAACCATCGCCAGGTTTGTTCTTGTGGTGTCTGGGTTTTATGGAATATCTGGCTTAGAGATAAATCAGTGACTATGGAACTATACAAAAGAGTTACTGGTTCTGTTCTACTGATAAGAGCTATGTGAACTCCCCTTCATGCCACTAAAACTAAGTATAACAACCAAACAATGGAAAAATAAAATACTATTTTTTCTGTTGTTGCTGTTCTTTAGGAAAAAAATCTTCCACAGGCAGACAACGAAGGCTTAAAGATCCAACTGGAATAGGCACATAAAACAACTGAATCTCTTCCAATCTAGGTTTTATGGAGTATTTTTCACAAAAAAAAAAAAAAAAAAAAAAAAAACAAACCCACANAACCTCCCAAAGCTAGTGGGCTCAGTCTGTTGTATTTATAGAATACAGTATTATTGTAGGCCATTTGCCAGGGTACACATGAGATTTCCTCTGAAAACCTCAAAATGAAGGCATCTGCCAGTTTTTACTTTATGTTTCCCCCCTTGCTGAACATGGAATTGACTGCCCAGCCTCACTGGCATGGTATTAAGAAGAGAGGCAAGTCAGAAGGGGTTCTGGTCTAGCTTCTTGTGTGCAGATGCATCCCAGTCTGCTGCAAGCACTGCTGAGAGAGGGGGAAAGAACACAGGCCTGGTTCCTCTGTTCATTGTTTTTTGCTCTGTCTTGCATACAGAACTCTTGTTTCTGTGGTGAGTTAACAAAAAGAACCTGGTCAGAAGATGAAAAGGAGAAACTTAACAAGTGGCGACTCTTCCCCTCCTAGGGATAGTGGAAAGGGCAGGGGAAATGATGTGCTGAACAGTAAGAATAAGGAAAGAAAATTCTTGGTACTCCTAAGACAGGACCTGCCCAGCTATCAGCTCCTTTAAAATGCTGATGCTATGAACAGCTACTTCACAATTCTGTATGCAAAATGCAGAGGGAAAGAAGATGCAGTGAAGTTTTACAAGCAAGGAAAATTCAGCAAACCAGTTCTCCCTCCTGCACACCAAAGCAGCATTTTACTAGAAACAACACATTTCTTGGCATTGCTGAACTGAAAATTTCTCCTTTCTTCTCCCATTTATTTTTTTCCACTGGCAGAAGTAATTGCTGTGGCTGGTCAAAAAGTATTTAAAACACCATGTCCAGTTCAAACCTCTTTTGACACACTCAATTTCTGAGGAATTTTGGAAGAGAAGCAAAAAAGGAAAGTGGATTATAGCTGCAATTACTGATGTGTGACTCCTTTCTGTAATGCTAGCAGCAAAGCAGATTCTTTAGAAGACACAGAGTATGTTCTTAAGTCCATTTCTCCGTTCACCAATGCTCAGTGCTGGAAACTAAAACCCCTTTTCTAAGTTATGTATTTCTTAAGCATGTACTGGGCAGCTACTGGTGTCTCCACTGCTTCAGAACCAGAGAAGACAGTTACATCACTTTCAAGTAAACTTGTTTTCACAGAATCACAGAATTGTCAGGGTTGGAAGGGACCTCAAGGATCATCCAGTTTAAATCCCCCTGCCATGGGCAGGGACACCTCACGCTAGATCAGTTGCTCAGAGTCACATCCAGCCTGGCCTTAAAAACTTACAGGGATGAGGCTTCCACCATCTCTCTGGGCAACCTGTGCCAGTGTCTCAGCACCCTCTTGGGGAAGAACTTCTTCCTCAGGTCTAATCTAAACCTGCCCTCCTCTAGCTTGGATCCATTCCCCCCAGTCCTGTCATTACCTGTGTAGTGGTTTAGCAGTTACCTGTCCCCGCCACCTTTTATAAACCCCGGCTAGGACTCAAAAACACTGAAAGTTAATAAATGAAGCTTTATATTTACAGCAATGCACAATATACAAGCAAATATTTACAAGGTGTAACAGATATTTACAGATATATACAATGAAAAGGTAATACAGACACCACACCCCTCCCAGAGACCAAAATCCCCAAGAGAGGGTAACCAAACACCCCCTACCACTTTTCCCCCCTTCCCCAGTCTTATCTCACCACCTGTTGATGCTGCAGATAAGCTGAAGTAGATCGGCCAGGGAGATTAGTAGCAGGAAAGTATTTAGTAGAATTACTCTGAATTAGCTACCAAGACAAAGATACAAAGGAGACCATGCAAGAGAGGCAGCCGCAGCACAGAACGGACAGAAACCATCTGTTATCTGGTTGTTTTCAGAAAAGTTCTTAAAAATAACTTTTTTTTTTCTTTCTCAGTAAAGCTTTGGTGAAGTGACACACTGTGTTTACCTCTTTCAGCCAATAGTCTAATTTCTCACTCAAATTCTCCAATTAGGTCAAACCAACACAATCTGACACCCTAAAAAGTCCATCCCCAGCTTTCTTATAGTCCCTTTCAGATACTGGAAGGCCACAATAAGGTCTCCTTGCAGCCCTCTCTTCTCCAGATTCAACGGCCTCAACTCTCTCAGCCTGTCTGCACAGGAGAGGAGCTGAAGCCCTCTGATCAACATTGATTGCAGCTGGCAGTACACCCCTTAGATCCACACACAAGAAATGGCTGCTCTGCACGTTCTGAATTCTCTCTGAAGTCTTCTGAAAATTTTCTCTTAGCGCTCCCCTGTTTCTGCAGGTAAACAATTAAGTGGCAACACAGCATCCCATCTTTTTACAATTGCGTTAATCAGCAGAGTTTACTTCTCAGTAATGGATGACAGCAGCCCCTGGCCAGCAGACTGCTCCTCACAGCTACAAAGTTTATGTACAGATGATGATGTATTTCAAGTGACATGATTCAGCTCCAGCACAATCACACCAAGGGATCAACTTCTAAATCCTTCCCTTTTCTCAGCACAGATTTTCTGGTTTTGATCATATTCTCTTTGGTCCTAGGAGTGTTTTCTGAACAATTTTTCAATGTTTAGAGTCCATATTTCCATCTGAAGGGGGAGAATTCTAGGGATTATAAACTCTTAGACTTAAAAAGAAAATTATGCCTGTCACTGATTTAGGTCCAGCTCTATGTGTTTCATTCCATATCTGCACACATTCCAGGAAACCTGGATTCTAAAAACCAGACTTGCATCGTTTGGAATACAAAATAAAAATAAACCATTTGAACCATGTGATGATATTTGGCTGATAAAGATGACAGACTAATTACATATTACACTTTGCTCTCCTATGGGAAAAAGCCAGCACTTTGCTGCCATGTGACTGGTAAGATTCAGGAGGCATTATCAGAAAACTTAAGTGCATAATTAAAAGGGGATGCAATCCTTTGACATTTTTAAAATCAGATGGCTCTATTTTGAGAAACTGAGCTCAGTAATTACATCACTGAAGCATCCATGCTGTGAAGGTGCCTTGTAAATGAATTCAATCCTTTGCTAAACATGAACAGGATACTGGAACTGGCTATTGTGTTTGGAAGCACTGCCCTTGAAATGAGAAAAATTAAATGGTCTGAAAGCTATCAAATTCAAAACCATAGAACTGGCTAAAAGCAGAAGCATTTTTTCACAAAAAACTTAGCTATGAACACAGAATTTTAATTGTCCAGCAAAAGCTGTGGCAGCCTTCCGTCCGAGCTTGCAAGAACACACCACATTCTTTACCTGTGTCCAGCTCTGGAGTCCTCAGCACAGGAAATACATGGACCTGTTGGAACAGGCCTAGAGGAGGGCCACAAAACCAGGCAGAGAGCTGAGTCACCTCTGCTGTGAGGACAAGCTGAGAGACTTAGGGTTGTTCAGCCTGGAGAAGAGAAGGCTGACTGAAGGGAGACCTTATTGCAGCAACTTCAAGTAAGACGGGAACAGTATTTTTATTAGGGTCTACTGTGACAGGATAAGGAGCAATGGTTTTAAACTAAAAGAGAGTAAGCTCAGACTAGATGTAAGGAATATAGTGGTTGAGGCCCCATCCCTGGAGATATTCAAGACTGGGCTTGACAGGGCTCTGGGCAACCTGCTCTAGTGGAGGATGTCCCTGCTGCCTGCAGGTGAGTTGGACTGAATGACCTTTGGAGTCCCTTCCAACCCAGACTACTCATGAAGAGGGTGTTGAAGCACTGGCACAGATTTTTTTTCTTCTAGTACCAGTATGAAATAGCATGGATGAACTCACCAGTAGCCTAGCCATGCTTTAGAGTTTCCATGGAAGAGAAGTTGAGATTGATTTTAACAGATGTGAAACCAAGGAGGAAGAAAGGAGAAATGTAACCAAAAGAGAAAAGCAGAGAGGAATAGAAGTGTGTAGCAAATTACACTAGAGAAACAGTGACAAGGAGAGCTTTGAACAGAGAGCACTGCAGAGGACAAAGAGTAGAAAGGATGGGAAAATACCTGAAACATGACTCAGAGACAAGAGATGTGCAGGTGCTAACCACAGAATCGTAGAATGGCTCAGGTTGAAAGGGAGCTCCAAGATCAACTCTTCCAACTTCCCCACCATGCCCAGAGACACCTCTCAACTAGACTCAGCTGCTCAAGGCCTCATCCAGCCTGGCCTTCAACTTGCCCAGGCAGGAGGCAGCCACAGCCTCCTTGGGCAGCCTATTCCAGAGTCTCAACATCTTCAAACTCAGTAAGTTCTCCCTAAGATGCAGTAAGCAGTAACATGAGGCAAAAAACTTAAGGAGCGCAGGTAAGTTACATCTTGAAAACCAAGCAGTTGGAAAGTAAATGTGTTTAAAAGTCACTGTCCTACAACACTGAGCTAAAGAGGTCAACGCACCTTAAATGAACAAAGAAGATGTGGTGTTGACTGCAATCTGAGCAGTATTGCACATTAACACACAGTAAAGAAAAGAAAATGACTGAAATTCTCCAAAGAAGGTATTCTGGAACAGAACTATGTCTCCAGTACTCTCCATAGATCTTTGCTACAAGCAATGGGGGTTTAACTGGTTTTCCTGCCTCTGCAAGGCAGGTGTTGCCTTCCCCTGTAAGCAAGTTAGGCCTCTAAAATGAGAATATATTAGTACAAGAAATTATGTTCATTAAAAAACTGTTATTTTTATTTTGTAACTATAGGCAGAGAAGCTAAAGCTAAACATAAGCCCGTATTTATGAAAAGTTCCTTTCGTAAGCTCATGGAAACACTTTCTCCTTACAGGAAAAGATAAGCAGATAAACTCATGATCACTTCCACCCCTGCATTCCATCCTAGTTGGACAGAAGGTGCTCCATGCTCTAAAGCCTCCAGCCTAGCAAAACTGGAATCCACTCTAAACAAAGCAGTTCCTACTCTTGTATTCTGAGGCTCTGCTATTGTGCAAAGACAGAGGCCAAATTACTTGGTTCTCAGTCCCTTGATGTTCTGGAATAATCCATTCTCTCTGCTTCTACAGCTCCTTCCATGCAGCTGGTGGGTTATGGGGATAGCTGTGGGTTAGGAATTAGCTTGGAATGACAATTCTGTGCCACCTGAGCTTACTTGAAGTTCAAACTTCTGACATAGGACTGTGCTGGCACCGGAACTGTTGTGCAAACCAAATGTTCAGATGAACAACCAGTGCTGCAATCAACATCCACTGTTCAGCCTAGACTCAGGCTGCATACCAAGCCCAGATCCTTAGACAGCTGAACAGACACCCCTTAAGAGACTAAGAAATATCCTTACAGCTCAGATTCCTTTCATGCATCAGATGCCTTGCTGCAGGATAATTGCTGCACACAGCCCACGAACTAATCCTGCAGTTTACCAACACTCTCAGCCCACGCAGTTTATCACAGGCTGCGTTTCAGTCTCAACCTGCGTGTTACCTGGGCTGGCAGAGGGCTTCACAGAGCACTTGGTTATCTTCACAATTAGAAACTTTCTACTTCTGTTACCAAGTTGTATAATCAAGCCTTTGGTCTTAAATATTCTGGAGAGAACTTGGTCGTTCTTGATCAAACCTTTAAATTACTTTTAGAATAAATGTTTACTAACCAAATCAGCACAAACACAGTAAAATGTATGGTGGCAGTGGAATTTGTCTTCAAAGCTCAAGTTGCTGATGTGTGTGACATGTTTCTGTTACTTCTAGATCTACTGAGGGAGCTGGAGTTGTTCAGCCTGGAGAAGAGAAGACTTCAAGGGGACTTAGAGATGTCTGCCAATAGCTGAAGGGGTCCTGCAGGAAGGCTGCAGAGAGACTTTTCATCAGGCTGTCTAGAGACAGGACAAAGGAATGGTGTGAAGCTGAGGCAGAGCAGGCTTAGACTGGAGCTGGGGATGGAGTTCTTCAGTGTGAGGCTGGTGAGACTCTGGAACAGGCTGCCCAGGGAAGCTGTAGCTGCCTTCTGCCTGGGGGTGTTGAAGGCCAGGCTGGATGAGGCCTTAAGCAGCTGAGTCTAGTTGAGAGGTGTCCCTGCTCATGGTGGGGAGGTTGGAAGAGATGAGCTCTGGGGTCTCTTCCAACCTGAACAATTTTTTCATTCTATGACAATCCTTCCTACATTTCTTTTTGCAAAATATATAACCACAGCTTGTGATGAAAGTGCTCATTGCAAACTATTTGTATTTTTTCTGTATTTTTTTTCCCATATTCAGATTTAGCTAAGATATCCTAATAAAAAACAATGTAACAGATCTCGAATGCTTTATCAGACATAGACATTTGTATGTATGAAGATATAAGTAACGTATTTAGGTTGTTAAAACTACATATTTAGTTCGATTCTGAATTCAAAAACATGCCCACTGCAAATAAAATTCGTAGTCTAAGAAAAGGAGGTGGAAACGGAATCATGTGCAGTCTATCATGGTGTAAGTACCTTGTTGGAAAAAAAACAGCCATTTTGTTTTAGTTTCAATTATCACCTCAAAATTTGATCAACAGAGGGAAGCATAAAAGCAGCTGATGTGCCTGGATGCAGGAGCATTCTGAGTCACAAAGCTGTCAGCAACAGATCTGGGTTGTGATGCAAAACAAAAGAAGAGTCTCTACCATCTGGTGAGTGTTAGGGTGCATTTAGATTAAGCTGTTTGATGGAGATGAAGAGGGCAGCCTGCTCCAGGGCTCTGGCTCCTTCACAGGGAAAATGTCTTCCCTCCTATTCCTGTGGCACATCCTCTGTTCCAGCTTGCCCCCAGTGCCCCTTGTCCTGTCCTTGGCCACTCCTGAGCAGAACCTGGCTGCATCCTGCTGATATTGCCCTGCACATCTTCAGCAGCAGCAATGAGGGCAGCCCTCAAGAGTCCTCTGCTCCAAGCCCCAAGACCCAGCTCCCTCAGCCTGTCCTCACAGGAGATGTTCCACTGCCTGCAGCAGTTCTGTGGCTCTGAGCTGGACTCTCTCAAGCAGTTCCCTGAGGCCCTTCTTGACCTGAGGGTCCCAGAACTGCACACGACATTCCAGATGCAGCCTCACCACTGCAGAACAGACAGGAAGAACCTCTCTGGACCTACTCACCACCTCTCTTCTAATTCATCCCAGGATGCCACTGGCCTTCCTGGCCACCAGGGCACGTTGCTGGCTCATGGGCATCCTTCTGTCCAGCACTTCTAGGTCCTTTTTCCCCAGACAAGCTCTCCAACAGACCATCCCCCAACCCATACTATGAAAGAAAGTTGTCATTCTATTTCTATGAGGAATATGGTTTGGAAAATGTTCTTCATTTAATCTCAGTAGATTTACAGATAATTGATGATTTATGGATAATTTATAGGTCATGTTACATCACCTCCAATATCCCAGCTACCTACACTTGGTACCTATCTGTAACTCTGCCTTTTGTTCCTAAGTGGTGTGCAGATTTCATCAGGGGAAAGAGACAATGATTCAACCATATTTTGGGGGCAGCTAGTTTATTTGAATGGTGCAGGCCAGCTCAGTTAAACTGTTTCCTTCACTTTAAAAAAAGCCTCAGAGGAATCTAATCAGATTTCTACACTTGTGATACATTTGGGAGCCAAGTAGTTGTTTGACAAAACAGGCTCTTGCAGCTGAGGCTGTCATTTAGCTCAAGACTCTTTTCTCCTGCAGTTCAGAGATTTTAAAAGCTGTCCCTAATACAACACAAAGGAGTTTTGAGCATTGAATTTGATTTTTGGAATCTTAAATCTCTTGACCTTTTTTAACCATTATTACTTCAAAGCTAACACATTTTTCATTATACTATTTCTTTTGTTTTCCTGAGACGTATTTCTTGAAAGACAAATTGTAATCAAATATTCCAATCCAACCTGTGATTCTGTGAATGTTATCATTCCTATATCAATGCAAGCAATTAAATCCATTTTCAGGTATCTGTTTAGCTCCATCAGACTCATCTTGCACCAAGGAGCTGTAGCTCCTCCTGAAATGTGAAGACTAATTATTCCATTGTAAATGTGTTCACACAATGCGATGCCTCAGTTTCAGAGCCAGAGTGTGAACATACTGACTTCCCCTGCCAATTCTTCCTCTTCAAAACAAAATGTTTCCTGATAAACAGATTTGGTTTATTTATTTATTTTTTAAAAAACCTAAATTACAGTCTTTGAAAATGCAAAGCAAGTAGTGCATCCAATTAATTAGGCAGTTAAGGAAGACAGCTGTCCATTCCTCTCATACTAAGGGTTTTAGCTACCAGGGGACTCAGTGACTCTCAGCGTGCTTTCAAGCTTTTTTGGACAGCAGCTCATTAACTGTTGGTCTCATACTTTCTAAAACAGAACCATGGCCATGACTTTACAGGACACTTTCAGGTGAGGAAAACAGCTTTTCCATCATCTTCATCTCCTGATTCCATTATGTTCTTTTCAGTAGCACATTACAGAAAACAGTTCTGCCATTCTGATATACTTGTTAGCCACAGCTCTTCATGAATCACCCACATTTTTAATGCAAAGAAAATTAATTCTCCTCTTGAGATGAATGAAACTCTGCAAAAATAATCTGAAGTGAATTCTCACAAATACTCTTCTATCATCCAGAAAGTGTCTGCACTTTGAAGTATACTGTCTGGTGTCTTTGCACCCTTGCTGGTGTAACAGGCATAACAGTACCCATCAAAGTACCTGAGATATCTTTGGCTGCATTTTTATTTGTAGGTTTTACCTACAAAAGTATGAAACCATAAGAAATTCTCCTGTGACCTTTGAAAATGCAGTTCACTCACAAAGCAAGAGTTGTTGAAGACTGTATCAAGGAAGTTATGTAGAGTTAAAACATTTATAAGGCATTTCAAATCAGTGTCATTGAAGGGGATCGCTGCATGCCATCAGCAAGGTGCTCATTACATGAAAAGGAATGGATGTATGGTCTGGATTTTTATTTTTTTTTATCCTTGGGTAGTTGACTTCTGTTCCTCCTAACCACTGTGGAACAAAAATAAGTCCTGATTCAGCAGAAAACTTATCCCTAAGATGATTACATTAATCTGCTAGTGCCTGCTACTCTTACAGGCCTTCCTGTGTGACACAAATCTGCACTGATGTAGACCAAAGGAAAGGAAAGAGGCTTTTTGCAGTTCTCAGCTTCTCAAACTCTATCAATAACAGAGATGATACCAAAAGCTGCAACTTTCCCTGTCTCTAAAATCTGTAATTTCTGCTGATAAATGGGATTTTATTATTTTTTATATCTTGCCCTTTAATAGACTACTTCTGCCTGGCCCTACAAGCCCCACTGATTTGGTGCAAAATGGGAGTGTGACTAAGTTTATTACTTTTTTCTTATACTTTGGAAGACTTATTTTTCTCTCTAAATACAAATCAGTTTGGAATTTTGGTTTTCTATTTCACATTAAAAAGGATGAATCCATTATTTTCCAGTGCATAACCACATTACCACTTTCAAATTAATTGAAATATAGTGGTATGGTTGTCCTGAAATTGCTTTCTCTTTGTAAAAGATGAGAAGCTTAAAAAAAAACCCCAAAACCCCAAAAAGGAAGAGGTTTTTTTTTCCCTTTTAATTTTTCCCCACCTTTTTTTTTCCTCCTTTCCTGCTTTTCCCACCCTTCCCCCCATTTTTTATTTTCTGTTTTCTTCTCTTTTCATTTTTTCTCCTTTTGTTTTCCTCCTTTTTTTCCTTTTTCCCCTTTCCCCCCCTTTTTTTTTCTTCTTTTTTTTCCCCTTTTTATTTCTTCCCCCCTTTTTATTTTTTAAATAATTTTCCTCCCTCCTCCTTTTTTTCATCCCACTCCACCNGTAGTTTGATGTCCTCAGCAGGACACCAAAAGTCAGAAGCAGTGCTGTAAATTCAGTGTGGGGCTTCGACACTGTGCTAAGTGTGGCCTGAATCTTGGGGGCTTCCCTTTGATGCAAGTGCAGTATATTAAGTGGCAAAGCATTCCCTTTTATTTGTCTGTACTGTCTGCGACAGCAATATCGCCTCATTTAGGCTGGCCCAACGTGAAAAGGCACAGGGAGGCAATCTGTTACAAATTAGCACAGCTCCCCTTTCATTTTACTAGCTAGTAATTGGAAGGGGTTACCAAAGTGTAATTTCTCAGGTGATGTGTGTTTATCTTTTTGTGGGGACAGCGTGCCTTTGGTGAATTTCCCTGCACACCCTGAGGGAATAATCTTTCCTTGATGTCCATTAGATCTGAAAGCAAACAATGACGCCTGTGAAATCTGGGAGTATAATTTGTTGAGTTTGAGAAGGAACAGTTTCCCAGACATCTAAAATGGTATTAATGACTTTATTAGAACCTTACCTTTCCTTGGAAATGCTTTTGCTCTCTCGTTTCCAAATGGTCTTGAAGTCGCTGCAGAATTCGTACCACACCGTGAACACGTAGTTTGGTGTGATCTCCTTCTCACCAGGCTTTGGCTTTATCCCAAAGTATCCCACTGTTTCTTCAAAGCTATGAGGGAGGGGAGGGAAAAAAACCCAACTGTCAACACTTAAGGCCACTGGGGAAGCAGTTTTCTCTGAGAACTGTTCCCTGATTCAGTAGTCAAGGCTGGTAATTACTATTGCATCCCTTCAGCCTTGGGAACTGCAGCAGCAATGCAACCTTCCAACACCTACCTTCTCTCTAAAAGAAGAACCTACAGATGCATGAACCAGCAGAGAAAGATGCCAGGCAAACTACAAGCATTCAACAGGAATGAGAAAAACTTCACTTCTTGCATTTCAAGAAATCATACAATCATAGAATTGTCTGGGTTGGAAAGGGTTGCCTAAGCTCATCCAGTTGAACCTCCCTCTACAGGCAGAAGGACATACTCCACTAGATAAGGTTGCCCAGAGCCCTGTCCAGCTTCACCTTGAATATCTCCAGGGATGGAGCCTCAACTACCTCCCTGGGCAACCTGTTGCAGTGTTCCATCACCCCCATGGTAACAATTTGTTTCTAACATCAAATATAGACCTGATCTGCTCTCGTTTAAGGTCATTACCCCTTGTTGTATCACTGCAGGCCTTTGTAATCTGTCTACATGTTACATTATCTCTAAATCCTCCATGAAGATCTTACCATCCCGTTTACTGAAGGAATATGGAAGAGCCACATGCCAAATCAAGAAGAACTCCCAAGGCTTGGTAAAAGAGACCTATGAGTGTTTAGGGAGAACTGGGATTAGCAACAAGACCCCCATATAGACAGTGCCACTAGTGAGTTTGTGAAGATGGACTGAAAAGAAACCGCCTCCTTCCGCAGGAGTCAGTAAGCGGGCACTTAGTTTAATGAAAATACACTGCCAGTGTTTTAGAGCTTTTCTATTTGACAATGTCACTGCACTGGTAGGCAGCTGGGTGTTTCCAGAGCAGTTTTCTGGTATGGGCAATGCTTCTAATTAATGCTTTCAGTGATTGGGCATATTTCACCTTAATGATATTGATTCATGTAGATAAAAGTGAAATGATTCACCTGGGTAGGTACTTATCTAAACCCAACCAAACAAAAGCACATCCACTTCTGTAAACTCAATCACTCTCCTCTGCAAAGCAGGAATTTGGTGATATTTATTAAAAATAATGTCATAATTGAAAAAAGGAACAACCTATCTCAAAATTACTGATTTTATCTAAGCAATAATCTTCTTTACAGTTGCCAATAGGTCCTAAATCTAGATGGCAAGAAGTGTAAATCTTAAAAAACAATTAAATAAGAGGGATTTTAAAGACTTGTGAGGAATTCCCAACTATTCAACAGATGCTACTTAAGTAACAGATGCAGCTTCTGCACATATTCCTTGAGTTTTACTTGCATGCTGTCATATGGAATTGACAAGGTCAAATGTGGGTTTTTTCTTGCCTTAGATTGAGATTTGAGCTTTTAGTTATGGCTTGAAGAAGATAAATTAATTTAAAAACAAAACAAAAACCACAAAAAACCAAAGCCCAACCCAAAAGTTACCTTCTCGAAATAAAGGGATATACGTTCCAACTGCTTCACCAAAGAAAAGCTTGGATTTTAGCCACATGAACCAATATATTCTTACAAGGTTCACAGGCTGTATTGGGTTGGAAGGGACATAGCTTCCAGGACATACTGAATAATATCAGATAGTGAGGTGTGGCAGAGCAGGGCACTGCCCCACTGGAGGTTTGAATGAGGTGTGAACTGTGGCAGGGCACACCCAGTCCACTGCCCCACCAGAGGTGTGAATGGGGCAGGAAACGGTCTTCCTCCCTCCCCACCTCTGTCACCGGAGGCTTAGTACAATAGGTGTGAAGTGCCTTCTCCCACCCTCCATGGGCTTGAACAGGGAGGCAATAGATCACCTCAGTATATATATGGCAGCTGGACAGATTGCAGCAGGACTTGCTTGGACTTGCAAGGACTTGCAAGGACTTGCTTAGACCTTCACTGGGACCTGCACGGACCTGCACTGGGACCTGAACACGGACCTGGAGACACGAACCTCGCACGGACTTTGAGACAGTCTCCCATCTGTAAGTAGGGCAAGTTTCATGCCCAAACCTTTCCATTTTTCTGATTTTTCCTGAATTACAAGAAAAAGCATCATTGTGAAGACTTTTCCCGACCGAATTAGAACCCAAACTTAAACTAATCTACACACAGATTGTGGGTGGGGCTTTGGAAATTATAAAAGCTACATAATTTATAATTTCAGCCTCTTCAATAGCCCACAATCAATACATGAGGTAACAGTTTTTCTGTATCTTCCTATATGACAACCTCAACCTTTTGAAGGGTCCTGTGATGACACTACAAGAAATAAGTAAATAAATAAACAAACTAATGCAACTTCAAATACCTGTGTAAACCATTCTGAGATTTAAAACCCTAAAAATCCTTTAATCATCATCAGATGGTTAAAACAGTTTATGCCTACTACGCAATGCCATTTCCACTGAACTTGCTTGGCTCAAATATTCCTTAGCTGTTCATACCTTTTGAGTGGCATAGCCGAGGCAGGAACAGCAAGACTAGAACCTCTCTTGTGAGGAGAGGTAATTCATAGAACAGCAGCCCCAGTAACATCAATAGTCTCCTCTTCCTAACAGAACCTTTCTCCATCTCAGCTTGTGGCTGATATTTGCCTCTGTGTGCTGTAGGACTCTGAATTCTGGATGTATTTAAGGGTTGTTCAGATGTAGTGCTTGGGCATATGGTTGAGGGAGTGAACTTGGCAGAGTAGGGTCAATGGCTGGACCTGATCATCCCAAGGGTCTTTTCCAGCCTGAATGATTCTGTGATCCTGTGATTCTTGCACACTCTCTCACTCTGCCTTCATCCTGATACTGACTCCTTATGCCCTCTTCATGTTTCATATTCAGCCCTTTCCATAGAAGCAGAATTTTGCTTTAATCCATCTTAATCTAGTTTCTTGGGCTATTTTCTGTGATTCAAAAGTAATAGATCTTTTTATCAGTAATATAAAATACTGAAGATTTATTTAGCAATTGAAGTATCAAATCTTCACAGCAGACAACTAATTCAAGTCAACTTCAAATTAAGTGGCCCTTTCATAGCCACTTTGGGTTCAGAAAAGTAACATAAAACACCACAGATCTGCTTTTAGTGACCGTAAGAAAAAATAGTGCTAAGCAGCTAAGAATTAATTTACCCCAGCTGATTTATGGCAGTTCCATAGTCACCATACACAAAGTTAAAGGCAGATCCTTTTCTTTTCCAAAACCATAATTTGGTAAACAAAGAAAAATATAAGAAATACGAACTTATTAAGTATTATACAATCTATAAATCAATTTATCTCATTTCTCCCCATGTTTTGTCTCCTTTGGCCTAAGGAAGGCAGAGATCTTCAGGCAATGGAAATATTAGGATTTTGCTGCATTCAATAGGCTAAGCACTGAAAATGCTCAGTGAAAATCAAACATATTTTTACTACATAGAGTAGTTAATCAGTTATTACAATATCCTTTAAATAGCCTGATTCAATCCAGTCCTGACAGCTATGAAACCCTCAAGCACAGCAGACTGTTGGGCTAAAAACTTAGCTGAACTTTTTCCTGGAAGACTACCTAAGAATTTTTTCAGCCAGTGTATTACTTCTTTGAAGTACAGATCCTTTCCCCCCATTTTGTCTGACTCCTAAGATCAATAACATCTCTGACCAAAATAAACTGCTGGAAAACACTAGCAAAAACCTTACCATTTTTGTGCATTTTCCAAACTGCTCTCTTCTTTTTTATGTTCTTCTTTAGCTGCCAATGAAAAACATTTTGAGATATAAATGGCTGCCTTGCTGGTTTAGAGATCTCACAGATGAAACAAACATCTCTGCCAATCAGAATTGCCTAGGTGGTATGCTAAGTACCTTTTAAATAAATGCCTTTATTAAAAAGCAAGACACAGTTGCTAATTACCCTTTTTTATTGTTTATTTACTGCAGTTAAATGAATACTTTTAATGTGCCTGTGAAGCAAACTGGATTTGAAAAGGCATTTAAAATCCATACTATCATATATAGCAAATACCATCTGAATACAAAGCAAAGCATGAAACCTGACTTTCAGATTTTGACAAAAAAAGAACATGAAGTTGTCCATGTTTTGGTTTTTTTTTTTTGTTATTGTTGCAAGCCAGAACTTAAAAATTTTAACTTGGGTGTTTTGTTGTGTGGCTTTTTTTTTCAGCAAAAATAATTGGAAGTTATTGGAATTGAACAAGTATCAAACATAGTTAACACCAACTGTTCAATATAGCTCTCACATTTTGTTCAGGAAGCTGGAAAGTGAAAACACATGTACTAAGTTTTCAGTCTATGGTATGTACATGATTTTACTTATTTATTTATTTATTTAAAAGCAGCCAGTATTTTGAAATACCATTAGAGAATCTGAGTCCCTGCATTACAGAAGGCTCACACTAACTACTTTAAAGGATTTGGTTTTCAAAGGATGGACTTTCCTCAGCTGGATACACAAGCATCCCACAAAGCATCAAAGAATAGATCTGGTTAGAAAAGACATCCAAGCTCATCCAGTCCAACTCCTGACCCAGCAGCAAAGGGTCAACACTAAACCATGCCACTAAGCACCAGGTCCAGCAGAGCAACTTTAGCTGTGGCAGAAGAACACACAGCTAAAACAGTGCTTCCATGGAAAAGTTGTTCCTGTTCCAAGTCAGAATAATTGTCTAAGTGGGAATGTTGATATCAGCAGTCTGGGCACTCCTTCATAGTGAAGTAGAGAACTCTTGTCTTTTTGCTGTTCACTCTGTAGGAGTGCATTGACTACTTCAAATAGAGTTACAAACCTGAGTTCACAGGCAAGGCCACTGAATTCATCCTGAATTTCAAGTGAACAGAAGGATTTTTTTTTTTCCCTGTGAGGGTGACAGATCCCTGAAGCAGGCTGCCCAGAGAGGTTGTGAAGTCTCCATCTCTGGAGACATTCCAGACCCGCCTGGATGTGTTCCTGTGTGACCTGCCCTAGTTGGCCCTGCTCCAGCCCCAAACACTGTGATTCTGTGACCAAAGTTTGCTGTCTAGTCTCACACTTACAGGCCAGTTCTTAGTATCCTCTACTGTTTGGACTAGTCCATGACCTGAATAAAGTATCACACCCTGTCCTATGACAAGCAGACAACATTAATCAATATATCTCTTCTGAATACAGATATAAAAGCCAGAATTCCTGTGCCCTACAGACAAGAGCTTTGAAGGAAAGCAAAACAGGCAGCTCCAGTTTGCTGCCATGCAGAGAGCAGCCACCTGTCTTATTCACCTTGCCATCTGTAGCCAGCTCAGTGAACAAGAGAACAAATGAACTACATTCATTTGGACAGCAAAATGTACTTGTGGCAAAGAGGGTAATGGCAGCCTGAGGGGCATCAGGAAAACTGTGGCCAGCAGGTCTAGGGAGGGTCTTCTCCCACTCTGCTCTGCTCTAGTAAGACTACACCTGGAATACTGTGTCCAGTTCTGGGCTTCCCAGTTCAGGAGAGACAGGGATCTGCTGGAGAGTCCAGCAGAGAACCACGAGGATGACGAGGGACTTGAGCATCTCCCCTGTGGAGAGAGACTGAGAGCCCTGGGGCTGTTTAGTCTGGAGAAGAGAAGGCTGAGAGGGGATCTGATCAATGTGTGCAAAATACCTGAGGGGTGGGTGTCAAGTGGCTGGGGCCAATCTCTTTTGGGTAGTGTGCAGCAACAAGACAAGGAGTAACAGCTACAAACAGGAACAGAGAAGGTTTCACCTCAACATTCAGAGAAACTTCTTTGGTGTGAGGGTGCCAGAGCCCTGGAGCAGGCTGCCCAGAGAGGTTGTGGAGTGTCCTCTGGAGACTTTCCCAACCCATCTGGATGCATTCCTGTGCAGACTATCCTGGGTGATCCTGCCTTGGCAGAGGGTTGGACTGGATGATCTCTGCAGGTTGCTTCCAATCTCTAAAGTTCTGTGATTTTGTGAAATGCAAAGGAAGCATTTGAAGGGTCATGGTTCTGTAAACAGTTCCACGTGAACCAGTACAAGAATGACACTGTAAAGAAAATGCAACCCCATCTTACAGCCTACTGCATATTCCACTTGCAGAGGAGGAAGGAGCATGCCAAGAACTATTCTCAGAATGAGAAACTATCAGAAAATATTTATTTGAATGGGTCTAGTATTTGCACAGCAGCTTCCAGTTACAACAGAATCAGGCTACCATGAAATATTTCCCCAAACAACAAAGGAGAGAGACGATTGCATGCTGGCACAGCCTGAGAGCTGGGGAAAGTCACCAGCTAATAAAGGCAAGCGCACAGGATGGTGAAGCTACTTGCTCTGAGGGGGGAAGACAAAGAAACTAAACTGGGTAGGCACAACTGCACAAAAATCTCACAGTTGCTTCTGCCTCCTGTAGTGAAAAGTTTTAAAGGCTGAGCTTGGCTGGGTGAATTTTTGGTGTTTTCCTCTGATCTTAGACACATGAATGCATACAAGAAGGACTATTCAAACAAGTCCACTGATCTAGCAGCACACACTGCATCTGCTTGTAACCATCATAGCTTATTTGTCAGTATCTTACCATTTTTGTAACTTTTCTAAGCACTCTGTAACAACAACAAACACTAAAGCTGGGAAAGCAGCAGTTAGGATGGAGATATCAGAGCTCTTCATTGTGTATTCCACGGATGAGGTTGTGTATGCTTCATAATTTTTAGAGATGGGTAAATGATAGGTTCTTCTGTAGGGGAAAAAGCCCCACCCTATCCCAAGGTATTTGGTTTTCCCCCAAGGAAGGAAACAGGCCTTTTCTTACTCTCGTCTTCCAACCAACCACAGTTAAGACTAGGGCATAATCTAGGATAAGACACAGACAGAAAAAAAACCAAAACAAAAAACAACAAAACACATTGCTAAATCCAAGCAAGATCATCCAGCTAAACAACTCCCCCACCCACAGCCAACCAACCACCAGAACATGCTAAATCCAAAAGAAACTCCCTAATGACATTCCCCTCTGAACTTTATAGAGCCTGAGCAGAGGCTGTTAAAAAAGTGGCAAAAGGTTATTAGGACATTTTCTAGTCTCACGAGAGCTCACCTCTTAACTAATCATGCCGAAAAGCAGGTTTAAGATGAAACCTCTGCTAGAGACATACTAGCTCCTTAATCAAAGGTGGAGGCAGAAAATTACATCCCCAGAGGGCTTCAGTTGGGTTAGCTTTTCCCAAAGTGCCAAATGTCCCATTCTGTGGTATTACCAAGTAAGGAGGACAAGCAGTAATAAATCTTAGGGTTTGAGTATTTCTGAAGCACAAGGTCATAAAAACGTTGGGTAAGAGATTGAAATCTTGTAGATATTATCCATTGCTGATATACTTGGGCATCAGAAGCTGAATTCAGAAGACTCTCTGGCTAAAAGCTGACTCTACAGATCTCCACTCTCAAGTACAAATGGCATCCAAAAGGAAATCTTGTAGGAGCTGTTTGACCAGTTACTATGCAGAGTGCAAAAAAAAATAAAAAATCTCAAAGCTGCTCTAGGTGAGTAAAAAGACCATACAGGACCATCAAAAGCAGTGCCAGGAGAGGCTCAGGATGGATATTAAGAAATAGTTCTTCAGTGAAGAAGTTCTCAAGCATTGGAATGGTCTGCCCAGGGCAGTGCTGGAGTCACCATCCCTGGCAGTGTTTAAGCAGCCTGCTACTCAGGGACACAGTTTAGTATTGACCCTCCAGTGCTGGGTTGAGGGTTGGACTGGATGATCTTGGCAGTCTCTTCCAACCAGCTACACTCTATGAGCCTGTGATAAATGTTCCCTATTTTTGTACAAAACTCTGGACACGTTTAAACTCCTAGGCATTATAAGTAGTGCGAAGAACAGCAGGATCAGCAGTGGGATGAATTTAGTCTTCTTTGGCTCAGATTTCATTAGATCTGTTACCAGTGAAAATTTCTAACTCTCAAAAAGTCTAATTTTTAAGAACTCTTGTAGTCAAATCTTGCTAGACTGCAAGTAACAATATGGAAACCAAAATGCTCACAGAAGTGTGCTTGCTAGTACACAGAGGTTCTTTCAGCTGCAAAGAACTATCATGAGCAATCTAGTTACAGTCACAGAATCATAGATTGCTTAGGTTGGAAGGGACCATGAGGGTGGTAAGATTCTGACATAGGCTGCCCAGGAAGTCTGTGGCTGCCTCCTCCCTGAGGGTGTTCAAGGTCAGGCTGGATGAGGCCTTGAGCAGTTGAGTCTAGCTGAGAGGTGTCCCTGCCCATGGTGGGGAGGTTGAAGCAGATGAGTGCTGAGGTCCCTTCCAACCTGAGCCATTCTGTGATTAACTTTCTGTATCTATTTGCTGATTTCACAAACTCATGGAATTCAAGAGACAGCCTGAAAGTAATACAGAAATATTTCATTGTATGTCCAACGCTGCTTTCTAGTCCAGTACACTAGAAGGAAGAACCCTCCCTAAAGAACTGATCCCATGCTCATCAAGACATCATTGTTGGATGGCATCAGTTAAGCAAGAAGGTCTGGGAGCAACGGAATCAATGAAAGCTGGTTTAGTGCGGATCTGCATTTGCCAGCTCATTCGCACATGGATTCGTTAATGCTTAATCAAGGGTGAGTTCATGCTGCAGCCTTTCTCCCCCTGCAAGGCTAATAAGGTCACTTTGGTCCATTTAGCTACCTATTTTTATTGAGATTTTGGGAGCTTCCTATCTTCTGATCTCTGTCACATTTGGTCAAAATTGGCCAATGCATTATAAATCCCTGCCAGGGGAATAGGCAGTGGGATCACGCAAGTCTTGCTTCCTTTACCTCTTCTCTGAATTAGCCAAGCTCATATTTTTAAGATGGGACTTGGCCATGCAGGGTTTGTTTTTTTTTTTTAATGGTTTAAATACTGGTGTAGGCACCTCAAATCCTTTCAAAACAATCTTCAGAACACTTGCTGCAGTGAGGTCTTAATCATGCTTTCCCAAAGCAGCCCTGCCAAGTTTATTTTCCTTTGCAGAGCTACAAAAATTGTTTTCAACCAAGAAAGCCACAACCTAGTGCTGAAAAATCCACAAATGTTTCTATCACACAGGGAGTCTCTGTGCAGCTTAACAAACCAGTTTCCCCACAAGTAATCTTGAATATCTGTTACCAATCTCTATCTTAGGTAAACCACTAATTAATTAATGTTTTCCTATACAGAAATTGGTAAACCTTGTGAAAGATTCCCTACTTTTCATGCTACCAAAGCACACCAAATTGTTGGCAACACACAGAGGACAGTACCGTCAGCAGAAGACACCCAGGAAAGGGTTTATCTTTACCCTCATAGGTAATAAAAGCCCTAGGAAATCACATTCCCTTTTAAAAGTGGTAATGCTGTCTGTAAATGTGACAGAAAAAGTGCTGAAGGTCATTTTTACAGAACATTAGAAATAAAGAGGAATTTTCTTTCTATTTCTGTTTATTTCTCTATGTCTTTCTTTCTTTCTATATCTATTCCTATTTCCATATCTGTTCCTATTTCCATATCTGCTCCTATTTCTGTATCTATTCCTATTTCTATTTATTTTATCTATTTCTTTCTATTTTTATTTCTTCCTATTAATTCCTATATTCCTTTAAATGTCTGTTTCCTGGTATGATGCTTCTTAATGTATTCCATGGGAGATATTTTAATCAAAGATGTTTGCTTTTCTTTCAGTTAGCTTCTACACAAAAAGGGCAATTGTTCCCTAAAATTAGGATCAACATGAGTCAGAGGTATTAATTACAAACAAAAATTTGCATAACCCCCTTTACT
>VWZI01009657.1:103191-124859 GCA_013396835.1 Psilopogon haemacephalus
CGACCTGATCTAGTGGGAGGTGTCTCTGCCTATGGCGGGGGGTTGGAACTGGATGATCTTTGAGGTCTCTTCCAACCTAGACCATTCTATGATTTTCTGTAAATCATCTTCCAATTCATTCAAATTAAGTCATTTGAACCTGCATTCTGATCAAATGCAACCATTCACCTCCCAGAGAATAAATATTTTAAAAGCCTATTAATGCTACAGAAATACATCCTAGATCCTAATTTCTTCTTAATAAATTGTTATCATCTTGTGGTCCAATTCCAAGATTTATCACTGAGGTGACTAAAAGTACTGATGCAGCTTATGGAAGTGAAAAATCAGTTTTAACCCTTTCGAACAGAAGGAAGTTCCTGTCTGCGGGAGAACTGCCTCACCTGATTATCTGTAACTGCAACCTCCTTTTGCAAGCAGAAGGCAAATCTCTAAGGATCAGCAGGTTTTTATGGCAAAAACAATACTCGTAAACAGTTAAATGATTATTAAGGCCAATAGGAAGCTGGAGGCCTTCTCAATGGTGATCCTGCTTCGGAAGGGGGGGTTGGACTGGGTGATCCCTTCCATCAATCTGTGATTTAGAAGCAAAGTGAATTTGCTGGTGAACCAACAGCGGATCGGGTGGGTAAAGAGGGAACAACCACCCAAATACCATTAGCCTCACTTGAGGAAAGGCTGTGAAATCTGTGGCCTGAAAACTTTCGGGGAGAGGAAAGGCGCAGCGCTGCCCTGTGCCTCCCGCGGCACGGTAAGAATGATTTATGGAGCCGCAGTCACTCCTGCTGACTGAGCTGCGCCGAGATTGCTTTCACATGATCAGCTCCGGCGCAGCAACCCGTGCCGGGGAGCGGCCCCACACGTTTGAACACACTAGGACACGCTCCTCTAGGTGATCCAGAGGATGGGGGCGGGGGGCTGAAAGCCGCTGCTTTGTTTTCCCTTCCATTTCCCCCTCATTAGGATACGCTCCCCCTGCATCGCGAGCCACTTCTGGTGGTCGACGGCAAAGTCTCATTGTAAATGCACAGCAGGATAGTGGCAAAGCTGAGATTAATTCTCCATGGATTTATATGGACCTTTCTGGCTGCTGATGGCTTGTACTGTTTCAAAGGTGCCTATGCTGCCTTCTTTTATTGCTGCTTGCTGACTTTATTCCAGCATATGGTGGCTGGCGCCATGACACAAAGCGAACGTTTTATACCAGAATTAAAGTGGGGATTTGACAGCTTCTGTCAGAAAGTTCAGAGCAAAGAATTTGTGAGACAAGATTTATGACATATTTTATACGGGACACATCTGTTTCTTCGCTGCGTTTCTGTTTAAATGAAAAAGGCAATGAAGGTTCTTTAAGAAATAAAGACTGTCAATAAAAGAGCACGAACAGAAAAAAACCTGCATTATTGAGAGTGGATTGAATGGGCTGCTGGGAAGCACAACAGCCACCTTCCTCCTCTTGTTCAGCCCTATAGGCAGGAGTGGGCAAGAGAACTTCAACCCCAAACTGATTCTCAAATGCATGGCTACCTCTATTTAAGGGTAAATCAAATGAAATGAAAATCAAATTTAATCCATGTATTGATATTAGGTACCAACTTTTTAAAGTTAAGGTGAAATATTACAGTAGACATTGCCTATCAGTAGTGTTTTCAGCACCCAGAACTGTGAAACGCACCAAACAAACATTCCTTGCTTTTACAATCTCTTATCAAACTACGTATCAGATATAAGGAGGCAGAAAGGAAACTTCTCCACATTTATCTGTTAACATCATTGAACCTGACAGAGTTCAGCCTCTAAAGGTCAGCACTTCAGTCTTCATCACACACCTGAGCCAAAACGGAATTCGGAGAGCACCCTCGGGGATCTTATTTAAGACAAAAATCATTGTGCTTAACACTAGAGAGAAAAGTTCTTTGACAAAACCCCATAATTTTTAACCAGCAACCTTCCAGTTTGTAAATATTCCTTATTCAGTAAGGCTCAGCTAGAGAAATACAAAAATTAAATAGGGGGAATTAAGCAAGATTGAAAAAATATAAAATAATTATCTTGCTCAAGAATCACACGTCTCTTTATGTCTGTTTTATTTAACTTCTAATTAAGGAACACAGCAAAAGGAAAAGGAAAGAAAAAAATCTACCTGCATTCTACACAAGTAGTTTTGAGCGTTAAAAAGATAATCCTGTGGGCTCAATAATCTCCCAGACACAAATGCAGTTACTTCCTCTACAAAATCATAACTCTTTGCCAAATGATTTCATCCTGTCCGTGTACTGAATTCTCCTTTTGAACTCAGAAGTTTGCCCACAGCTCAGATTTCGCGCAGGAAAATTTACTGAGTTACTGCTTGGAGCTGCATGGAATTTGAAACAAAATGTTACAAAGAGGTCAGCGCGGACCTGTAATACTTCTCCTTTTTGCCAGAAATAAAACACAGGACACTAACCTTAAAAAGTATTTTGTCAGGAGTATGTCAATAAATGTTTTCAGAAGAAACACCAATCTGCATTTGAGTAAAAAGAACACATTTTCTCTGCACTTGGCCTCCACAGAAGAATTATTTTAAAAATTAATCTCTCAGTTTCTGAGTAGAACCTCTACAATCCTCCTTATGGGGAAAGGATGAAGGGAATCAAAGCATGTGTGACGTATTACTCAGGCCATTCAATTCACTTCTAGAAAGTACTCAAGCACTACCATGAACATACACAAAAGAAATTAAAGAAACCTCCTGATAGCTTAATCTGAGACTGGGAAAACAAGAAGAATCATTATTGCATCTACCTGATGTAGTTTAGTTGCTTTATTTAGAATCATAGAATGGTTTAGGTTGGAAGAGACTTTAAAGATCATCCAGTTCCAATGCCCCGCCATAGGCAGGGACACCTCCCACTAGATCAGGTCACTCAAGTCCTCATCCAGCCTGGCCTTGAACACATCCAGGGAGGGAGCAGCCACAACCTCCCTGGGCAACCTGTTCCAGTTCCTTGTTTGGGTTTTTTTTTTACAGTTTGCTTATTTTCCATTGAAAGGAAACAAATCTGGGTCAGGCCAATCCTAGGCACAAATCCAGGCTGGGTACAGAGCATCTCTGAAAAAAAGAGACTTGGGGGTGTTGAGTGCTGAGAAGCTCCCCAGGAGCCAGCAGTGCCCTCATGCAGCCCAGCAGGCAGCTGTGTGCTGGGCTGCAGCCAGAGCAGTGTGGGCAGCAGGGCAGGAGGGGGGATTCTGCCTCTTGGCTCTGCTCTGCTGAGACCTCACCTCTAATCCTGCCTTCAGTGCTGGTGTACCCAGCAGAAGAAGGACACATTGCTGCTGGAGAGAGTCCAGAGGAGGCCACAAAGATGCTGGAGCCCCTCTGCTGTGAGGACAGGCTGAGGGAGCTGGGGGTATTTCAGCCTAGAGAAGAGAAGACTCCAGGGGGACCTTAGAGCTGCCTGCCAATAGCTGAAGAGATCCTGCAGGAAGGCTGCAGAGGGACTTTTCATTAGGGTGTCTAGAGACAGGCCAAGAGGGAATGGTTTGAAGCTGAGGCAGAGCAGGCTTAGACTGGAGCGGAGGAAGAAGTTCTTCAGTGTGAGGGTGGTGAGACTTTGGAACAGGCTCCCAGGAAGGCTGTGGCTGCCTCCTTCCTGGGGTGTTGAAGGCCAGGCTGGATGAGGCCTTGAGCAGCTGAGTCTAGTTGAGGTGTCCCTGCCTATGATGACGAGGTTGGGGCAGATGAGATCTGAGGTCCTTTCCAACCTAGGCCATCCTATGATTCTATGAACTCCATGCTGGGAGCCTCCAGAAGCTTCTTCCCCCACAGTGAATAAGAATATTTTCACATGTTCCTGTTTATGCTCAGGTGAAAGCTAAAAAAAACCAAAACAGCAGGACTGTGAGTGCAGCAGCTAAGCCCATGACCGCAGACTTTCTGCTCACTCTACCTCTGGGTCTCTCTTGGGCATGGCTTTAATGCAATGGTAACAGCAGGGCCACAAAAAAGGAAGAGAGAACAGAAATACAGGATAAGAGAAATTTAACTCCTAAAGAACAGAGGCAATGCCAATGGAACTGTTAGCAGAGGTTCAATATCTTATTTTTTAACTTCAAATATTGAAGTTGTATTTGACTACTGTTTGGATTTGGTCTTAGCTATTAAAAAAAAAAAATCACACAAACTATTTCTGAGAGTGATAATTAACACAAACCTTACCAATATAATTTGTGCCTATATACTTCGCTAATAACCCACTTCATAATGAGATTAATTCCTCATTCCTTTTTTCTCCATTAGAACAAGAAAAGCTTGAATGGACTTTAAAAAATCATGTGCAGAATAAAAGTAAAAATAGACTTTGGAATTTGATGCATCTGCATCTATAATGGCAGAATATTCTTCACACCAAATACTTAACAGGACAACTTCTTTTATAACACTTTTGGGGGAATGTTCTACAATACTTAGATGTTTTTTTTTTCTAAAATTTGCAAAGACATTTTACATTTTGGGATTATTTACTGCCCCTCAGAAGCAAGCCCATATTAAAAGATATTAAAATGAGAACTGAGTGGCATTTAGAAGGCAGGCAAGTCAATTATTTCAAGCAGCAATGCAGAGCCAGCTCTCCTAATGAAGCTTGGGGATTCTCTGTCCTAGGAACTGCCCAATTACATGCAAGGAAACAATCTCTGAAATGGAAAGCTTCAATAATCTCAAACATAAACATACCTTATCCAGCTCCCACTGCACTCTAAGGCAATGCTGGGTCAGGCCCTTTTTGTAAAAGTCAAGGTAAGGAAACCCATTATAAACATTCCCTGATAAGCTATACCCATGACTACAGAGATAATTAGACCAAAAACATTCTACAGAGCACTTCTTCCCTTTTAGATTTTTATTCTTTAGTATTTTCTGCTTGGCCACAGAAGCTACATGGGTGTACTCAGGTACCCCTACCTATCCTAGGGCACCAGGACCCCCTCTCCTACCAGATTCCATTCCAGAGATGGCAACACTTTGTGGAGGGCATTTTCAGATTGTAAGGTATTCATTCTCAAGATGAAAGACTTCGTACACATGGTTTGTGCGAATACTTACATCCTAAAATATGCTACACAGGAGTTGAAGTCCTTCAAGAATTTTTTTTAGACCCTTTCAAAATAGCTGAGTTAGGACAAAGTTTAGAGAACTGAAAAAATCTTGATGTTAAAAAGTTTAAATTAATTTACATGCCATTAAAAAAAAATAAAAAAGGTGTCTTCCAATCAATTCCCTCCCTACTTCTCCCAGAATAAATAAAACCAGTGATTTCTCCACAAGGTGAGAAGTAGCTTAAGGTGTTCACAAAGCAGCACTGCAAGGGCTCCTCACAGGACAGAGGTCCACTTTTAAACATCTTGCCCTGGCACCTAGAATATTTAGGCACAAAGATACTACAGAAGGAGTTGTAGAAGAGGCTGAATGATGATCTGAAATCAAATTTCTCTTACCTTAGGAGAAGTCTGTCTTTTGTCACAGCTATAATCACAGAATCGAGGCTAGAGATGACCTCTGAGATCATCGAGTGTAGCCTACGACCTAACACCACCACACCAGCTAAACCAAGCCACCAAGTGCCACATCTAATATTTTCTTAAACACCCCCAGGGATGGTGACTCCACCACCTCCTTGAGCAGCCCATTCCAGTGCCTAATCACCTTTCTGTCAGGAAGTGCTTCCTAATATTCAACTTAACCCCCACTGGTGCAGCTTCAGACCATGCCCTTTTGTCCTGTCACAAGTTGCCTGGGAGCAGAGCCTGACCCCCACCTGACTACAACTTCCCTTCAGGTAGCCGTAGAGAGTGCTAAGGTTCCCCCTGAGTCTCTTCTTCTCCAGTCTGAACACCCTCAGCTCCCTCAGCCTCTCCTCATCAGCCTTCTCTTCCAGAACCCTCCTCAGCCTTGTCGCTCTCCTCTGGCCCCACTCCAGCACCTCAACCTCTCCCCGGCAGTGAGGGCCCAGAGCTGCACACAGTGCTCAAGGTGAGGCCTCCCCAGTGCCAGCACAGGGCAGAATGGCAGTGCTGGTGCTGCTGGCCACACTGTTCCTGATACAGGCCAAGATGCCATTGGCCTTCCATGCCAGCTGGCCACACTGCTGGCTCATGCCCAGCTGCTGTCACCCAGCACTCCAAGGTCCCTCTTACAACACCTGGTTTTACTCTGTCACTGTGCAATTTTGGGAGCCTAGTAACAGCCTGGTGCTTTGTCTTTTAACCAGCTTCAAATTTCAGCAACTGCGGGAAAGAGAACAAAGAACCTGGAGCCACTGAGTCTAAGGACCCTGGCTTGCCCAGACTTGCTTTGCTCCTGTTTACATCCTGTGGTAAACAAGGTACATGCACTTGGCTTGTGCCTGCCTCATATTTTTCCCAAATTTGGGTAAAGCAAGCCTATGGCTTCACTTAATATGGTCAAGCTTGGCTAACTGCCATTCTGACTGGCTATTCTGTATCCAAAGGCCCATTAGTCTCGGGATGATTTGATAAAAAGAGATGAGCAGGTAACAAACGTGTTCTGCCCTTGTATTCACGCTTGCTTGCTGCCTGCTGCTCCTATTGCTCTCTGCTTCTGGCAGTGTTATTCCTCACTGCCTTATTGCATTCTGAACTGCCTGGAAACTGCCTGCCTTGAGTTTTATCAGGAACCATCTCTAAATGCCTCCACGCAATAGACCTGCATAGCCAGCGTGACATTATGCTGAGACTGCTGACTGAGCTCCGCCAAGATTGCTTTCACATGATCAGCTCCAGTGCAGCAACCCCTGCCGCAGAGCGGCCCCACACATCCTGCCTACACCTGCCAAGACAAGGAGCCCTGGAGGGAACACATAGATCATCTGGAGAAATCAGGACCAGGTCAGAGATCATCTGCCTCCTTCCCTAGCAGCCTGTAAAGCCCGGGGAAAATCAGAAGCGTCAGCAGCTAAGGCACCGAGAGAACCCCATGCAAGCGTTTTGTTACTGTATGAAGATTTAGCTAGCCCCACTAGTCAGGAGATACTATTTTGTGAGTAAATACTTAAAGCCTCTTATAATTCACCAACTGCCTTCTGCCATAAGTAAAAGGAGCTTCCTGAGTCCATCAAGTGGTACAATTGACTGCAAGAACCTTCTTTTCCAGTTCAATTTGGTTTAAATGTTTATATATTGCTAGTTATTTGTTCTAGATCCAATTATTAATTTGTATAATGTTTCCATGACCGTTGCAAGGGAACCTGATTATTATTAAAATTAGTGGTCAGGGTGGAAAGAGTTCTGAATACCAAAATTAATAAACAAAATAAATTTTGAAAAAATACCATCCCGCATCAATTAATTACCCCCTCTGTTACAGGGACAAAGAAAGTGAGAGTGACCATTGTGAAGGTAGGTAGTAAAGGCTTTGGAGAGCAAGAGTTTGGGCTTTTCATTAAGTGCATTAATATTTTCTACCCAATCCTTCACAGTTCTTGACTGCATTCTTTCCTTGGAAGTAATATCTTCCATATATGTAAGCACTTGTTCATAGGATATAAACTAAAGTAATGAATCAGGGAGCATTCTGATTTCCTGCCAAGGACAGCTTTGACAAGGGCTTTAAATTGTATTAGTTTCCTAACTTGGAATATCAGCCCAAATAGGGAAAGACAAAGGTGTCAATAGCAGGGCAAACCCAGATAAACTGCCTGCAGTACAGAGAACAGTGACATGAGAAGAGAAGGAGATAAATAGCAAATCATGCAGGGAATTCCTAAGAATAAGGTAAAGAAGAAAGCAGATGGACTAAAATAATAGCCTAATGGGTTCCCTGAGGCAAAGCAACACCATAAGACGAACATAGATCTGTTGGAACAAGTCCAGATGAGGGCCACAAAGAAGATCCAGGTGCTGGAACACCTCTGCCATGAGGATATGCTGAGGGAGCTGGGGGTGTTCAGCCTGGAGAAGATTCCAGGGACCTTAGAGCTGCCTTCCAATACCTGAAGGGATCTTACAGGAAGGCTGCAGAGGGACTTTTTCCAAGCACACTGACAGGACAAGGGAAAATGGATTTTAATTGAAGGAGAATAGGTTTATATTGGATCTTAGGAAGAAATTCTTCACTACAAGGGTGTCAAGACTCTGGAATGGATTGTCCAGAGAGGTTGTGCCTGCCCCCTCCCTGGAGATGTTCAGGGCCAGGTTGGATGTGGCCTTGAGTAACCTGGTCTTGCTGAGAGGAGTCCCTGCCCATGGCAGGGAGGTTGGATTAGATGATCTCTAAGGTCTCTTCTGGCTTAAGCTGTTCTATGATTTTATGGCATAACCTGTGTCTCAGTTTCTCCTTCATTCTATAACCCTGTGGTTCAGGCACTGGAAGAAATGCAGTGGAACTGAACATAAGAGAAAGGTTTCAATGAGAATTTAAAGAGAGTGTTAGACTCCAGAGAACTGACAGTGGATATCCAAAAGCTATCAGTAATTCCAGCTACAGATGTCATGTGCATCACAGTTTTTGGTATTGAATCAAAGAGTATGAACACTGGCATCCATTATGCTACTCAGCTGCTATTAAGAGGAGAACCTTGTCTACCAGGAAACACCAGTGACTTTGCAGCAGCCACAGTAGCTCAGCACAACCCAATCAAACTGGAAAAAAGCAAGGAAAAACTGTGAGCGACACATCCCTAAGAGTTCTTTCCTTCTCTTTTAAGGATGACATACCAGTTTTAGTTACAGGTCCTCCTAAAACACACTCTCATTACACATGCCAATGGAGAGTAAACCTCCAGTTTTTATTCTAAGTCACATAATCATACTATGTTTTGGGTTGGAAGTGACCTCCAAAGGTCATCCAGTCCAGCCTCCTCCGCAGTCAGCAGGGGCAACCTCAACTAGATCAGGTTGCCCAGAGCTCTGTCGAGCTTCACCTTGAATATCTACAGGGATGAGGCCCAACCACCTCCCTGGACAACCTGTTGCAGTGTTCCAGCACCCTCATGGTGCAGAACTCGTTCCTAATACCCAACCTAAATCTGTTCTTCTCTACTCTAAAGCCACTGCCCCTTGTCCTATCCCTGCAGGCCTTTGCAAACTGTCCCTCTGCAGCCTTCTTGTATTCCCCTTCAGGTACTGGCAGGCTGCTATCAGGTCTCCCTGGAAACATGATCCAGTGGAACTGATCATAGCAATTTGATGTATATCTGCTTCAAAATAATCAATTGATAGTTTCCTGAAAAATCACAGTTTTAATTAAGATCCACTTCGAGGACTTTGATGCTGATAATTCTTCTGTTAGTGTAGGAGGAAACACTCATGTCAGAGGAAATTCTTGCTCTTTGAATCAGCTCACTGTCAATATTGCTTCAGTCAGAGGCATATGGAGGCAATCACATTCCAGGACACCTTGTCTGGTGTCTGACGGACCCAGGCTATTGTCCTAACTACACAATCTCAGAGTGCCACCGCAGCAAGGTTCTGTGCTTGGCAGGCTGATGCCAACTGATGTAAATCACTCTTTCATCTGTTTAAATACAACAATCTTGGTGTGATGAAAACAGTTATGAGTGTCACAAACACTTTGAAAGATGAAAGTAATTCTGCTGCTGGCATCTAAAACAGCCTTCCAGCTCTAAACACAAACTTTGTCTGGTCTGTAATGTCATTGCTGGGAAGGATAAAAAAGTTTTAAGCAAACATTATCACTGCAAGGAAGTATGGCATATTTTTCATGTTTGACACTGGACATAAATATCCTCCCACACTGTTTAATGTGAGAACTGCATATGTGTGGCAGAGATAATAAAACATCTCAGTGAAAACAAATGAAGGGGTGGAGAAAAAAAAAAGTTATGGCAAGTAGAACAGAAAATAAAGCTTTGAAGTCAAAAGTCTTCATATTCATACATTTTCATCACAAAAGGAAGACTGAGCCTTTGCTATGCAGACTTGGATGGAGAATCTACAGCAGTCTGGTGTCTTGCAGAGCTGCCTATTTACAGAGATACAGGAGCAGCTGCATGATGGCAGGTAAGAGAATCAGACAATGGTAGGAAGCTATTGCCCCTCTGCTGTTACTTTGAGACCACATTTTTCAAGGTAGCTGTTACCAAAATTCAGTGCTCTTAAAAATGATTCTTCATTTTCTTGCTTCAGTACTGAAATATTCAAGAATTTTAAAACAAACAAACAAAAAAAGCACAAGCACCACAATCCCATATGCAGGTCAAGGTGGAGGAGAACAGCACTAGTGGGAAGACAAGTAGGTGACTTGGGTTTGTATGGAATTATCATAGAATGACAGAGTAGTCATGGCTGGATCTCAAGGATCACCCAGTTCCAACCCCACTACCATGGGCAGGGGCACCTCACACTCACAGCCTGGCCTTAAAGACCTCCAGAGGTGAGGCTTCCACCACCTCCCCAGGCAACCTGTTCCAGCATCCCACCACCCTCACAGGGAAGAACTTCTTCCTAAGGTCTAATCTAAATCTGCCTTCTTCTAGCTTGGATCCATTCCTCCCAGTCTTGTCACTATCTGACACCTCAAAAAGTCCCTCCCCAGCTTTCTTGTAGCCCCCTTCAGATACTGAAAGGCAACAATAAGGTCTCCTCAGAGCCTTCTCTTCTCCAGACTGAACAACCCCAACTCTCTCAGCTTGCCTCATAGGAAAGGTCCTCCGGTCCTCTGGTCATCCTCATGGCCCTTCTCTGAACACATTCCAGCATCTCCAGATCTTTTTTGTAATAGTGGCTCTGGAACTGGATGCAGTACTCCAGGTGGGGTCCTCACCAAGTGGAGGAGAGGGACAGAATCCCCACCCTTGCCCTGCTGGCCATACTTCTCTTGATGCAGCCCAGGCTCTTTTTGACTCTCTGGGCTTCAAGTGCACACTAGAGGGTCATGTTAGCTTCTCATCCACCAGCACTCCTCAGTCCTTTCCTTCAGGGCTGCTCTCAACATGCCCAGCCTGCATGGGATTGCCCTGACCCATGTGCAAGACCCTGCACTTGGTTGTCTTGATCTTCATGATGTTGGCTTGGACCACCTCTTCAGCCTGTCAAGGTCCCTCTGGATGGATCCCTTCCCTCCAGCTTCCCTACTGGTTTAGAGTATTTTTTTTCCTGTTCATATTTTTTTTAAGATGGAGAAAAGCCACAAGTAAGAATTTTAAGCATTCCTCAGGGGTTTCTGATATTTTGGGAAGTCATTACAGGGCTGATACCAAACTGCTATGAATAAGTACTTAAAAGGTAATCTCTACATTTGTTTTAAACCCCACAACATAATGTTGTCAGGCTAGGAAAGGAAATAAGTGCCAATATACATTTCTTCCTAATCTCTGATCTTATTACAATTGATAAAGGTATGAGCTGTCATCAGTACAAAGAAACTGGGTTAGTTGAGAGGTTTCCTTGCCCATGGCAGAGAGGTTGGATGAGATGATCTCTAAGGTCTCTCCCAGGCTAACCCATGCCATGACTCTGTGAAATATTATCATGCTGTGAAAATGGTACTGATAACAGTACTGATAGAAGTGCCTTGGAAAAATTTTGCCTTTTGATTCACTACTACTAAATGAAAGTTGGCATCCTGCTTCAGGCTTGACAGACTGCTCTGATTGAAAGCAGCAGAGTTTTGAGTAGAAAGATTTTTCCTGCTGCAATGTAGAAAATTCTGCTCTCATCCTACTACAGCCCAAATACATATATGGCTATAAATTTAGAAGGGAAGGCTGCATTCCCCAGGCTAATATGACAGATGCTACTAGATGAAGAGAAAAAACCACCACTTCTAAGCAACTATAGCACAAAGGCAACATTTAAGATGCAACATTTATATACCCAGGAATAACAAGCAGAAAAGAACAAAAAAAAAAGAAGGTAAAATATCCTACAGTAGTTAAAGAGAAGTTAGTGGCACAGATTTCTTGTATGAAATCTATTTTAAGAGGTTGTTTATGTATTGTTCGAGAAAGAAAATTGAAACACATAAAGTTGTGTGAAAAGATGTTTAAGATGGTAGCAACTAATGGTCTGGTGTGCCCAGCACAGGATGGATGTGGAACTGTTGGAACAAGTCTAGAGGAGAGCCTTGGATGCTTAAGGCCTCATCCAACCTGCTCATCACCCCCAGGGGGGTGAAATGAAAGGAGAGGAGATTTAGATTGGATGCTAGGAAAAAGTTCTTTACAATGAGGGTGGTTAAGCACTGGAACAGGTTGCCCAGGGAGGTGGCTGAGGCTCCATTCATGGAGATATTCAAGGTGAGGCTGGAGAGGACTCTGGTGGACCTGCTCTAGTGGAGGATGTCCCTGCTGACTGCAGAGAGGTTGGACTGGATGACCTTTGGAAGTTCTTTCCAAGACGGGTGATTCTATGATAACCTCCCTGGGCAGCCTATTCCAGAGTCTCACCACCCTCCAACTCAAGAACTCCTTCCTCAGCTCCAGTTTAAGCCTGCTCTGCCTCAGTTTCAAACCATTCCCCCTTGGTTTGTCTCTAGACACCCTAATGAAAAGTCCCTCCGCAGCCTTCTTGCAGGATCCCTTCAGCTATTGGCAGGCAGCTCTAAGTCCCCCTGGAGTCTTCTCTTCTCCAGGTTGAACGCCCCCAGCTCCCTCAGCCTGTCCTCACAGCAGAGGGGCTCCAGCATCTTTGTGGCCTCCTCTGGACTCTCTCCAGCAGCTCTGTGTCCTTCTTATGCTGGGGAAGCCTTCCTGTAGGATCCCTTCAGGTACTGGAAGGCAGCTCTAAGGTTCCCTCTTCCTCATTCTCACGTCAGGGAGTGTAGTAGTTTTGATCAGTTTCCGGCTCCTGAATTCTTGGTATAATCCCCACGAGAACAACATAAAGCAGAAAGTATTTAACATACAAGTGCAGAGGGCTAGCCTGGACAGAATTTACTTATTTTCTTTTCCACTGTACTACCCCACCAGTCAGTCCTCTATGGTGCATTCCAACAGGCAGATGAGGAAATGAGGATCAAAGCTTCTGTACTGCACCAGAAACGCATTCAAGAGCACAACAGACTGGATGCAGACCCAAGCAGCTACTGCAGCCTGGCTAAAAATATTAAGCAGAAACCACTCCACAGTAAAAAACAGATTTACTGACATTTTCCACGTGGTTGCTAACCTTGTTTGAAAAATGCACGCACTGCCTGCTGCCACAATGCTGCAGGGAACAGCTTAGTCTATGGCTCTGCTTTGTACAGTCCCATGACTGCTGATGGTTTATGCCGCATAAGGACATGCAGTAGTTGTAACAAAGCAATGAATTTAATGAGTTCCTAAGTGCTAGGCTAGAATTCTAAACACAGGGAAATTTCTTTCCCTATGGGATTAGCCTCAGCAGATGCACTCTCTGTGACAAATCCCTCCCTCTCCATCTTGCCGGTTATCTCGGACACTGGAGTGCACCCATGTGCCTTTCCCAAATAGCTATGCTGGCCACTAGTAATGATTTTCAAAACCTGACATCAGAATACTCTCTTTCCAGGCTCTGCTGTAAACTAAATTAATTCCTTTAATAGCAAAGTCTTCAGCATCATCACGATGCTTTATTCTGAGAGAAAGGAAGAGGCAGCTACGCTCTCCCATGAAGTGCAAAGACTTTGATTTGCACATTCCAGTATGGGAGGGAGGAAATCAAGCCCAGATTCAAGTTTTTATGCACTTTCTGACCTGGAACCAATGAAGGCAAATTTGGGACCAGATTTTGCAAGATGCTGCAGGAATCTGTGTTCTGGATTTCCACGTTGATTAAGATTGGCAAGCTATATAAAACAGCCAAGCAGCAAAATAAAGATTAATTTTATTAAGGCCAGTGCCTGCTCCAAGTCATTTACTTTCCTGTTTCTCTTGAGAGAATGCACAAAAAGAATACAAAATGTCATGAAAACCTCCCATCTCTGCTGGTTAGCAGACCTTCTAGTGAGGCTCATAGCTGCAGCAATCAAACTCTTTTCTCCTTTTCAAAGAAGACCATTTTGCATCTTCCTCATATTCATTTAACCCTTCTAACATTTTCATGTGAGATAGCTTTGCACTCAAGGAGGAGTTTTCTTCTAAGCAATTCTGAGCAAGAACTTAATAAATTAATGAGTGTTCCAAACTGTTACTTTCATGATCTCAAAGCTCCTTTTTTGCATATCATGGCCTGAAAACAAATCCGTACAGTAATTCTGCCCCAAGTACAGGAAGGAGATACTAATTGATAGTAATTTTTAGGTCTCCACATTATAATAAAACTAAAATAATTGACTGCACAATTAGATATACTAAAGGTTGCTTCCCCCTTAAGAACAATGAAGCCCTTTACAAAAACAAATACAGCTAGTAATGCATTAACAGAGTTCACTGATGAACACAGAATCACAGAATGTCAGTGGCTGGAAGGGACCTCAAAAGATCATCCAGTCCAACCCCCTTGACGTGGGAATCACAAAGCACTCCACAAAGATTATCTTTCACTCCAAAAAAACCCAGCAAGAATCACCATTTAACATTCTGCCCAGCAGGACAGTGAAGTGCTTTCTGAAAAAGAGACCAGCCAAGTATTCCAGCATCACATCTCAAGGAGCTAAACTGGGAACAGGACCTAAAGGTTCTGGCGTCTAACTCGCTGCTGAAGGCAGAAGGCTACGCTGCACTCAGTGACACAAACCAGCACTGACATCAGCACAAGTACAGTTTATCCCCTCTAACATTTTAGAATGTCAGCCTCCACAACACTCTCAGTGTTTTCTGTTACAACACTGCACGTATTAGGTTTAATTGGTATTAATTGTAATTAGCAAATGTAAACAGCTCAGCTTAAGCAAATCACTATGCTGATTTTTTGGGTTTTTCTCCCCCCTTACAGCATTTCCAATTCACACTGACTAAAAATGATGGGAAATTGTGCATGTGAGAAAAAAACATTTGTATCTATGAGATTCAATCCTCTTTTCAAGCCAGAAGTTTCAGACAAGCAGCTGAGCTTTGGATGCTTGCTGTGAGCTGGCAGAGAGATAATAGGCAATTTTTTTTCCTTACATTTGCTTAAACCAGCCACATTTTTTTTTTCTTTTTTAAACAAACAAAACTGAAAGCAGATGCTGAAGGGATGCTCAGCACTATCTGTTAACTCCTCATTTCAGAGACACTGTTGAGTTTGCAGACTGAACCTCTAAACTTCAGCTCTCAGCTTGACAGTTGTCCAATGCCTCTTCCAGTGCCATAAATCAAGATGGCTTTCTGTGTTATTTTTAACTACCTTCTGTATAAGATTTTATACGATTTCCACTCTAATGTCACAGAAAACTCCACCAACCATTTAGAAAGACCCAAATCGGATCAGTGACTGAGGGAGAATTCTGTTACTTTTTTTTTTTTCAATATTAAATATCCAAATATTACTCTCAATTATTAGAATTTAATTTGAATACATAGAGATTAAATATTGTTCGGATACTAGGAATATAAATGTAGGGAAAACTTAACTATTTGTTTTAATTTCATATATGCGTTAGTATTTTTAACAGCATTTCACGGAATCATAGAATCAGGGAATGGCTCACATTGGAAGAGAGCTCAGAGTTCATCTGCTCCAACCTCCTCACCATGGCAACAACACCTCTCAACTAGACTCAGCTGCTCAAAGTCTCAACCAGCCTGGCCTTCAACACCCCCAAGCAGGAGGCAGCCAGAACCTCCCTAGGCAGCCTATGTCAGATTCACTATTGTCCCACTGAAGAGCTTCTTCCTCACCTCCAGTCTAAGCCTGCTCTGCCTCAGCTTCAAACCATTCCCCCTTGTCCTGTCTACAGACACCCTGATGAAAAGTCCCTCTCCAGCCTTCCTGCAGGATCTTTTCAGGCAGCTCTAAGGTCTCCCTTACAGGCTCTTACAGCCACAGAAATGTATGTAGTCCTATCTCAATACTGATGTTATTGTTAACCTTATGTGGAAATTTCCAATGAAGTAAGTTGGAAGGACAACAGAACTGTCCTGCAACGACACAAAGATTTCCATCATCTGCTTTGCACAGCTCCAGAGGCAATGGTGCTGGCAGCAGGTGCTGCCTGGGAACACATCATCTGGGACGAAGGAGAGAGCAGGACTGCTTAGCAACAGGGACCAACATGTATGTTTTCTGGAACTGATGATCAAACTGTACCTTAGATTTCACTCCTCTAGCATGGTAAATCTCCTCCTTATGTCTTGCACAAGACAAAATAGAATCCTGAGGGATGGTCCTCAACCACTTCTTTAAAATCTGATTGAGTCTATTCCTAAGACCACACTGTTGACAAAAAATGCCATGGCTCCAGGCATGCACGTGGGCTTTCTCTACAAGAGTATTTTCCATTCCAGTGATTTATGAATTTGAAGCTTTCTATTCCCTATGATAAATTTAGTCTGTGAGGAATACCTCATTCTGCCTACACATAATGATAAAGAACAAAGGAGAAAATAACCAATGGGAAATGAGGAGATCAGGGAATAATTACTTCTGGCAAGTGATATCCAAGATCTATGTAACCATTATTCTTAACATATATTACGCATATTAGGAACACCATAACAAATAGCAAACATGTTGAGACACATCAGGTATTTAATGCAGAACTTTGTAAGAAACACTACAATGTTTGCCAATAATAATATTTCTTTTTTACCCAGAATTGATTACCTTTGTGGAAGAAATCCTCTAATTTCTCCTTGAAAGGCTGGAGATGCTCCTCAGAAGACTCTCTGCAAACTAACTTCATCTGCTTTTCAGAGGCTGCAAAAGAAATTGAGAGACATTTGTGGTACAATTTATCTGTCGACAGTGTAAAGCCTGCATTGCAATTAAGTCACCTAGATTTCCTTTGGAGGAATTGCAAATAGAGTCACAGAATCAGAGATCATAGAATGGTCTGCATTGGAAGTGACCTCCAAAGGTTATCCAGTCCAACCCTCTTGCAGTTAGCAGAAGCATCCTCAACTAGTTCAAGTTACCCAGAGCCCTGTTGAGCCCCATCATGAGTATCTTCAGGGATGGGGCCCAACCATCTCCCTGGGTAACTAAAGAACCCTGCAATGATATCACAATAAAACCATAGCAATGCCAGTCCAGAAAACCAAACAGGAAATTATACATGTTTAAAGAGAGGAATTTGTCTTCAGCAATGGCTTTGTGCTGTGTGCTGAGACTTGCCACTACCACAGCCTGCCTCAGACACAAACTCTAACTGATATGGAAAGCTCTAAACTTTGATTCTGTGGTGAGCAGAGAATGCCTTGGATCTGGACTGATTTTAATCCATCAGTGTCAGACATCCTCTACTCAATGATTTTTCCTAACACAGATGCAGGAATTCAGCTTTACTTAAGCATTCAAATTCCAGGCCACGACGTGAAATATTAGACGTCTGTAATAAGTTAACAATTTGTTTACAATTTAATCTATCTGTTATTTTAAGACCTGATGCAATGCCAGCTTCTAAAAACTCCGGCTCATTTGCCAACAAATTTTGCCACGCTTAAAACTTCTAATAAAGTTAACCAATAGCAGCATCCCACATTACAGATGAAACAGGTCTGTTAGAAATCAATATGCAAACACCTTCTCTTTAGCAACTGAAGTTATGAACCACTCTAAGACTTGATTTTTTTTTCCACACAACTCTTCTTTCCCAAGCAGCTAAAATCAGATGGAAATTTATTTTCAAGTTAAATCCACGAGTTTCAGTTTGACCAAACAAAACAAATTGACTGCCTGATGAGGAACACCCTTATAGAAATCAGTTTATTGCAGTAGAAATTAATAAGAACCTGTGGCAACAGAAGCAGAGGGCTTGTCATTAAAATGTCATGTTAATGGCAGGTTGTGGTGCAGTGGGAAAAGTCCTCTCTACTCTGCCCTAGCGAGGCCCCACCTGCAATACTGCATCCAGATCCGGGCTCCTCAGTTCAAGAGACAAGGATCTACTGGCGAGAGTCCAAGGGAGGGCTACAAGGGTGCTGAAGGGACTGGAGCACTGCCTGATGAGGAAAGGCTGAGAGCCCTGAGGCTGAGAGTCTGGAGAAGAGAAGGCTGAAAAGGAATCTGAGCAATGTCTAGAAATATCTGGGGGGCTGGGGGTCAGGAAGGAAGGGACAAGGACAACCTCTGCTTACTTGTGCCCTGGCATAGCACAAGGGCACCAGATGGAAACTGCAGCACAGGAAGTTCCACCTCAAAGTGAGAAAGAACTTCTTTACTATAAGTATCTCAGAGAACAGGCACAGACTGCCCAGAGAGGTTGTGGAGTCTCCTTCTCTGGAGCCTCTCCAGCCCTGTCTGGATGTGTTCCTGTGCAACCTGTGCTGGATTCTGTGGTCCTGCTCTGGCAGGGAGTTGGGCTCAAAGACCTCTAGATGTCCCTTGCAACCCCTAACATCCTATGACCCTGTGAAAACAAAAGCATACATTTAATGTACGACTCGCAGTGTGCCTGTAATACTCTTGGACCACCAGGGCTTACTAAGAAGCAGAGTTTATCCATTAATTGAGACCAGAAATACATTTGGGTAAGTGTTGGTACAGAAAAATGATTACAAGATTCCCACCTAAGCGTGTCTTTCAATTCAGCATCCCTCCACAACTCCTGCAATGTGTGGACTATGACATTGTTAAGGAGCTCCAGAGCTGATGTAAAATGGGCTAAACTACAGGCTTCAGCTGATCTTTAATCTCTAGACTTGCAACCTGTAGGAAAGAAAGACCTCTGAAACTTCAAAGCAGAGCTAATGAAGACCTCTGAAGTGTCAAGAGTAGAGCTAATGGGTGTTTGTGTGGCAGAGAGCAAGCAGAACTGAGTGTGAATTTAAACACAACAGTCTGGGAAAGAAAAGCTTTGATTAGCTGCTTAGCTACATGGGCTTAATAAATCAGACTAAGCAAAACAAATGAGAAATCAGGGAAGTTTATACAACTTCCAAAGATTATTTTCTTGTGATACATGCCTCTTACCATTAGAAATTGGAACTTTCCATGACTGCCATGCACTGAATTAAATTTATGTGTACTTGACAATTATGCTTGTGGAATGAGAAGATTTCCACGGCTATGCCAGCAAACTAACACTTTGCTTTGGAAGAAGACAGAGTAGAACTGTAAGGGGGTGGGGCTGTGTGGGGATATCTAGCAAAGTAACTGAGAAACTAGTAAGTTTCTGGCTGGAAATTTGAAGAAAGTAGCAGCTACAGGTTTGTGGATTTGCTTTGTGTTTAAACAACAGTAGAAAATTACAAAAGACAATACTAGGAAGTTGTTTTATAGAAAGACAAATGTACAGGTATTAGCACACAAATGATGTCAAAGCATTGCTACAGAGTCATGAAATGCACATGATCATCACAGCCATAAAAGGCTGCAAAGGTTGCGAGCCAATGATTATTTTATACCGATCTAACATAAATAAATCTGTATGCATCCATTCAGAAGTAGATGTCTATGAATATGCGTTATCACAGAAACATAGAATCACTAAGGCTGGGAAAAAGCCCTTAAGATCATCAAGCCCTACCATAACCCAACTGCCATGACCACTAAACCATGTTCTGAAGCACCACAGCAACAGCTTCTTCAACACCTCCAGGGATGCTGATGCCACCACCTCCTTGTTCCAACCCCTCACCACTCTCTCAGTGAGGAAGGTTTTCCTCATGTTTGACCTAAATCTCCCCTGGCACAACTCCAACCCATTTCCTCTCATCCTATCATTGGTTACCTGGCAGAAGAGACCAACAGCAGCCTCACTCCAGCCTCCTTTAAAGTAGCTGTAGAGAGCAATAAGATCTCTCCTCAGCCTTCTCCCCTTCAGACTAACCAACCCCAGCTTCCTCAGCTGCTCCTTGTATGATGCCCAGACTGAACCCAGCACTCAAGCTGTGACCTCACCAGGGCTGAGGGGCACCATCAATGCCCTGCTCTTGCTGGATACACTAGTTTTGATCCAGGCCAGGACACCTTTGGTCTTCTTGGCCAGCTGGTCACAATGCTGGCTTATGTATCTTGTAGCTACACTAGTATCTAAATGTACTCTAATGTAGTCTAGAAAGGTGTTTTCCAAACATAAAGTGTTGAAAATGCATTGTCTGGAGCACTGAAAGCTTCCTAAGCATTTCGTACAAGCTTTAAGAACACAAGATTTAGTAAGACTACTCAGCTATGTCTCTTGTAAATACTTAAACCATCAAGATGATTAGGATATATTGTTTGTAAATTAAAAAGATAGCACACACACAATCCCTTCAATAAAACTGAATTATTGGCCAATACGGGGAAGCGGCAGCACCATTGTGCAGAAAGTTGATTTGGTCAGAGAATTCTTCAGAAGATCAGTGTCTGGCATGAGGGGAGAGGAAGAGCAAGATGGAGGTACAGAAGAGGAGAGGAAAAGAGATAGATGACACAGACTAAGTGAATCAGGGTTGCTCATTAAAATTCTATAAGTCTAGAGAGGAGATGAGATGAAACACCAGTTTGGATTGCCTAAGTCATCTTGAAACAATGAAACTGGAAGAGACAAAAGAAGTGAAATCAATGCTGGCAGAGTCTAAGAATTTACATTATCAGAAAGCCTTAAAAAGAGACCTTTGGCTGATTCTCTCTGCTGCTGCTATTTATCTAGATGATAGCTATCTAAAATGAAAATCTATCGGTTTACTTCCCAAAGCTCTTTCAGATAACTGCCAGAAGAGACTGAAGGACTCTGAGAATATTTTAAGCTTTGAGCTAAAGGACTTCAAGGACAAGGCTGATGAAGTGCAAATCTGTGAAGCACAAAGGGTCTATGCTGCTTAATCCTTCTTTCATTGTCTCAGAATTTGGGTCCCGCTTCATGCAATAACCTGTATTTTTGGTCTACAAAACAAACAAAAATGTACCTGGCCAAGTGATGGTTAATTAATTATGTTTAAAGTCAACAGCACTGAAGTATTTGAATAAAACCTGAATTTATTTACTTTCTAGTGTTAAAAATAGGACACAGGTATGGAGCCACTGGCTGATGGCAGCCATGAACTCCAGCTGGAACTGCAGGCTCAAAAATGTATTCTTACTGAAATCTCTCTGGTCGCATCTAACCCTTCAAAATGAAATGTCCCCCACAAAATAGTGATTCCTTGCCCAATAGCTGTAAGAAAATGATGGCTGGGACCACAGACCAGATACATCTTTTAGCTGAAGAACTTTGGCACATCATCAGATTTTCCTGAGGATAGATATGGCAAAGAATGGTGAAGCATATTCAAAGGAATCACAAAATAAATACAAATAAAGACACACAAGGAAGAGGGAAAAAAACATCCTGATGGGGCTAAATTAAAGGTTTGGATGAAAATGGTAGCTGGAATTCCACAGACTCTGTCATCCTCCATTTGTACTACTGGTGAAAGGCTACCACACAACTGTATGACCTCCCTCCATTCTACACAACATCTAATCAAGCTTTCTGGTAAGGAATATTCATTGGATTTCCTAAACTCTGCTAGGTTGTTTGTTTGCTCAAATTTTTACTTGGAATACATTGTTGAAAAAAAAAAAATCACCAAATCCTTTCAAAAGTATTAAAAAAAAACCAAAAAAAAACCCCAAGCCTGCATAGTCCTGTTCCTTCAGTTGCTCTGATTTTTTTTTTTTTTTTTTTTTTTTTTTTTTTT
>VWZI01009657.1:124894-168183 GCA_013396835.1 Psilopogon haemacephalus
GCTACAGCATGAGGGGTAATCCTAGATACCAGTCCAGGATGGGGGACGATGAATTTGAGAGCATTCCTGCAGAAAAGGACTTGGGGATGCTGGTGGATGGGAAATTGACATAAGCCAGCAATGGGCACAGGCAGCTCAGAAAACCAATGGCAGCCTGGGCTGCATCCAAAGCAGTATAGCCACAGATGGAGAGAGAGGGTCCTGCCTGCTGCTCTGGGAAGACCTCACCTGGTGTGCTGCATCGAGCTCTGGAGCCCTCAAGACAGAAAAGACATGGGCCTGACGGAGCAGGTCCTGAGGAGGGTCACCAAAATGATCAGGGAATTGGAGCAGCTCTGCTACAAGGACAGGCTGAGGTTGTTCAGCCTAGGGAAGAGAAGGCTCCAAACAGACCTAATAGCAGCTTGGCAGGACAAGAAGGCTGCAGAGGGGCTGTTTGCAAAGGCCTGTAGGGACAGGATGAGGGCAGTTAATTGAAATAAGAGCAGAGCAGATTGAAATTGGATGTGAGGAACAAGTTCGGTACTAAGAGGGTGCTGGAAAACTGGTTGCTTGGGGCAGTAGTTGAGGTTCCAACCCTGGAGATAGTCAAAGTGAGGCTGGACAAGACTGTAAGCAACCTGATTGAATGGAGGATGTCCCTGCTGAGTGCAGGGGGGTTGGACTGCATGACCTTTGGAGGTCCCTTCCAACCCAGACCATTTTATGCTTACATGACTTCGGAATATTTAGTTCTATTCACCACAGCAGAAACCCTTTCCCTTGCTTACTATGCGTTCCTTCTTTGGAATAAATTCTGCAAAGCTTCTTTCTGGGGGAAAGAAAAATAATCTGAAAATCTGAGGAATCTGAGGGAATTCTGTGAGATTTGAAAGAAATCTGATGGATCTGAAGGAATTCTGACATCTAGCACAGTACATGCACACTCACCACCCCATTTCTAAATGATCATTTGAGAACACAAACAACCTGTTTGAGCATTACTGAGTTCCAACAGATGCAAGTTCTCTGTCAGTGTAAGAAAGCTCTGGTTCATTTCCTTGGTATGCACTGTACGTTGGTGAAATTCAATGCAATGTGCTGCTGTGAAAATTGTTTATTTCTAAATGAGCTATTGCAAAAGAAAAAAAAATTAGAAACTCTGAGTGTGCAATAGGATTTGAAAGCTCTTACAAATTGCTGGATGTACATCATGCTTCATCCACTGCAAATTCTGGCCACAGACATGGAAACCATTAGCAAAACATTAAAACAAAGCTGGAAAGCACTGATTATCAGTTTGCCACTGTCTGCAGATTTAATGCAGTACTTGGCTCAAAAAGTTCTTTAAAAATCCCCAATATAAGTGAAAATATTTACAAAATAGAAGGTCTCTCACTTAATGCCTATTGGGCAATAGTCTTTTAAAGCTCCACAGACACTTGTAAATCTGTCAAAGGAATCACTGCCCATAAACAAGCCTTCATGTAAAGAGCATTTCGGTGTCAATCAGGCAGGAGTCGGAATTTTTTAAGCACCGTCCTTAAAGTAAACGCATACCCAGAAATAGCTTAATGCTGCTAACAGTAAATTACTAACTATTTACTCACCGGAACCCACCAGTAGCATTTACAGGAATCATCCTGACAGTGAGCCCGAGGATCAGCACCATCAACTCCTATAAACCTGTCACTGCCACCATCCACCATGAGTTATGCCACTGTGGAAGCTGCAACCCCCCACCGGCCCATCTGGCAGTTTACCCTGCCATGCTTGCTGCCTTCTTTTCCTGTTGTAATGCAGTCTTACCTTTGACAGCAGGGTTACTCTTTGATAATTCTTATCTTAGAGCCCTTACCTTTTCTGTTCCACAATGCCAATTATTTCAGTGCGGCACTAAATAACATTTCTCTTGCACCAAATTAATAGGGAGGTTCTTCTCTCCCTCTGCTCTGCTCTGGTGAAACCACACCTGGAATACTGTGTCCAGTTTTGAGCTTTCCAGTTCAAGAGAGACAGGGACAGAGAGCCACAAAGATGACTGGGGGACTTGAGCATTTCCCCCATGAAGATCGACTGAGAGCCCTGGGGCTGTTTAGTCTGGACAAAAGAAAGCTGAGAGGATATCTTACCCATGCACAAATATCTGGGAGGTGGGTGTCAAGTGGCTGGGGTCAATCTCTTTTTGGTAGTGTGCAGCAACAAGACAAGGAGCAGCAGCTACAAACTGGAACATAGAAGGTTTCACCTCAAATGCAGAGAAACTTCTTTGGTGTGAGGGTGCCAGAGCCCTGGAGCAGGCTGCCCAGAGAGGTTGTGGAGCCTCCTTCTCTGGAGACTTTCAAAACCACCTGGATGCATTCCTGTGAAGACCTGAGTGATCCTGCTTTTGCCAGGGGAGGTGGACTGGATGATCTCTGCAGGTCCTTTCCAACCTCTAACATTCTGTGATTTCTACTATTATTTTTTACAGTGCAGAAGCCTGTTAGCCTACTTGGGTCAACACCCCCAAATAATCCAATATACTTCAGATAAAATGCATCAGTTGAACTTATCCAGCAAGTGCTAAACAACCTCTTCACTCTTTTGTTTAGTTTGCGTTATTGACTTGAAAAAAAACCTCTCCAGAAAGATACAGGAGATTCCTTTTTACCTGTGGAGCACTAGCAGGATTTGGTTAACATTCTGTGATTTTGTGGTTTTGTCAGCTTCTAATTCCAAGTTGTCAGTGCTGCTATGGACCTAGCAAAATTTCTGAGGGTATTTTTTTAGTATTTTTGGGCACACATTCATAATCAAACCATATATTCTGTGATTCTATGATCAGTACACAGCTCCATGATGGCAATATGCAAAGGTGCAAGTGCTAACACCCTGTCTGAAGCTGAGTAGACTGACTCAGTTTTACTGAAAAGCCATTTAGAGGATGGAAACTCATTAGCAAAATTGCAACTAGTCTGATCATTATCTGCTTGAAAGACCTTTTCCTCCTGACACACAGATACCAAGATCTGCTCTGGGCTTCAAGCTCTCACATACCAACCGGAGGGCAAAACGCTTCCACAATAAGCCCTAAGAAGTGAAAAGTAAAACAACTGAATTAGCAGCACTCAAAACACCCTGAATGCAGTGTTCACCCGTTCTAGCTGAGTTCTAATGGGAGCTGCTAGTCAGACACCTTGACAACTCTCACAAGTTTGATCAGATATTCTCCTTTGCCTTTCAGATTCCCAAGGAAGTTTTGTTTGTTTCTTTAAGTGTAACAACATTTGGAAGGAGCTTTTACAGTACGTGCTGGCACACAGAGGAACTGCCAGGCCTATTAACTTAGTTCAACTAACCCAGCAGAAAAATTGATTTTGTCAAGGGATATCCACATTTTACACAAATAACTTTTTTTTTTTTTTCTGTTAAGATGGTTTCCCAAGAATGCATTTAATAAAATGAACACAGATTGCTAGAAAAACTAAATATTTGTCCCACCACAGTGACATGTCTGAGACTCTGGTTAATGTATTCTCCCCGCAGTGGTGGTTTATATTCAGCGACCCCTTCAGCAGAGAAGCAAACTGCAAGGGCCTGAAGAGTGCATAGAAAGGAATATAAGGACTAAACCCTCCTGATTTTCCAGTTAGTAGCAAGTTTTGGATTAGGGTCTAGATGCAAACATGCAGCCCTCCACATACCCTTAAGGTCTGTCAGGGGTGGAAAATCTGCTCTAGAAGAACCTGCTGAGAAATCAAAACATTTCCTTTGTGTCTGAACGGTACAAAATAGGACTGTTCTGGAAATTGAAGAGTCCTGTCTGGCTAATTTAAGGCAAGACAAATAATAACAATAATGATGAGGAGGATGATGATGATTATAACAGTAATAGTATAGAGTATTTTATATAAATAGATTTACATGTATAATAACAACACAATACTACTAATAATACTAATACTAATTTTAATTGGACAAGCTACTATTTTTATGGCGCTAGGAAAATAAGCTAAGACCTTTCAAACCCAATTACTTTCAAACACAATTACTTATCAAACTGAGCAAGGGATCAGAGAGAAGAGAATTGCTGGGCAGTGGCTGAAGCAGTCTGTTTATGAGCTGAAATTGTAGGGGCCACAGAAGTGTTTCCCTCTGTATTGCTGGATCTCTGACTTTCAGTGCAGGACAGATCATAAAGTTCCACCTAATAAAATTCTTGCACAAGGTTTACAGCTTTGGTTCAGCTAGAGCATCCTGCTTAGCTTTAAAATAATGTAAATTCATAAATTACCTACAATATTAGCAGGAACAGCTCTGAAAGTGCTAATTAGCCTCACTCCCACTAATTTGTATCCCACTGTCTAAATTAATGCACTTTCAATCTTTGATCACTGGCAGTAAATACATAAACAACCACCTTGGTGCTAGCAGAAATCTGCTTTTTCTTTTGCTGCACACTCCCTGATGAGGGCCATAAATATGAAGTCACAGTTTCTCCTGATGCTAGCATTACACACTCTGCAAACTACATAATTGATTACCCATCATACACATTGATACGGACAACATTCCCTATCAATCCTATTCCCAGATACAGACTACCTGCTCCCAGACACAGACTAGACAGTTCTGCAACTAATGCTTCACACACACACATATTTATTGATATAAAGGGGCACCTAATTCTAACTGTGGTATTTTCAAGATTAATTTCTGAATCTTATAATTTGTCAAATGACTTTTAACAAGAAAATTTCAATGATTACTAGGCCAAACATACAAAGGAAAAAAAAAATTAACAGCACACCAACACTTGACCAACCGAAAGCTTTCTCCCTTGCCTTTGTGCACATATGCAGACATCTGCTTCCAGAGAACAAACTTCTAAACCACCCTCACTTTACCCCTTTGTCATAGTTCTGAATCTTATGTGAATGATTCCATATTATTATTCTCTAATACCACACGCTAGAAAATCTGCTGGGTAAGAACTGAGGGACACGGAAGGTTTTGCACTCCGCATACCCGTGTGTGAAGGCTACCAATGCGGAGCTGTCAAAATGTTAGTTTTAATCATAAAATAGCCTCCAATGCATGTATACAAAATCTGGGGGCTTTTAATGCCTGCCCTGTGGATCTGCCAAGTCAAAACAAACCGAAACAGATCTTTGCTGAAGCAAAAGAGCATTCAAAAAGCAGGAGTGAAACTCGGGGAAGGCAAAGAGTGTCTTTTTGTTGACTCCTGGAAAAGAAAGGAAGTTCTTCGCTATATGTTCCTTGCTCTTCTCCTGCAGAGAACCAAAATAGATCAGGCACATGGTGGGCAGGGTGAAAATACAGAGATAATCACCAGGTACAAACTTAGATGCAGATGTCTGCAGAGGTAACAGAGGCACCTGTTGGCTCCTCCTGTTCAAATGTCTGTTTGCCTTCACTTCAAAAGGTTTAACTTAAATTTATAATATAAAAGCATAACTGACGCGAAGAAAATTGAAGTGGCCAATTCTGGAAAGTGTCACACAACTGGGGGGGGTTAGACTCGATGATTTATTGAGGTTCCTAACATCCTGTGATGCTGTGATTTCACTGCTCCTGCTGAGAAAATCTTCCTGGAACATATCTGCGACTCGCATGTCTAAAACTCACTTCTAAATTGACCTAAAACATCTAATTTAAACCGTACTAAGGATCAATTGCTTGAAAATATTTCAGGATACCTTTTTGATAACTTTTCTGAATATTATTGTCCAGTAATGGAGAAACAGCCACCTTTTACTATTGATCCAACAAATTATTTAGAAACTTAACTGATAAAACATTTAGAATGCAGCAATCTATTTGCAAAGTAAATAAATAGAAAAAAACTCTCAACGATGTAATTGTTATCCTGTTTATAATCACTGTGCTGTGATTACACTAAACCACCATCCCATAGTGCAAAAACAAAACAACTCCATATAATATATACATACAAACATATATATACTAAATATACAAAACAATAACACGTTCAAAGAGTTTCTCAAGCTGTGCTTAGCCAGAAATCCAGCAAAAGCTGAAAATATCCCAATTCACTCATCAGAAGCATCAATTAATCTCTAGAATAAAAGGGACTGAGTGGACATATTGTTGCAAAGGCTTCAAACTCAGTTTGAGTACTGATGGCAACACAGACATTTAGAGAATTTTAAACTAATCTCTTGCGAATAACAGGGATGTGAAACTTTTAAAATCTATTTTCCTATTGGTAAATATATCCCCTTAGAATACTTGATGAAAACAGATGTTGTTCAAGGTTTTAAATCCAGAAAACCACAGTTATCAGCCTTGAATCAGCATGAGCTTGTTATTCACGTTGAGTGCACTGCAGCTGTTTGGAGGGAAAGGAATATATATAAATATATATATGTATATATTCATATATATATTCATATACATATATATTTATATACAGCTATTCCTATCTGAAAAGGAATGTATCTATCTTCTTGTGCCATTTGAGGGTGAAAAATCAAATGAAGCCTTTGAAAGGGAGGCAGAGGAAGGCAGGTATGTTCAGCCTGGTGAAGAGAACCGTAACTGCAAATCCATTTTTCACTTGAGCTATCTAATGAACAGCTCCAGAGAAGTTGGAGTCAGACTGCTCTCAGAAGTGAACACCTAAAGAAAAAGGAGCAACACTCAGAAGCTGCACTACAGGAAATTCTCTCATGTGATAAGGAAGAATATTCAACAGAGTGATCCAGCACTGGAGTAAGTGCCCAGAGAGGTGCTGGAAGTTTCTTAGATACAAAACAGGTCCTGCAGAACCTTATCTACATTTGAATTTAGTCCTGGCTGAAGGACTTTGGATCACAGGACCTCCCGAGGTACCTTCCAACCAACGAACCAACCAACCAACCAACCAACCTTTCTCTAAGATTTTAACATACTTCCCCCAGTTTAAGAGAGACATAGAATTGCTTGATAAGAGTCCTGCACAGATGATGAAGGAAATGGAACATCTCTCTTATGAGGACAGACTGAGGAGTTGGGGCTCAATGAGCTGGAGAAGAGGAGCCTGAGAGGTGACCTCATTCACGTTTATAAAGACGTAAAGGTGAGTGCCAGGAGGATGGAGCCAGGCTCTGCTGGGTGATACCGAACAACAGGACAAGGGGCAGTGGGTGGAAGATGAGGCATAGAAAGTTTCATGTGAACAGGAGAAGGAATTCTTTCCCTGTGAGGGTGACAGAACACTGGAACAGGCTGCCCAGGGGGGTTGTGGAGTCTCCCTCTCTGCAGATATTCAAAACCTGCCTGGATGTGTTCCTGTGTGATCTGCTCTAGGTGATCTTGCTCTGGCAGGGGGGGTGGACTGGATGAGCTTTCAAGGTCCCTTCCAGCCTCTGACATTCTGTGATTCCGCAATTAATGCTTCTGTAGTAATAAATTATGTGAAAACAGCTCATGTAACATCCTTGTCATTCCTCAGCTTTTCATACTTCCCCTTGGATATTTTTATAAGGATAATACTGTTTTACAAGATGAGGTTGCCATGAGTTTAGACGAAGACCCACTACTAAGATGTGGAAAAGCTGAGGCTAACACACTTATGCATAATAAGGATGTATCAGCACTAGGGTTAGGAGGCCCCCAGTCTGGAACCACATCTGGAGTACTAAATCCAACTGATTATTTACAGCAGCTGATACACAAAGGCTTTTAAAAATGGAATTATTTACATAGATTATTTTTATTAAATTCTACTAAGCTACTTCTTTCAGTCATGGGAATGTGTGTATGCAAATATCCGCATAAATACTCACTCACATATGATTAAGTCAGAAAAAAAAATAGCAACTAACAACTGATGGCCATGAAAGAAGACGCAAGCAAAAGGCACATGGATTTCCAGTGGAATCAGAATGTCTCACTCTGATAGGAAATTTAATTAATACGATAAATAAATGTGTGGCTTTTGAAAGCATCCAGGGTAGATTTAACTTGCTTGCCATTTTTAACCATTGACTAAGTACCTTTGCTCTCTTAGCTGCTAAAGGTCAATAACACTAAATATACTGAACATTAGAGCGAATGATAAAAAGAATCTAATGGGCATCACAGTGAATGATACAAAGGCTCTAATCTTGCTTTCTTTTGCCCACTGGAGCAGCACTGTACAATTCTATTGAAAAGAGCAGTGAGCAAGACAGATGGAACCAATCTCTAGTGCAAATCATTCTGAATAATGAAGATGGCTCAGCTTTGGAGAGGGCTGAGAAATAGGTTACTGCTAAAACTTACACAAGTTTATCATGCTTTGGTAAAGTGCGTTCCTTGCTAAAAACCTTCCTAGGATCACACATCTCAAACATTCTATGCTTATGCCAGAAGAACATCAAGCAAGTGATACTGTCCAGACTAGAAGGGACATCGTGTTTGGTCATATGGAAAACAAAAAATGGAAATCATTCCCCTAGACAAAGAATCAGATATCTCACAATCTGAAAATTCTGATGCAAAGCAAAACCATTTCCCCCCCCAGTATAAAGACTAGCTGGAAACCTAACACTTCTTGAAAGAATAAATGTATCTGCTCATAGTGCTGTGTAATATATGAAAACTTTGGAAATACACAGACCATACAGACCCAGAGTGAAAATCTGAGCTTACAGAAAACATTTCATTTTCCTGTGTCTTTAAAGTGGGAGCAGATTTCACTCCCAAGTTTTCATCTTGCTGTATAATATTGCACTCTTTTGCAAGTCTTTCCTCTTAAAAGCTTATGGTGAAATGCTGATTTTTGCTTGTAATCTTTTTTTTTTTTTTTAACCTAAAAGTGTTCATGGATAGATGTGTTTGCTCCAGAATACACCTTAAAAGCCTGTTGGATCAAGGTCTTCCAAAGACCTGTTTGAATTTTGAGGCCAAACTAGTGGATTCTCTTAAGACTGAAGCTAGTCTGTCCCTTTAAAGTCTAATCTGAGAGCCTTCAAAATAGCAAATTGTATGGAACTCAATCTGTTTATCTGAAAAGGATGAAAGGGTTTTTGCTCCATCTAGGTTTGAACTTTTGGTTCCACGATGTCTAGGTATTTCAAACCAGAGGTTCACACCATTAAGAGATGCCACTCATGATAGTGTAATCTTTCCTATGTTAATATCCATGAGAGAAAGATAAATGAATGCCTCGATAAACTACTAAAAAGTATCTTTAAATACTAAATACCAACTATGAGGCGAAGTGTCCATCAAAATTGCCATTTCAGCCAGTTTTAAAAAATAATTTAATCCCATTAAAAAAAAATAAATCACTGACAGGAACATTGGTTTGGTCCCTAATGACATAAAGAAAACTCTTTCATTAATGTATTTGTCCACTTTATTATCTTTGTCCTCTTTCACTTCCTACCTTTGTCTCATCCCACATGCAAGGTAATCTGTTTAAGACTACCTTAGCCAACCAAACTGTGAAACCAATGCAATGCAGGCTACAACACAGGCAGCCCCACCAGCTAATCTTGTTCAAATTATTTACATCTGAAAGGCCGTGCCTGTCTGGATCACTGGGCCCGATGCTTCTCTGGACTTGCTTTCTGCTACTCACATCTGTTTCAGCTTTAGACTTTCACTGGTATTCTGCCAGCAGCCACAACTTTTTTAATGGCTACAATAAACTACAGAGACTCATCAAATCTTTGTTGTACGTGTTAAAATTATAACCTCTTCAATTAAAATTTTGATTCAAAAAAAAAATTACGGCATTAGCTGAGGAGCAGAACGTCTGAAAGAGATACAACACTTCCATAATGCCTGGTTGCTTCTTTGTCTAACTAGAAACTAATCACAGAAATGCTTGGATACAATTCTGCTGCATATTTCTGAGTGATAAAATACCAACATGTGAAAACATTTCCACAACCTTTTTTTTTTTTGTTTTGTTTCAAGTCTTCCCTGTCATTAACTTTATATGTTAACTGCTTTGGCTGGCTTTCCAAAGCTTTTTTACAAAGAAGAATTATGAAAACAACCATAAAATAATTTTTTTTCCTCTAGATTTCTAGAAATACCAAACAAAACTTGTTTTAGAAAAGAGAAAGAAGAAAGCATTTTTTGTTTCCACAGTTAAAGTATTTGGCTTTTCCCTGCTTGCTGTCCTGTGCCTTTGCAGTGTAGAGCAAGCACGATGTGAATGTCACAGCCTTCACACGGACCTTGCAAGACTAAGATGCGTGACAGCAGGACTACATGGTGAAAAAGTGCAAGATCAAACACAGCTCATGTTTCTGCACAAACTGGCCCAAAAAAGAGGGCAGGCCACGGGGTGTAGAGGGCCACGAGATGAGAGGAGATAGAGCACTCGCTTCTGCCCGGGTCGAACAAACAACAACTGATACTTTCCTACCACTGTTAACCTTTGAAACTATCCTAAAGGTGGCAGTGACCTAATCCAGAAGCTACTAACTGTGAGAAGAAAAGATTTTGGAATGGTTTTCATTGACTTACACTGGAGAAAAACGAAAAATTAAAAACTAACATCTTGTTCAACTCTGATTGTAAAAGGCCTCTCACACTGTGACTCAAGAGATGTAAATGCAAATGGTGAAGGTTTTAAAGGCTTTTAAGCAGATTCTCTCCCCAGACTCCATTTTCTACACAAAAACTGCTTCAGTGGAAGTAGCAACTTTCCCTTAACGAAAAACACGGGCTTAAAAAAATCCATTCATCATAGGCTGGATTTATTTTAGAAAGTCATGTGAAGCACAAAATAAAAATGAAACTGCTTGGAACACTTAGAGGGCAACCCTTCCTCCTTTATTTCCACTCAGTACCTTGATTGATAGATGAGTTGGGTTTCTGAGCCCCTCTTTATAATAAACATTTTTAAATGTTTATTTTACGTCCCAGAGCGAAAATATTTTGAACTGGAACTTTCCTTTTCCCTTTGCTGTGCCTTGGCAAGCTGCATTTTATTTCTACGTGAGGAGCATTCAACTCTTTCTTGTAGCTGTTAAATTGTTGTTATACGAGTACTGAATAAAGTATTTATGTTATGGAACCAAGAGATATCTGCTGCTAAACACACAGTTCTGAAGAAGACAAGAGGAAAATTCAAACACAGCTCAAGATGTGTATGAAAATCACTTCTCAGATCTTTACTTCCATTTTTATGAAGTCACGGGTTTGATTTTTACTTTTTTCTTTCTAATTTATGTGAGTAATTTGTGCCGCAGTGTAAAAACTCTAAGGGAATCAACACCATAAACCTAATTAGCAATAAGAAAGCCTCATAAAGGTCACGTTTTAAATGACACTTTGCTGTTAGCAAAGCAAATGTGAAAGTTCCCAGTTACCTTCTAGATCTCTCTTCAGTTTCCTTAAGTCCTTTATGAGGTCTTCAAACTTAACTTGGGAGGCCTGGAAAAAATCCTGTGGTTCTGGTAAAGGAAAAATACTCTTGTCTGTTCCCGCTTCCTAAGCAAACAAACAAACAAACAAACAGGCCACTAAGCAAATTGAATGCATTTGCAGGGAAATAAATTACTTTTTTTCTTTTTTTTTTTTGAAACACCATCTATGAAAGGCTATTACAGAGCCGCACAAAGAATGTATTTTAAATCATTGTTTCTAAACCGACACACGCAGAACACGGTTTGAAACGCTGAGCGTTCAGACTGTCAGAACTCCCCTTCAGATGCTGTAAAGCAGAGTGTGCTCACATTTAAACTGCGAGACAACATTGGGTGAATAACATTTCAGTTTGTACTATATCAATAAAGGTTTAGATAAGGGACTAGAAGGTTTTTAAGAACAGGTAACACCAATGCCTGTTCTAGTGCCATAAGTGATATTACGCCAAAAGCTTGTGGCTGTGCTCTCTCCCAGCTCATTGTGTATAAGCTTTACAAGCATCAATTGAAAACAGTATTTAGCTATTGCCTGAAGCATTTTGCACAGATAAAAATATACATCTGAGGCTTTATGTGGATAAATCAATCACGTGGGTTAATGCCTTCATGGAACTCTTAAGTTTATTCCTTGTTATTTTAGCAGAGTAAGAAAAGAAAACTGCAGTAAACCAAATCAAAACAGAACAAAATAAATGAAACCAAAACAAACCAAACCAAACCAACACAAAACAAAAACAAACCAAACAAAAATAAACCATACCAAACCAAAATAAACCAAATCAAAACATAACAAAATTAATGAAACCAAATCAAATCAAACCAAACCAAACCAACACAAAATAAAAACAAACCAAACCAAAATAAACCCAATCAAATCAAAACATAACAAAATAAATGAAACCAAATCAAATCAAACCAAACCAACACAAAAAAAAAATAAAAACAAACCAAAATAAACCAAACCAAACTTACAAGGCTCAAAGTAGTAGTGGAAATTTAACAAGTATATAAATAGTATTAGCATGACATTGCTGGGTATAAGCATATAGTAGAGAGTTTAAAATACAACCTGTGCAGAGATTTTAGTCTTTAATGAAGGAGAACTCATAGGTTGGAGAATTAATTGCTTTGTGAATAGGGGAAAAGATGGTTTTATTATTATAAAGATATGAACACTCAGGGTGGAAAAAAGTACAACGGGTGACATGGAGGGGGGAGAAAAAAAAATAAACAAACACAAGAAAATAAAAGGAAGGGAAAATAAAAGGAAAGGCGAAAAAAAAGGAAAGGGAAAATAAAAGGAAGGGTTAAGAAAAGGAAAGGGAAAAAAAGTACGGGGGAAACCAAAAATAACAGAAAAGGGAAGAGAAAAAAGGAAAGAGGAAAAAGGAGAGAAAAGAAAGAGTAAAAAAAAAAAAAAGGGAAAAAGGAAAAAAGAGAAAAAAGAAGGCAGCAAGCAAACAAGTACAGCTCTGCAAATCTGCCAGCTTTATCTCTCCTCTGCAGCTCAGCCCCAGGAGCAGGTCCACAGGCCATACAGACCCTCTAGCATTAGAGACTCATAGAAACAGAAATGGTTTAGGCTGGAAGGGACCTTTAAATATTACCTAGTTCAAGCCCCTGCCATGGGGAGCAAAGTGGCTTCACTTACTTCAGTTTTCACTTATTTTAGTCTTGCTCCTGGGGAAAATACTTGTGACTACTAACTCATCAGTTTAACTTTCTTATCTAAGAGCTTCTAAAATATTTTTAAAATTAATTAATTCTGGTATTCAAGCAGCCATGAAAACTAGCACTAGTTAGAGATTCAAAGACGAGGCACCTTTTAATCTCAAATGCATCTTCTTAATTTCAGAACCATGCAATTTAGAACCAATTAATAACAGCGTTTTCATTTAAAAGACAATAGTTCAAATTTTCCAGTTAGAAACTTCGGGCACTCCTACTGTGTATCAAAAATGTGTCACGAATGTAACTCCCTCAAAGCAGCATTCCACATTTTCATCCTCTGCTTCCACCCCCATCAGCTGATTCACCTATCTTAAAATACCACCGTGTCCTTACACTGTCATGAGAGGGAAATCTTACTTCTATCTGCCATTGGTACCACATCAAAACAACATTTCCAGTGTTCAGTAACCAGGATGTAAGAAGGCAGGACTGGAGTTCCCACCTGTCCAGTTTGCAGTTGGTGCCAGTTGCTCATCCAACAGTTAAAGGGAAAAATTCCAAGGTCCTAGCATAAAACTGACAACAATTTTTTGACCTTTTGAGTTCCACTGCTCTTATAAGAATGCCAAAGAAATGGACTATTTTTCTGCCAGGGCTGCCGCATGCAGATTCGTAAAAAGCTAACACAAAGCCTTTAGCAATCTCCTGGGGGAATTTACTTCTGTAGAGGCAAATGAATATTTTACCTTATCACAGTGGCGTAGGTAATAGATGACGACGTAATCCACAAGATTAATACCGCTGTCCTAGGGAAAAATAAATATATTATTGTATTAATATTGTGTGATTAACACTGTTTTCAGGGAGTGAAGATGTACTCTCTCACAGAAAAAGCTCTGCTGCTATTATCTATTGCTGTCAGGAACAGGACTCAGAGTATCTGTAGCCTGACTGACCAAAAAGTCAATCTTTTACAACACAGGACTCACAGAACCACCACACGACTTTTATATTCTTTTGGTTCTAAACACCAGGTAAGAGAATCATAGAAATCTAGAATGGCTCAGGTTGGAAGTGACCTCAGAGCTCATCTCCTCCAACCTCCCCACCACGGGCAGGGACACCTCTTAACTAGACTCAGCTGCTCAAGGACTCATCCAGCATGGTCCTCAACACCCCCAGGCAGGAGGCAGCCACAGCCTCCCTGGGCAGCCTATGCCAGAGCCTCACCACTCTCACACTGAAGAACTTCTTCCTCAGCTCCAGTCTAAGCCTGTTCTGCCTCAGTTTCAAACCATTCCACCTTGTCCTGTCTCTAGACACTCTGATGAAAAGTCCTTCCTGCAGGATCCCTTCAGCTATTGGAAGGCAGCAGCAAAATATGCACTGGGAGAAGCTGTCCCTGTATTTTTTTTAATAACATAAGACAATACTGAAGAGTAATATTAACCTGGATAACAACATCAATTAATAATATTATTCTTTAATATAACATTCACTAAATATTACAGTCATTTCGGTTTTATTAAGGTGAACTGAACTGCTTGATACCTCCAACCTCAATTCAGCTATAAACACAGAGGCAGAGAAATTTTACTCTGAAGCTAATCCAGACAGCAGGGACCTCCCAAGTCTGTTTGGTGCCCTGTCGCCTTGGATATCTGACTTTTAGTCCTCCCTTTGTAGAGTCCTCACTTCTGCACACAGCAACTGCACCCAACCTGATTTTACTTTGTTCCATGTAGCTGGGTCAGCAGAGGCCAGATGGACCCACGGGAAAGCCACAAACGACAGGGGATTGTTGTTCAACAACGGCAAAGAGCCATCGTGTAGGGAATTATATCTGGAATGCCTTTGAAGGGTTTTCTGGCAGTGTTTTCATATCCCATATTGACAGGTATCAGGACAAATATTTGTATGTGAACAATGTCTGACTTCCTGCACAGAGCTGCCCTGCCTGCATTTGAGCCTGCAGCAGATTACAGTTGATTAATATCATACAGCAGAAGAATTCCTAACTAAGCAAGTCATGGCTGTCATGCAGACAAAGCCATTCTGCTTTTAGAACACTTCTAGAAGACACTGCTGCTGGCAGCCCATATGATAAAAAAGACCTGAGGTGACTCATGAACACTTGATTGCCCTTTTAGAGAAAAAAAAAAAACCAACACAACAACAGAAAGCTTTTTTCTATTTTCTATATGCTAAGCTATCAAACTTACTGCTTTGGCTTAGACAGTAGCTACAAAACAGAAGAGGTTTTGAAGTGGTGAGCTACGTTGTTTTTTTAAAAAAACATTGCTATAAAGGAATTTTCCAGCTTCTTGTGACAAGAAGTTATCCTTATGTGAAATAAGTGATATTTAACATTGACTTTTTAAACTTAGCTCCTGAAATTCAGGGTACCTAGACAGAATATTGCTTGATAGTGCTTGCTGGCAGTGCCCAGAAAGTGGATAAGAGAACACAGGAGGATATGTTAAATGTTCAAACAAACAAGATCCTGCATTCTTCTTCCTCGCAAATAGGGTCCTCCAATTATCTCTGACATTCCACTCGGAGCAGCTGAGTCCTTGGAGCTTTTATGCATTTTGGAGACCAGTCTAAAATATCTTTTTTTTTTTTTTTTTTTTTGGCTAGCAGGAAACTCTAAATACTGTAATTTTTCAGCCTGTTTTGCTAAGGAACAAGTCTTATGCAATGATACTGTACATCTGTCACTCCCTTTCATAACTCACAGTTCTGGAACAAACTGGCTAAATTCAGCCCAATTGGAAAGTCCCAAAGATAATGAAATTCTCACACTTTATGATTAGATAGAGGACTGAGGCTGAAATTAGTTCTTCTGCCGGGAAAAGTCAGGCTAAGCTCAGTTGTTTTACATTCTTCTTCCTGGCAGCTGGCCAGCTATCAAACACCTGAGCACTGGGCAACTTGGCCTGGTTCTAATTTAGCTGCAGCTTGTGCTGTGTCTTGTCCATGGGGTAGGACAGGAAGAAAAATGGTCACGGGAAACAGCTAAACTTGCAGTGAAGAGAAAAGTAAGAATTAGAATCAGAGAATCCTTTTGATTGGAAAAGAACTTTAAGATCATTGAGTCCAACCACACCCACCACTAAATTATGTTCCTCTGCACCACATCTACATGTATTTCAAAGACCTCCAGGGGTGGTGACTCAAGGACTCTCCTGGGCAGCCTATTCCAGTGCCTCACTACTCTTCTAGTGAAGATTTTTTTCTTAATCATAGAATCATCCAGGTTGAAAGAGATGTCTAAAGGTCATCTAGTCCAGTATCTAACCTAAACCTCCCGTGGCACAACTCAAAATCCATTTCCTCTTGTCCTATTCGAGCAGCTGTTGAGAGTGATAATGTCACCCCTCACCTCCCTTTTTGCCAGGCTGAACAATCCTAGTTCCCTCAGCTGCTTCTCCTAAGACTTGTGCTCCAGACCCTTCACCAGCCTCACTGCTCTTTGGTCATGCTCCATCACCTCAATGTCTTTAGAAGACAAAGTCTCAAATACATTGGCAAAACTTCCACTGCTACAGCTCCCCAGTGAACAATTAACGGAATGTGGTTTTACACATGGTTAATGTTGGTATTCATGAGGAAAACACTCCCTAGACACCAATTTTTTGACATTGCCTTCTCACAAATTCACTTTTGTGTACACAAAGGCTAAAAATCTACCTTTCTTACAGCTTAAAATCTGCCTTTCTTACAGCTCAAGGCAGCACTTCATGCAGGAAAGGAGGAGGAACATAAAATATCTGCTGTTCATTACTGCTTCACGTTATCCATGTGGTGTCTAGGTTTGCTTTGGCAAAGAACTGCTTTGAGCAGTGTTTCCACTGCCTCCTCCTCTGCCCTACTGAAACAAGGAACAAAGTAAACTCATCTCAAAGTGTCCAGCGTTTGAGCTCCCTATCTGTCCTCTGCACCCTTTATGTGTAATTCTTTAGTGTACATGCTGCAGTGAACCTTTGCTGACTTCTGTTTGTAAACCTGATTTTAAAACCCTTTTTACTCACACAGAGCAATTAAAAAAAAAAAAAATATTGGGGACAATTACCGGAGAAGAGCTCAGCAGTCTCTGCTCTCTCAGTTCTCCTTACAGTAATTAAGTTTCTAGAAGAAAAAGAGCCCCACAGAAATTATCAGATAAAATACATATCCTGGTGGTATGGAAAATTCTTACATAAAATATGAATCACCTCGTGGAGGTGAACAGTCGAGAGAAAAAAAGCAATAATATGGTACAAACTGCCTTGTCCTTTCAAGCAAGAATAGTAAGAAATATGAAAATACATTTTTTTTACAGATTATGGAAAGAAAAAAAAAATTTGAGAGAAAAACGTCTTTAATTAAAAATGAATACTTACTCTGCTTTTGACATCCTTTAGTTTGGGGAGGATTTCCAACCCAAATCCATCAGCTTGACCTCGGGTTCTGTTTCCACCATTCATGTAATTTCCAAAAGCCAGAATCAGCCCTAAAATTTCCTTGACACTTGTCATGTTCAGCAAAGCCTGGAAAATGGATACCAGCCTGTAATTTCTATTTGCACAAAAATTCTAATTGCTAATAGAAAAAAAAAAAAGTTTTAAAAAAATTATTTTATTTTTGCTTAAAATTTTGTTTCTTGTGGTTTAAAATGCCCCTAGAGAAAGGGCTGCTAAAATTGATGCAATAATCACACACTTAAGAGAAGCCTTTATTAAATTATCTGCCTGAAATGCTACATTTAGCTTAATTCATATGAAGCAAATTATATGGCACCATGGAATGGTTTGAGTTGGAAGAAACCTCCCAAGGTCATCTAGTCCAATGCCCTTTGCAGTCAGCAGGGCCATCCTCGACTAGATCAGGTGTCTCAGAGCCTTGCCACATACTATGTAGATGACAAAAAGATTCATGGAAGAAGACTTCTAAGCATTCTTAGTAACATTTAAGACTCTTCCAGAGAAGGTGGTTTAACAAGAGTTTGCATAATGCACTGTCAGATGGAGATGTACTCTATTTGCTGCTACCAGCTTAGACTTGGACTCAGTCTGCTGCTCACTGGGCCTGGTGCTCTGGAAATTCACATTTCCAGATCCATACTTAATGTATGTACACCAGGCATGGGGACTAAATTACTGTGCCTCAAACCAGAAATCCAGAAACACAGCTGTGAAGTAATAAAGCATTTGAATTTCGGTACAAAGGCATCTAGCTTGTCTATTAAGAATCTGAGCCTATGAGCATAATTCTTAATTTTCATGGAATCACAGAATGGTCTGGGTTGGAAGTGACCTCCAAAGGTCATCTAGCCCAACCTCCTCCACAGTCAGCAAGGACATCCTCAATCATATCAGGTTGTCCAGAGCCCTGTGGAACCTCACTTTGAGTATCTCCAGGTGTGTGGCTCAACCACCTGCCCAGGCAACCTGCTCCAGTGTAAAGAACTTGTTCCTCACATCCAATCTAAATCTGCTCTCCTCTCATTTCAAACCATAACACCCAACTTTGTAGCCTTGTACTACACATGGAATAAATCCATTGTGGTGTGAGCTCTTCATGAGTAAACTATCATACAAACCATCATGAGTTTTCCTATCATACAAACTTGATTTCCTTCCCTTTGGGAGCATGAAGTACCCCTTTTTATTGCTTGAATATGGTACTTGGGAGCAGCAAAGCTAACCAAAAGTTAACATTCAAATTAAAAAAAACCCAGAATTAAATACTGTCCTTTATAGGATGTGACCTTTACGTCACTGTTTAATTTATCTTTTAATTTTTATCTCATTCTACTTATTATGTTTTATTTGTTATAATTTCAGAGTCTTATATTTAGTCCTAGGTAATAGAGAAACTTAGGTAAAGCTTTGCCAGGTACTGGAAATGTTCTGCTGTAGCAGAATTAAAGAAATGTGGAGATACCATGGGAAAGGAATAAGCTAATTATATGACAGGCATCTATTGTTGATGGTATCCACAGGGACAGGCAAAAATTACTTGTCTTAAGGTAGTTTTGCTGCTTCCTTTCTATTTTATGGAGGTTTTCTATTACTCAATGTGCAAAGCACTCGAATAAACCCAAATTTCCTATGTAAAGCAAAAGGCACCACTCACAACTCACCTCCCCTCTGTTTTTTTTTTTTAAGTTACAACAACCTATTTTTATATTAATGAAATTCTAATAACCAGGCTTAGATGTTCATCAATTATGGTTAAAAAGGAAGGAGCACAGATGTTCTAAAACACCCTTCTGCTTCCATTTAGCTTCCCTCAGGACTCACCTTGGAGACCCGTGTTATGATATCGACTTTGCGGTGCACTGATGTGATCCCCTCAGAGAACATGGACTGGAAGATGATGCACTGAGCTCGCTCAGTGAAGTTTGGGATCTGAGATAACTCATATAAAAACCTGGGGGGAAAAAAAATGTTAATGAAACTTTGTATTTCTTATCTGTGGGGGCCAGGGTGGACCAAAGCTGCAGTGGCTCAAGTTTGACACACAAATGTGAATCAAATGTGATAGGGTTTGCAATTGTTATATTCTTTATGCTCCATGTATTAAAATATCCTATTAATGTCAAGAAAAAGAAAAGTATTAATTGTTATCACAGTAATCCATTAATCCATTGGAACAGCTGCACCGTATCATAAATACATATTACATATATCATTAATACAGATTACAGTTAAAAATTAAAAAGAAGAATAACATTTTTTAAAATGAGAAAAGAAAAAAAGGTGAAAAAAAATCCTCAAGGAGAAAAAAAAAAGAAAGAAGAAAAGAAAAAGGAAAAGGAAAAGGAAAAGGAAAATAAAAAGAGAAAAATCAAAACAAAAAGAAAGGGAAAAATAAAAAGAAGAAAAGGAGGGGGGAAAAGAAAAGGAGGGGGAAAGGAAAAGGAGAAGGAAAGGGAAAAAGCAGAAAAAGTGAAAGAGAAGGGAAAAAAAAAAAAAAAAAAAAAAAAAAAAAAGAAAAAAAAAAAAAAAGAGAAAAAAAAGGAAAAAAAAAAAAGAAAAGAGGAGAAAACCCAAAAAAAAAAAAATAGAGAAGAATGGGGAAATATGAAGAAAAAGAAATAGAAAAATAACTGGAAAAGGAAAAGAAAAATGTAAAAAGTATAAAGAAAAGGAAAAAAAGAGACAGAAAGAAAGAAAATCAGAAAGAAAAAGCAAAGGAAAAGGACCCCAGAGCCCCCTCTACATTTACTGTTCTCACTCGTGTTTTGGCTTCCTTTAAGAAGGTGCCCAGCAGAAGGCAGCTCCCTGTATTCCCACAAGGTTGTTTCAGAATGCAAAGCATCTGCCCAGATGCTCAGCCTCAAGTCTCTTTCCCTACCGTGCACCACGGTGCCAAATGCCCAGCCGCACACAGCGTGGCAACGCACCTAGGCTCTCATGCACTTGCGGTCTGCATCCTCAGCCCTTGCTCAGCAGTTCCCCACTCCTTATCTGCTCTCAGATATGCACTTTCCTCGTCAGCTTATTCCGGCTTTCTTCCTTTAACTCTTTGGTAAAGACAAATAAACGGAGGCAGAGCCACCGGCTCCACTGTTGGTATCACAAACTGAAAGCATCCCAGCGGCAGAAGCGATGCCTCCCTGCTCTCTTCTCCAACTCACAGTGTAAGAGCTTGGCTCAACAACACAAAAAGCTGTTGCATTTCTTACAATGACAGGATCTGTGTCGTTTGCTTTATGGGCTATGGGTCTAGGATCCAGGTTCTGAGTGCAGGATTTCAGGGCTAGAGATGCTTTCCTGAAATCCAGAAGCAAGCTGCCTCCTGCTTGATACTGCTTTAGAAACAGTCTCCTAATCACCTCTCTACAGATGTAGCCTCCTTAACACAATGGTTAACATTTTTCTACCTCACTGACAGGTGGGAAATGTTGTGAACCACTATTAGCTTGAATTATTATTAAATTATTTTAATTATTTCAGCCACCATATCGGATTTCTCTAAACTATTTCTATTTTCTTATAATAAACACTATTGGCATCTTTCAACTTGTTTTATGAATGTCTCATGATGGCAAAGCTTTGCTGAGACATGATGACTGCCTACAAATCAGCAAAATCCACCTGTGGTTGGTGTGAAATTTTAATTGGAACATAACTGTTTTTTCCTCATCTTTTTCTTTCTTGCATGATGAAAATTGCTATTGTGAGAGAAGGATTGGGAAGGCGGGTGGGGGGAAGGGGGCTGGCTTGGCTCTCACACTTAAGAAGTGGGACAAAAAAGAAATGCCAAGCTGGTATTAATAAAAATGCTTCCTATTGAGAATGAATGGTATTGCCAGGAAAAAAAAAAAAAAAGAAAAAAAAAGGATATTCTGCACTTTGTGTGAGAGAAACAAAAGAGAGAAAAGCTCAAACTGCTTCAGTGAAGTGCTCCAATCCATACATTTTAGAAGTTTGAATTTAAAAAGCCAAATGAGATCTATCCTTGCCCACCCTTGAGACAGGAACTACCTCCTGCATTGCTGGTCATGGGAATCACAGAATTGTCAGGGCTGCAAAGGACCTCAAAGATCATCCAGTTCTAACCTTCCTGCCATCTGCAGAGAAAACTCACACTAGATCAGGTTGCCCAGAGCCACATCCAGCCTGGCCTTAAGAATTTCCAAGGATGAGGCTTCCACCACCACCCCAGGCAAACGGTACCAGTGTCTCACCACCCTCATGGTGAAGAACTTCCTAAGGTCTAATCTAAATCTGCCCTCCTCTAAACTGGATCCATTCCCCCAATCCTATTGCTACCAAACACCCTAAGAAGTCCCTCCCCAAGGTTTCCTGTAGCACCCTTCAGATACTGGAAGGCTGCAACAAACAGCCCCAACTCTCTCAGCCTGTCCCCACAGGAGAGGAGCTGCAGCCCTCTGATCACCCTTGTGGCCCTTCTCTGGACACGTTCCAGCATCTCCAGATCTTTATTATAATAGGATCTCCAGAACTGGACACAATGCTCCAGGTGGAATCCAACATATGATGCATCAGCATAAAAAGAAACATTTTGGTTTTGGAATTGAAATTATTCAAGGTAAACATCCAGACAGAACTGTTAAAACTGGAATCTGTCACCAAAGGGAATCTCAGCAACTTCAGATGTAGGTACTAAACACCAAGTCGTGGTATGACTCAGGGGTTGTCAAAGATAAAGCAGCAGTTCAGGTGGACGAAGCTTTTGGAGAGAAAAGAATATGCTTAATCCAGCAATTTTTGCAATTTTAGTCTGAGAAAAGCATGAGTTTTACTTAAGTAACAATGACAGGACTGGGACATAGCTTTGTGATGGGTTTCTCATTGCTACACTTCTCATGGCCTAAAACAAACACAGAAAGTTTGTGTTTGGATCTCTCTGAGGTCCATCTTACTCCTCCTCTGCAGAAACTGTAAATAAAAAACCACATTTACTCGAGAACTCTTTTATCCTATCAGAATCTTGTAGTAAACCACTTAAAAGTACTTTTGAGCCAGACGTATTAGCATGTGGTCAGTGTCCCAGAACACGCCATCAGTGAGCTGGCAGATGACACCAAGGAATAGATGGCAGTGTGGACATGCATGAGGCTCTACAGAGGGACTTGGAGAGACTGGACAATCCATGGGCCAGTGTTAATGGGATGAACTACAACAAGGCCAAACACCAGCTCCTGCCCTTGGGTCACAACAACCCCAAGCAATGCTCCAGACTTGGTACAGTGCAGCTGGAAAGTGTCTGGCAGAAAGGGACCAGGGGTCTGTAATCAACAAGCAGCTGAAGATGAGCCAGCAGTGTGCCAGCGGGCAAAGAGAGCCAATGGCACCCCGGCTGGGGTTAGAAATGCTGTGCCCAACAGGAGCTTTTTGGTGATTTTCCCCTTGTACTCAGCTCTGGTGAGGCCACACCTCAAGTACTATGTTCAGTTTTGGCCACCTAAGTACAAGAGGGATGTGGTACAGAGGAGGGCAAGGAAGCTGGGGAAGTGCCTGGAGAATAAATCCAACGAGGAGCAGCTGAAGGATCTGGGGATGGTTAGTGTGAAAAAGAGGAGGCTGAGGGGAGGCCTCATGGCTGTTTACAGATACCTGAAAGGAAGCTGTGGAGAGATTGGAGCTGGCATCTGCAAACAGCTGGTAGTTTAGTTTGCATTTTTACAGCCACAGTATCACTGAGGCTGAGAAAGATGTTTAAGGTCATCAAGTCCAGCTGTAACCCAACTGCCATGACCAACAAACCATCTCCTGAAGCATCACAACTACAGCTTCTTCAACACCTCCAGGGATGCTGACGCCACCACTAAAGAACTTTTTCCTCATGTCCAATCTAAAGCTCCCCTGGCACAACTTCAACCCATTTTCTCTCTTCCTGTCACCTGCTACTCCAGGGAAGAGACCAACAGCAGGCTCACTCCAACCTCCTTTCAGGTAGAGAGCAGTAAGATCTCCCCTCAGCCTTCTCTTCTCCAGACTAACCAAACCCAGCTCCCTCAGCTGCTTCTTGTACAACACCCTCCAAACCCCTCCACAGTCTCCTTGTTCTTCTTTGGACATCCTCCATCACCTCAATGCCTTTCCTGTCCTGTGGGGCCCAGAACTGAACCCAGCACTCAAGCTGTGACCTCACTAGGGGTACAGGGGCACCATCACTGCCCCAGAGGGGCACAAGCACTTCTAATTCTCACTTAAGAAAAATGAGCCTTATGCCCTGTAGCAAATGTTTTAAATCAAACATACAAATTTAGGACTTTTCTGTCTTTAACCTATAGTACAGGTCAAACAAATCTCCAGTTCTGTATTCTGTATTTAGAGGGTGCCTCACACAACAAAACCAGCAGTACCTGATCTGCTGAGTTTTCAGAAGGGACATTTTGAAGGTCCAATAAAGTTTATGTAAGAACATCATCAACAGTTTCCCCCTTGAGGCCACATTTTAAAAAGCTATTTTTCTTCACCTATGTAGTTAAATAATAGGGTAAAAATGGGGTAATTGAGACTGGCAGAGGGAATACAAAAAGTAATAACTGATACAAAGTAGCTCTTGTCTCTGCCATACTAATTCTTCCTGACTGATCAGGCGTAACTGCCTTAGTTCAAGTTCTTTACTTCTCATTGTGGAACAATGACAGCACAAATTCGACTTTGTGCTTAATGAAGATCAATCTCTCTCCACTGTAATTAACACAAGCAGACTATCTTTTATAACTCTAGAGTGCCACAAGACTCATCATCTCCAGAACACAAAATGCATTAGTATTTATTTCATTCAACCGATTACCAAAGACTGAAGCTCTGGAAAACATCGGCAAGTCACATAATCTATTTTTATGCCCCAAGCCAGGGCACTGAAAGCTATGGAGATGAGAGGCAAGACAAGCTAGGATATACACTTGATGGGTATTTGTCTCTTAAGGCTAATTCAAGGGTGATAAGCCACTCTTCAAGTGTTACAGTCTCTTCTCCCAGCATCAGCCTTCTCCTCAGCGGCCAGTCACAAATGACTGTTTAGCTGCTTGTGTTAGGGGAAAGAGAAAAACAATTCTGCTCTTCGTCACTAACATTTTAATGGGAAAAAAAATAAAGGTATGGAAATGTAATACCTTTGACATCAACCAACCACATATCGTACTTGCTGTTTCACTTCTTCCTCCCTCTACGCCTTCTCATGACACAGCAGGAAAGACAGAAACAGGCAAGAGGGAAAAGGAAGCAAGTTGGCAGAGACTTCAGGGCAGTAAGGTGCACTGTGAGCAAAAGAAGAGAATGGAAGCATAAAGGGAAAAGTAGGCTAATACCTGAAATCACAGGTATGACCTAACATACAATCCAAGGTTACCACTCTGCTCCTGGATTCTTTAGCCTGGCCCTGCTTTATAGCACATTAATTTAGCCCTCAAATCTCCAAGAGAAGAAACAAATGTGGAAAGGGAACCAAAATTTTTACTGATCCAAGGCTACATATTTTAACCGTTCTGGTGGTCCAAGCTGATGTAGCAAAATTTGTGATGTCTGAAAAAAAGTTAGGTGATGAATCAAAACCAGTTCCCTTCTTAGATACCACAGATTAAAGATGCAGATCTCTTTTAACACAGAAGCAAGCAAAAGGACAAAATACTACTAAAAATATCATCTTACTGTTCTGGTTTATCCAGTAGCTTCAGTTCCTCCTCTTTCGAAGTCTGGTAATATTGCTTGATTTTCTCCAGTTCATCCTTTTGTGCTCTCTGAGTGAGTAATTAATAATTAATTAGTAACAAGTTAATGAACTACTAATTTACCTCTTTGTTGGCAGGTAACAATTCTACTTCTCTATAGTGAAGTATTTCAACTATGCAGAAGACTTGAGATACAAAGATCTGTGATAATAAATTGGCCTTGAGGTGCCATGTACTAGAGATGGCCACAGAGCACAGCATCCTTGTAGTGCACAGGATACACAGTTTAGATCAGAGAGGTAGCTCTGACACCTCTGCAGCCAGCTTCAGACTCACACAGTCTACATGACTACAGAGGTAAGGACAGCAATGCCCCAGCCTGAGTTAACTGCTTCACAACCTTTACAGCTTGAGTGAGGAAGATTCAGCACAAGAGCCCGAAAACAACCATAAATATGGAGTGTATTTGCCAGCAATTCAGGAGAGCACGCTGGTAGATAGGATGCCTTTTGGTCCATTTCAACCTGATTCCATAGGCACTCTACTAGTTTAAATTTCTGGTAATTAAGAACTAAGCCAGCAAGAGAAATAAGCAAAGTCATAATTTCTGTGTTACTTATTTTGGTACTGCACTGGAATGTGTCCAGAGAAGGGCCATGAAGATGATCAGAAGGCTGCAGCTTCTCTCCTGTGAGGACAGGCTGAAGGAGTTGGGGTTGTTCAGTTTGGAGAAGAGAAGGCTCTGAGGAGACCTTATTGTGGCCTTCCATTACCTGAAGGGGGCTACAGGAAAGCAGGGGAGGGCTTTTTGGAGTGTTGGGTAGTGATAGGACTGAGGGGAATGGATCCAAGGTAGGGGAGGGCACATTTAGATTAGACCTTAGGAAGAAGTTCTTCACCATGAGAGTGGTGAGACACTGGCACAGGTTGCCCAGGGTGGTGGTGGAAGCCCCAGCCCTGGAAATCTTTTAGGCCAGGCTGGATGTGGTTCTGGGCAACCTCATCTAGTGTGAGGTGTCCCTGCCGATGGCAGGAGGGTTGGTACTGGATGAGTCTCTCCCTACCCTGACAATTCTGTGATTCTGTAAATTCCCCAAAGACTTTTTCTGTATAATGTCTCTGGTCTAAAATGAAAACACACAACAAAACTTTACTTATTCTGTGCCTAAAAGACTATGGAGATTACCCACAGCTTTCCCATAGGACACTTACATTTTCATACAGTGCTTCCAGTGTTTCCAGATCTACTATGGAGTCATCAACACACAGGATAGCTGTAGAGAAGACAACCATAAATTAGATGCTAGAAAGCATACTGAAGAGTTGGATTCTGCTTCCTGACAAATGGCCTAAAGAGATCTGACCTAGCAACAGAACATATTCATATCTCTCAAATATTTTATTATTTTCAGAACTTTACTTTGTTCTGACTTCAGGTCATAGCAGTCCCACAAGAACTTCACAGAAACTGTCTCTGGACAATGGAGTTTTACATTTGCCCTCCAGCACTCAGCTGTCAAAAACCAACCCTGCCAGGCACTCAGCTGATGGCACAACTGACCAGGCAGGAGAGCAGACGGTACTAGACAAGGAAGAGCACACATTTCATTGTCACTTAGAAAGATGGATGGAAAAGAATTGAAAACTAGAGTGTTTAGGTCTCCCTGTGTGCATGGAGACAAGAAAATAGGGATATCTGCTGGTCATCGGAAGGGCACAGGTAGACAGACTTGCAAATTCAGGAGCACAAAAGATTGTGCTGCAGATCTTTAAGGTATCTTCATAGAGCAGCTAGCATTCGAGTTAGCTTTAGCCACTAGAAAACCATCCCCATGACACCTTCCAGAGAGACGCTTTTAAACATCACACAGAGACACCTAAAGCATGTTCTTTCAGTGATTAATTAGACCTCATTACCCAAAAACAAAAGCCTCACACTGCTTCCTATGTTAGTTACAAACACTGCTACATTTGGAACCTATGGCATGAGGTGTTCCCAGCCTTTGCAAACGTCACTGCAACTTAGTATGGAGACTCTGAAAATGAAGCAGGACTGGTTCAGAGAGCTTTCTGATGCTCTCTGATGTTAACCTCCAGCAATCTACAGAATGAGCAATAGAAGAGAATGGTTAATTCTTCCAAACTAAGCTTTTCATTAAGATTCATAATGGCACTAGGCACAATTCCTGAACTCCTGACTTATTTAAATGTCACTGGGAACATTAATCCCCAAAAGAATCGATCTCAAGGCCTCCACCAGTTTTCCAAATAAGCAGTGACTCATCACCAGCTAGTACCTGGTAACTTTTAATTTCAGCTGCATTACTTTTCTTCAAAGGAAACTTAACTCCTTGGGAATTTAGCAGATTTTAAAAGCTCTGGCTGCATTTGCAAGCCATGTTTGAAAGAGGCAAGGCACACATCTTTAAATAATTATTTAAAAGTAATAAGCTTTCGCCTGCTCTTCCACCCACCCCATGATTTTACATTGTGAAATTTAGCAGCAGGCTAGTAAATTTTCCCTGTGGCAGGCTAATTAATTTTATTAAAAGGCCCAATGACATTTAGAATGCTTTAAAATTTTGCCTGTCAATTATGATTTCATCTGTTGATCCTACACCTTGGTTAGAAGTAAAAGGGTTCCACAGGAGAAGATGGTATCAATGAATAAAAGCAACATCTCAAATTAGGTTTTGCCCTGTCAGAAAGAGGCAAGAAAAGCTCTTGGTGATGTAACCAAGCACAAAACTTGAACAATTGAGCTTGAAAAAAACGTTTTCTTCAAAGAAAAATCATGAGGGATTGAATCTGTGAGGTCATCTTTTGGCTCCTGCAGGACCCTTTCAGGAGCTGCATTTTCTTCTGTATCATCCAACGAATAACCTAAGAGACTGGAATATCTGCTGGAAAATTTGTTTCACTTTCCAATAGATTTACTTATTGAGATTTCAAAATGCACATATTGAGCATTTTGAGGTTAAAAAAAAAAAAAAACCAAACAAAAACAAACTTGGGCTTTCACTTTCATCCTCTTCTGGATTATTCCAAAATCTGCTTAGGAGAAATGGATTTGTCTGTTGTTGGGGGTAACTGGAATGCACATTGGAAATGCAAACTGCATAACCAATATTAGATATTTTTAAGTACAGAACTATTAAAGTGAGAAGAAGTGGATTAACTATAAGAACATTTTAATAAGAGTATGAAGATTTGCACATCTATCTAGTCAGAGGTTTGCGACAAAAAAGGCTTCAGGATCACCCAGTGATTTTTACTGCTCTAATTCCTTAGCCGCATTTCTGTGCTCAACATCATTTTGCTGTGATGTGAGAAGGCGAAAAATGTTTTAACATTAAACCAATGAAATACAATATGATAAGCAGATTTTAAAATTAACAATAATCAGTGTTAAGAGACAAAAATCAATGTTAAGAGACAACCATGCAAATCCTTTTCTCTTTTGGACAAGTATGTGGTTGCATAAAAGCACCAAGATTTGCTTGCTGTAGAACCTAGCCTGCTGTTACTGGCAAAATGCATGCAGACAGACGGCAGTCAACCAGCCTTGGTTCTCGATTCAACACTAGGAGCTTAATGCATGTACAAATACTCTCCCAGAAAGTCAGGATATTGATGTATGCAGAAATACACTCCCCAAAAGTCAGGATATTGATGTGTGTAGAAATATTCTCCCCAAGAGTAAGAAGTGGTGCCAAAATCCACTTTACTTTATTAGACCTTTATGTATTTTAATATCTTCATATTTGTCTTTAGCGGATCAAACTTAACATCAGACACATTTGGAGCAGAAAATAAAACCAAGCCTATGTAAAATTATGAAGATCAGCTGATTAAAAAAAAGTAGGATTGATTTGGAAAAGCTGGAAGCAACCCCCAAATTCACAGGTGTCTGAGTATTCTCCCTCTTCTCACAACATGGCATGTGCAATATATTCACAGTATGCAGTGCACATTAAGTTAGATTGGGGCAGCCAAAGAAAACCCCATTACACTAGATCAAAGAAACTAATTATTTTACTTTTTGCTTAAGAGTTACAAGGACCAAAAGCTCTTAATTGTTCTGTGAAGCCCCAACCCCCCTTCTAATCATATGTATATTAACATTTGTTCAATGAGTAAAAGCCTTGCTAAGTTTAAGGACTGAGCTGTGATACTTTGCAGTGTTAAATCTCACTACAGCAAGGCTCATGTAAGTGTAATATAGGTGAAGCAGCATAAATCTACAAAAGAGGCTGCAAAGCAGTGAAGAGCTATTACAATATCAATCCTCATCGGTGGCTTTTACTTTTATCTTGCTCTCTAGTTAGCTGTCCTCCCTGCACTGTCAGCTCAGTCAGAGGATTTCACCTACACCTCACAATATGTCGAAAGGAAGTCGACTCACGCTGTGAAAAGCTGGTAATTTTATTGGGTTCCTCTACCTTTAAAAAATCTGTTACTTGGCCAAGTCTGGTTTCTGAGATCCTTTTTTGCAGGGAAATTGAGGCAAACATTTTTATGTGGCCTACGGTGTCTGCTCACAATGAGAAGAATTTATATACGCAAGGATCATTAGTGCAGGGTCGCAGCCATTAGGATATAATAACCGTCAGGCAGGACGAAAAACAGATCAGCACCGTGCGTTCAAACCAACAGACACACATCAAAACCCTTGCCAGCTACAATGCACATGCTAAGAGTATTGCTGCAAGTAGAAGCTTGCACCAAAGGCAGCTTTTAAGACTCACTTATTAAAAACGAGTCTGACTGTCAAAACCAGATTCCCGGCTGCAGAGATTTTCCACATACTCTCTTTTATCACTTCAAACATGCAAAAGCAGGGAAAAGCTGAGAATTTAAAGCACACTGTGAGCAGGCTGCATACCACAGCACGATTCAGAGGTTAAATATGAAAAAAGGAAAATTCTCTTCTCTTAACCAGCCTTAATGCTGACTCTGACATGCAGTCCCGGTCCTATTAAACACAGATTGATTAAACCAGAATTTAATTCCTGCTGATAGAGGTTGCATACATTCAGAAGCATCAGACCACTTCAGGTGACAAGTAAACTGTGAAGAAATCACCTTAAGCTACTCCCTGAAGATAAAACAGAACTATGACAGCTAAATAAATGAATTAAAAAAANTTATTTGACCTGGAAGTACTTCTTTATTTTATGGAGCACATTCTGCTGAGTAAGGCTTGAATTCCTGGGAACAGGAAGCCTGTCCCTGGGAAATTTAAATTAAATTGTGCCTGAGGTAGTCAATTAGAAAATGACAATGATGATTAAACACAAATCCCCAGCTCAGCCAAACTGCCTAGAATAGCCAAATAGCTCTGCTTTACTTCAGACAAATTGATGTGTCCTCAAACTATTTAACGGTTTTCTCCAGTATTTAACTCCCATGCAACGTAAATAGACATTGAAATATACATTACAAAGAAGTCCTGTGGGCATAGTGTAGGTCTAGAAGACTAAAGGGAGCTCAACTCCTGCAAAAAGTCGTCAGCAAAAGACTGGCACCCCTAGTAATCTACCCACATCAGGCTGGGTGCCCAAGGCAGATTCACAAAACCATTTGTTGTGCATTTGCCAGAACAAAGCAACTAACTTGCAAGGAGAATTGCTTCCCAGCTTCTGACACAAGCATGCAGCTATCTTTGTACTTCAAGGAGAGCACACAGTCTACATAGAAGGCAGACATGTAATTTTCTATGTAGGTGGAAAAGTCACACAGCTCTGGAACAGCTTTTAAACCCTAATCATCTATTACTTCCATCCCGCAAAATATTTCAATTGAAACCCAAATAAAACTCCTTTCACATGGTGCAAGTAAGAAATACTCCAAAGCATTTATCTTTAGCTGGAAGTACTTCAAAATACAAAAGAGAAAGGAGCAGCGAAAACAGTTATTTCGTGCTGTTAGTTAAAATTATTGGTTTTAACTGTTGAGTAAAACACAAACTGCGATTCAGGAATTCTGAGCACATAAAGGTCTGCAGATTAGAGTTGCTTTGGAATAGTTCTCCATATAAAGCATAGCCTTTCACATGCTAAGAAACATGCCTGGTCAACAAGGATCCTGTTGTCCGAAATTTTGACATGCCATAAACCATAATACAACAGATTCAGATACCTTCTATGTCCTCTCATTAGAGAAAGGCCAGACAAGAAATCCCAGGATGATACAGAATCATCATTGGGCTAGTTAATCTGCTGTTCACACTCCACCGATTACTTACTCCATCACGCTGGCAATGGAGTCTAATCACAAAGCTGGAGAGGCCCAGCCAAACACTTTTCAAATGGTGAACTGAGCAAAGTATCTTACTGGGCTCCTTCTAGAAGGTTGTGCTCCTGTCACAGTGTCAGGACAGCATCGCTGCAGAATGCCTGACAGATACTTGCACTGCCCACCCTTAGAACAATAGAGTAATCACAAAATCCCCAACCAAGCAATTATGGAAGTAAACCTACAAAAGCAGTCTGTTTAACAAAATCTATTCTAATCCTGCCCAGCAAATACATTTCTCTAATATTTTCAAAGCTTAATGGTGCCTTCACTGTCCGTAACGGTGTCTAGAAACATGGGGAACGGTTTTAAGCTCAGGGACAGCAGGGCTAGACAGGAACTGAGAAAGAAGAGGATGTTTAAGGCCAGGCTGGATGAGGCCTTGAGCATTTGAGTCTAGTTGAGAGGTGTCCCTGCCCATGATGGGGAGACTGGAGCAGATGAGCTCTGAGGTCCCTTCCAGCCTGAGCCATTCCATGACTCTATGGTTAATGTGCCTCTGCATCATTACACTGTTGGTGAACACTTCAATGTTCCAAGAGCGCAATAAACATACCTGGTCCCCATACCTGCTACTACAGGTTGGTCTGATTTAATAATTAAAACAACCAATGCCTAAATGAGAAATGCCAGGGATCAGCTTTCATTTTTCATAAAGGCTCAACTCCGGCAGTAAGAATTTAATGTGCAAAGGATGTAATTCACCCTCTCAAATAAAACATGTGTGGGTGCTGTGAGTTCTGTGCATAGGCCTGGGTCCCCCCATTTAAGAAAGATGTTGAGATGCATGAACATGTCCAGAGAAGGGCACCAAGGCTGCTGAAGGTGCTGGAGCACAGGCTTACGAGGAGCAGCTGAGGGAGCTGGGGATGTTTAGCCTGGAGAAGAGGAGGCTCAGGGAAGAGCTTATTGCTTTCTACAACTACCTGAAAGGAGGCTGTAGCCAGGTGGTGGTTGGGCTCTTCTCCCAGGAACCCAGTAACGGGACAAGAGGACGCAGTCTCCAGCTGTGCCAGGGCAGGTTTAGGCTGGACGTTAGAAAGAAGTTCTTCACAGAAAGAGTGGTGGGCATTGGAATGGGCTGTCTGGGGAGGTGGTGGAGTCACCATCCCTGGAAGTGGTTAAATAGAGACTGGACGAGGCACTTGGTGCCATGATTAGATAATGTTGGGTGATAGGTTGGACTTGAAGGTCTTTTCCAACATGATTGATTCTATGATTCCCATCCTGAAGCACCGTAGCACCTGACTAACTACCAAATAGCAACTGAAACATCTGGGTGCCAGAGATGGTCACTTGCTTGTTCTGTGTTTACTTCAGTTTGAGAGGGCAATCCTAGAAATGCAGAAATCTCTCCCTGTTGTAAAGCAGGGTGGCATTTTTCTTGTAGTTAGTCTGTCTCCTCTACAACTGTGCATTCATTTGTGTGCATAGGGCAGTTCCTCTGAGAACAGCTCCTCTGTACCTGTGCTTTTGCTGACTAAGGTGGAATTAAGTAGTGCACTACTCACAGACAATAAATTTATCTGTACACAGCTTTTCAACAGTCAGAAAACGCTGAAATAAAACTAGACATCCCTTTTTCTGTTTTTCATTTTGACTTTCTTTTCCTGGGAGTTTCTTCATTCTCTTTTGCAAGCTGCCAAATATTCTATTAACTTCTCTCCTCCTTGTCTTTCACATGCTCAATTATGCACTGGAAATTTGCTTCAGAAAATGGATGAGTGCTTAATTTTCATGGTTCTTAGAGGTAGATCTTCACTTCATCACAAAAGAAGAATATGACATTCATCATCCAATGATCACACATTCTTTTGGTTAGATGCTGTCCTGAGCTGTTTAGCTTATGATGATTTTTTTCATCCAGCATGGTGACCATAGTGGTGTTCAAAGAATTTGCCAGATGATAGGCAGGAACACACACAGATTTAAACAAATTACAAGGGGAAGAATACACACTACAAGAGAAGCAAACATAATTCTACTGCTGTCTTCATTCTAGTCTGCATTTCTAGAGATCCTCTCTACAGAACAGAGGTTTTCCCTGAGTCTGATGAGCTGTTCTGTTGAGCCTCAAAGATGATTAAGGGAATGGAACATCTCCCTTGAGAAGAGACTGAGGGAGCTGGGGCTTTGCTGCTTGGAGAGGAGGAGCCTGAGGACTGCCCTCATTCACGTTTATAAAGATGTAAAATAAGTGCCCAGAGGATGGAGCCAGGTTCTGCTGGGTGATGCCCAGTGACAGGACAATGGTGGAAGCTGAGGCCTACAAAGTTCTGTGGAAACATGAGGAAAATATTTTCCACTGTGAGTGTGACAAAAGACTGAAACAGGCTGCCCAGAGGGGTTGTGGAGTCTCCTTCTCTGGAGATGAATATGCAAAACACACCTGGACGCTTTACTGTGTGATCTGCTCTCGGTGATCCTACCCTGGCACTGGGGTTGGACTGGATGAGTTTTCAAGAACCATTACAGCCCCTGACATTCTGTGATTGTGATTTTTTTTTCCTAGTCTCTGCACACAGTTCTTGATTAGAGTCACTCTTCCTGCCTTGGTAATATATCTTTATAAAAGTTCCACTGAGCATACCCCCAGGTCCCGTTTGTCCCTAGCTGGTTCCATAAGCAAGAGGCAGCACATCCTGTTGCTGTATTGAGCAACCCCCTTGGTGACAGGCTGACCATTTGCTACCTCAGAACCGAGAGGGTGATGAGTTATAAACTTCCCCTCAGTGACAGTGCCTGATTTGATGACTCTCTTCCACCAACTCCAATTTCTGCTAAACTTGTAGGTCTACATTAGCTGTGGCTACAACTGCAAGCAGTGTAGACTGTGGAAATGGATTTGTAGACAGCAACAGCTGGTGCTGAGGATTCAGTGCTCTCACACTAGACACACTGCAGTGAGTTTTGACCATCTCTCATCTGATCCCATGAGATTTAAAGCTTGCTGTAGGTGGAGACTGCTGGTGTACACGTGCATCTTCTTAGCTTGATTCTGAAAGATTCTGTGCACTCTAAGCCTGCCCTGCATTGCTGGGAGATGTTAGTGCATTCTGAGCCTGGCCTGCATTGTTGGAAGGTGTTTATGCACTCTGAGCCTGTCCTGCATTGCTGGAAGGTGTTTGGGCACTCTGAGCCTGTCCTGCATTGCTCTGCTATGCAAGCAGCGCAAAGAGGCTAACTGCTATATTTGACTCAGCTGGTCCAAGCTCAAATGCTAGAGCGCACACACTCAATACACATCTGACTTCTTCTCTTTCATTTGGTATAAATGGGCCAGAGGGTTTAAAAAAGCTACAAAAGTACCACTACTGCCTGACAGACACAGACAGACATGTTCTGTTTAGTAGAACATCATGCAATGGAAAACAAAAAGCAATGAAAACATCTTTGAAGATACTTAAGAATACTCCCCAGGCTTTTATAATACAGCTGCTATCCCATCCTAAGCTGCTGCATTTCCTGACCAAAAAATAGTCAGACCTTTAGTAACAGCAGGTTTTTTCCATCTCTTTCTGATACCTTTCACACAATACTGGCAGGCACAAAGTTGTTCCTTCTTTTCGTTGTTTTCCTCCATCCCAAGAGACATCTGTAAGTCCTTCTGCTTCTAAAGTGCTAGATGCTCAAAGGCTCTTCTGAAATTAATAATAAGCAATGCCAGCAGCATCTCAACACCCTACCCAGTGTTTGCATGTGACAGAGGGAAAACAATAGCAAAAAGGAGACATCAACTTGAATTCTTCCAGCAGTTGTTTTAAATGGTGAATATTTTCCTCTTTTTAATGTGAAAGAGAAATAAACAATATCCTTAAACAATATCCTTTTAAATCCAGAGCATAAGCAGAATCTGAATTACTCCAGTACTCTAAAAAGCTGTATTCCTCTACAATTGTATTGGCAAAGCAATAATTTCCACCAGTAATGGAATTTAGACACTGAGTAGCCCTATGCTTTAAAAATGCCATCCAGTAATGATCTCTCTGATTGCTATGTGGTAGCCACATCAGTTTGGGATCTGCTTTTTATATTGCTAATGAAGCAAAATTTAAACATTCAGCAAACACCAACTGCACATTTGAAGGCCAAAAAGATTTATAAGCTGTCCACGTAATTGTTGTCAGTGGAGGACTTGCTTACAGAGGGAGCCGTAGGGAGCGAATATGGAGCAGTTTGGAGAAAGCACTGGGCTGAAGGTTATTTGCACACTGAAATGGTAGAGAAGGAGCTGTGCCTAAATACAGTACTGACTGCTGAGGTGAAATCTTCATGGGAAGATACTGGAAAAACGAATCTTCTGTGGTCTCAGCCATCTTGTGATGTAAGAAACTCTCTGAAGGGAGTTATATTTGCTGTACTCACACAAACGAAAGGTAAGAAACACTTACCTTGTTGAATATCCTTCATCTCCAGGTGCAAGCTGGATATTAAAATCCCTACAGTTTGAGACCGTTTTCCATCCAGTAGTTTGATAATCTGGAAGGATGATGCAAAAAAGGTCAGATCTGAGCTCAGATGAACACTGCGCAAAGGGTTCATTAACATTAATGAGAGAAGTTATTCATTTGTGGATTGGATTCAATGTCTCTCCAGTCAAACCTTCTTATTAACTAAATGCGGTAGTAAAATCTTCATCTTAGCTACATGCTCTGCACAGGTGAAAAAAATAAGCTTGAATTCCCACCAGGAACACTGCCTCTTATTTGTAGGATGCTGTTAAGAAGGAGAGAAAAAGGTGCATCACAAATAATTCTGGAATATGCCTTGCCCCTCTTCCCCTTAAAGTGATCAGGGCAAAACTACTGAAGACACTGTGAGTGTATCACAAGCTCCTTAGGTTGTCTGCTAGTTCATATTTCGGTGTGAACACATTTCAGTGCTGCCTTCCAATACGTGAAGGGATCCTGGTGAGAGCCTGCAGAGGGACTTTCCACCTTTACTCAAAAAAAGTGAAACTATTTCAAGAGTTTTCTTTGACTGGGAAATAATTTAGGCTTTTTCTCTGCTGAGGACCCAAGATAACAAGATGATTTGGCTACAAAATACCACAAATGAATGCTCTGCAAACATCACATCCTGCTGACGGCGACTTTTCAGAACAAGTGTAAGAACTGCTCAGTCTATCAGGGTAACTTCTGAAGCTTTACATGAAATTTGCTAGCTCCCCAGCACATTAACTTCTTACAGGGATAATTACAGGCTTGAGTAGTATGCAATTTGTACAGCATTCACTGACCTCCAAGTTGACCTTGTTCAGGAGCAAATTCATAGGTTGTCATAAACCTCATTAGCCATGCCTAGTTTGAGGCAAAACCTTTCCAGACTAGAGCTTTGTGGACAATGTGACATCTGAAATCGTTGAAGTAAAGTCATTGTAAGTGCTAATATATTCTCCCAGCTAGCTCACATTGCTAAGTGAGACTTCCATCTTAAAAGACCAGTGGAAAAAAATATTGTCAAGACGAGCCTGTGTAATTTGAAAGGAGAGACTGATGGTTTAAAATGTCCAACTAACTGTATGCTGAGGTGCATTGCAGACCAGTGTACACATGGTCACAATTACCAGGCAGCAAACTAGACTCAGACTACCTGAAACAGCTTCAAGTTAACTCAAGTCTGTGACTGAAGGCTAAGATTTTATTCGACAGGGAGCAAAAAAATGGAGCAGCAAACCAACAGAATAGCTTAAATCTGGCACAAAAGTAAAGCTGGACCTTTCTTATAGGTTTCTTAGAACGAATGTGTAACTTTTGCAACAAAAAATATACAGAGTCAGTAGTAAAATGGAGAACATATTTTCAGAGATACTCATTTTGCCCCAAATAATGGTTATGCTGGGGATGTCACTGACAGGGAATTAATAATGTGTGTGAATTCCAAATGGAAAGGAGACCCAAAAAAATCAGCACTTTTCCAGGTCATAAAAATCCATTAGGCAAATAAACCCAAAGTTTGTAAAGACTGAATTGCACTATTTAGTCTGTGCTTTTAAAAGACAAATCACTGATCACCTCTCAACATGTTGGGCCTTGCTTGTAGCTGGCAACGACAGGTAAGCAGCTCAAATCCAGCTGACGCCAGCTGCTGCTGCTGTGCCAACTGGCAGAGTTTGTCTGCTGCTCCTCCAGACTGTGAATGCATCCTTGTAATGGGTGCAGCATCCTCTGGCTGGGTGACAAAACTGTGGCTGCTGCTGCTAATTCACTCAATTCACTGATCCATAACATGATTTGGTCTGTGTGGTGTTCCCTGCCTGTTTTAAGCCGTGATTGAGTTAGCTGATTTGCTATACACAAGTGCCCTTCTGCACCTTTCAGATATTTATCATCTCATTTAGAAGTGGAGACACCCTGAGGGCTTGAACAGATTCAGAGATTATTCTGTCATGCCCATTAAAAGGTACTGCTCTAATGTAGCCAGAAATGTATTTCATTAAATATTACACTACAGACTTCACTGTTTTGTCTACATTTCTGTCCAGGACACTTACTGGTGCTGAAATCTGAACAAATTCAGTTTACTTTAGTGATTAAAAGCTAAATCCTTCCTCCTGCTGGTGCATGGATTCTTTCCATAATATTGAGAGAAAGCATAAGCTAAAAGGCTGTCCTGCACATCACAGTGTTCCCCCCAACTCCCACTCACTAAGTTTCACAGAGAGGTCAACAGCCTGGACCCAGAAGCAGTCTGCTGAAGCCCTGTTCACACAGAGGAGGAATATCCTGCACCAGAAGACAGTAAGCAAGCCCCTCAAGCCATTCTACATAAACACCCCAAGAGTCACCAAAGACACTTAAGAATCTTAAGACTAGAAATGATCTCTTCAATTCCTACTCACAGGAGAGTCAAGTTTAGCTATTTGGTATTTGAGTTTTTAAAACTGTTTTAGAAGTCATGCAGTTCTATTTGCAATTCTATTGGATGAAAAACTTCCACTTTTTAAAACTTTTTTTTTTTTTCTTTTTCAGAAAAGGCAAGTAAATGATGATCCAAGGACTAGAGGACCTCTGCTGTGAGGATAGGCTAAGGGAGCTGGGAGTGTTCAGCCTAGAAGACCTTAGAGCTGCCTTCCAGTGCTGGAAAGGATCCTGCAGGAAGGCTGCAGAGGGACTTTTCATCAGGGCAACGGGCAACAGTTTGAAGCTGAGGCAAAGCAGGCTTAGAGTGGAGCTGAGAAAGAAGTTCTTCACTGTGAGGGTGGTGAGGCTCTGGCATAGGCTGCCCAGGGAGGCTGTGGCTGCCTCCTGCCTGGGGATGTTCAAGGCCTTGAGCAGCTGAGTCTAGCTGAGAGGTGTCCCTGCCCATGATGAGGAGGTTGGAGCAGATGAGCAGTGAGGTCACTTCCAACCTGAGCAAAATGTCTCAGAATAAAATATAAGATAAAAACTCAACTAGTAAGAAACTTAGTCCAACATTTTTCTTCTTATAAACACTAAAGAAGAAGATAAAGACACCAAATCTATCTTTATCCTTTACAAACACCTCCCATACCCTACATGACTTCAGGGATTGGCAGTAACCAAGGAAATGGCATATTCATTCTTCTCAGAACAGCACAAAAAATAAAAAGAAAGTATGAGTGCCTTGGAAGAGCACTCACCATCATTTTACTCCATTTTGAACACTGTTTTTTTTATCTTCTGCAGACAGATGAAGACAGTCATTGTGCTTCAACCCTGCAAAGCCTCCAATGGTGTCTGCACTATTTGCCCTCCTTGTGGAAACTGCAAATTCATTAATTCTGATTCCTCATTTAGTGAGATGGACCAAAAAAAAACCCAAACTTGCTGACAGATGTATCCCTTTCAGTTAAAAAAATGCAATTCAATCCAAATATCGACACCCTTCTTAACTGAGAACACATGTTAGTAATTATGGGAAGCCCGTTGGAGATAATAGACAACAGAGAAGCCATTATCTTTAACGTCCTGCTGCCTCTTTGAAATGATAATCATTGCACTGAAGAGCCAAAGATGATTGATGGACTTTCATTTGGAGCATACACCTGACACAAATTACTTGACATTTACTCTTTCTTGTTCTGCAGGACAAAGACAGAGTGGCATCACAGCCATCCAGCTATCCTGTGCGCAGCAAATACTTCAGTTCCTGATGAAAAGTCACCAACCAGTGCTCAAATGCACTGGATAAAAGCTAGGGGAGGATTTCAAAATATGGCTAAGGCCAGCAATGGAGCTGCAGAATGCACATGGAATAAATCACAGCAAAGGAATGTTCTTTCCTAAATTACCTCTTTTTCAGGCTTAAAGAGTATCATAGCTTACTACATAATAAATCACCAGCTTTATTCCATTCCAAAATGTGTGTCCTACTATGCCTTTCTTTCATCTGGCACAAGAAGAACAGATTTTGGTTCTGCAGATTGAACAGGAAAGGGAGTATCTATGGCTTGAAACCAATTACATGTGGCTATCAGCTTGAAGATTTGCATAGGTACATACAGACAAGAAATGTTAACAGTTTAGAATGAACCAAAGCAAGGATGCCTGTATTTAAACTTCACCTTTCCATCTGATGTCTATAGAAGACTTCCACAGTATAAGAACCATGTGAGAAGGAACGGACATGAGAGGGTCCAGAGGAGAGCCACAAAAATGCTCAGGGGGCTGGAACACGTCTGCTCCAAGAACAGGCTGAGGGAGCTGGGGGTGTTCAGCCTGCAGAAGAGAAGGCTCCAGGCAGACCTAATAGCAGCCTGCCAGGACCTGAAGGGGCTACAAGAAGGCTGCAGAGGGACTGTTTGCAAGGGCCTGCAGGGACAATGGGACAAGGGACCATAGTTTGAAATGAGAGCAGAGCAGATTGAGATATGATGTGAGGAACAAGTTCTACACCATAAGGGTGGTGGAACAGTGGAACTTTACAAAGAAATACAACATGATACAATATCAGCTAAAGATTAGATGATGTACCCCCTAAGATTCCAATGGTTTCCTTAGAAGTTTGTAGAAGGCATCTCTAGCCAGGCTACAAAACTTTGTCTGTGGCACATGCAGCATTACTAAGACTCATTAACTATTCCCGTACTGAAGTGAAGAAAAAGATTAATGTTAAATCCCCAGTAAATAGCTACAATTGGTAGAAAAAAAGGTCAGAAAATCAAGAGCTGAGAAAATCAGGAGAAAGCACAAATGAGGCCAACAGAACTCAGGGTTTCACACTAATCTACAGGAGCTTTTGGTTACTGTCTACTAATTAACCTTCCTGTAGCTAAACAAAATGCCTCTCTACTATTCTATCACTTGTAGCCCAGCAAGACTGACTCACCAGAGCCAGCCTACAGACATCTGGCCTTTCAAAAAGACAAACACAGGACCACCTAAAATGATCAAGAAGAAATATTCAGGTACTATGATGAGTCATTTAACCAACAGAAAATTGCAAAGATAGGATACAAAGTAAGAAAATACTTCTATGTTCTACTGAATTAAAATTAACTTGAACACAGGAGGTTCCAACTCAACTTGAGGAGACACTCCTGTATAGTGAGGATGCCACAGCCCTGGAGCAGGCTGCCCAGAGATGTTGTGGAGCCTCCATCTCTGGAGATTTCCAAAACCCATCTGGATGCATTCCTGTGTGACCTGCCCTAGGTGATTTGGCAGGGGGGTTTGGACTGGATGATCTCTGGAGGTCCCTTCCAAGCCCTGACATTCTGTGACTGGACTCCTGGGTATATTTCACATTATATGCATCATAAAACTAGAAAAAAGGGAGAGAGCACAGCTTAGTAAGTGCCCTCTTGTGGTTCCAAGCAGGTAAACTCAAACAGATTTAAGGTATAATACATAATTAAATCAGTTTATAATACATACCCACATTATTTTAGGAAAACAGGAGCAATTCTCACTCATCCTAGAATTTTTCCTGCAGCAAATAGTCCTAATGCCACTTATTTGTCCTGTTTGCATGCAGTAATTAACTAGCAGACGCTCCCTCTGCTCATGGATCAGTGCTATGGTCATAGCATCACTACTGCAGAAACGTTTGGCCATGACAGACCCCTCCTGACAGCTCTTCAGCTGCATCAGAACAAAGGGGGTTTGAAATGCCCATTTGGAGTGTTTAACAGCCCTCTCTGGCTTGGTGTTTCCAATAGCATTAATCCCAGAGGAAGAGAGGTTTGCTAGAGTAACTTAGTGACAGTATTTTGAGTATAAATCAGTTCAAGGGCAGGCATGGCCTGAACTATTGGCACTTTTACTAAGTATTAGAACTTCCACTGAGTTCTGTACAATCCTTTTTCTACCTCACTGGGATGTGGGATTTAAATTTTCGAAGGCAAGAAATCTTCCAAAGTTAATAATAACTCCACATCCTCAAGCAAAGGTCTGCCTATTTTGCTTTAAAATGAGGTTTATAAGCCCCTCTATGAGCCGTGTGCTCAAGAATTAATAAAAAGGGAGACTGCTTAAACTGTAAAACTGCAGACTGGCACAGAAGAAGCAAATCCAAAGAAAAACTAAATACCTTTTTGGCTTTGTTTTTTTTTTCATAAGTCTCTGACAATGGCTTTCTTTTTTCCTGAGTGGTGTCTTTGGAGAATAAGTATTCAAACTCGGTAGTATCAAGTATATCAGGTTCTTCTAGTGATTCCCACAACGTTGGCATAGCAGTTTTCCTAGAAAGGGAAAGGTAATAACGAATTTTCAAGTACGTGTTTTTGGAAAACCACAACAGATCTAACCACAACATCTAACCAAAATAGATTTACAACACAAGTTAACAGGCACTGCTGCTACACAGCTGCTGCAATCCTTCCCTGGACATTGCTCTTGTAAGGACTCAAATTGTTTAGCAGAGGGTTGCACAAAAAAGTTGAGCTATTTAATACCCATGCTTGCCAGGCTATTAACAGAACCATTGCATCCCAGAATGGCTCAGGTTAAAAGGGAGCTCAGAACTGATCTCCTCCAACCTCCCCACCATGGGCAGGGACACCTCTCAACTAGATCCAGCTGCTCAAGACCTCATCCAACCTGGCCTTCAACACCCCTGGGCAGCCTATGCCAGAGCCTCTCCACTCTCACACTGAATAATTGCTTCCTCAGCTCCAGTCTAAGCCTGCTCTGCCTCAGCTTCAAACCATTTCCCCTTGGTCTGTCTCCAGACACCCTGATGAAAAGTCCCTCTGCAGCCTTCCCGCAGGACTCCTTGGGCTATTGGCAGGCAGCTCTAAGGTCCACCCCTGGAGCCTTGTCTTCTCCCATCTCCCTCAGCCTGTCCTCACAACAAAGGTGCTCCAGACCTTGGATCATCTTTGTGTCCTACTCTGGACATTCTCTAAAAGCTCTGTGTCCTTCTTATGATGCATTATTTGCATTATAGGGTTTATTGTGCAACCACCAAATACTGCAACTGCAGCTCCTGCAAATACATCTCAAGAAATTTCTGCCACTTCAGTCAGGACTGGAAGAACTTCAACAGCAAGGTTTTAAGAAACTCCCAATGATCCGTTTCTGTAGTGTTTTAGTTAGTTATTTAAATAACTATTTAGTTAGCTATTTAAGTAACCATATACTTAGCTATCCAGTTAGCTATTTAAGTAGCTATTTAGCTATCCTATTAGTTTAGTTAGCTATTTAGTTAGCTATCCAGTTAGCTATTTAGTAATTTAGCTACCTAGCTAGTTAGTTAGATAGTTCTGAGAAAGCAGAATAATTAAGTGGCCTACATTTTGAGAGACTAAACAGTATCCTGCTCCACTTGCCCAGTTGTAGAATTCAAAATCTGAATTATCTTTCCTTCTTCTTTTGTCTTTTTTTTTTTTTCTCCTCTTTTCTTTTTTTTTTTTTTTTTTT
>VWZI01009657.1:168287-260956 GCA_013396835.1 Psilopogon haemacephalus
TCTCTTTCCAAGAACAGATTTATTTTTGGATCACTTTGGAAGCTGTCTATGCAACCCTCTGGTTTCATCTGGATTTGGGGAAATGTCAGTGTACTGCTGGAAACACAGCACTTCAGTAGTATTCAACTGTGATTTCACACTTCCAGTGCTCCAGGCAGACGTGTGGGACCAAACCTCCGAGTGCTGCTGTTTATCAGCAGGAGGTGGGCCCAGATCTTCCAGCAGGTGTCACTAAAGGGCAGTACAATTACTTGCCATCACAAAAGATGATGAGACCCTCTACAAAATGCCAATGGCTGATGTCACTAAACACACTTTTGTTAGATGTAATATGCAACAAAATGCAACACATACCAATTTAATGGGAACCAGAATTAGTTGTTCCTCCCTAATTCAGATTTCTTACTACTTAACACTCAATTGTACCTTGACTGCTATGAATGTTGAAGGAACTTTAAGTTTTCTCCGAGCACCTGCTGATGGAGCACATTCTGTGTCACAGGAATGCTTAAAGCTTTCCTCTCCCTGGTATTAGAATCATAGAATGGTCATAGGATCCTAGAGTGGCTTCCGTTGGAAGGGAGCTCATCAAACATCAACTCCAACATCCCCACCATTGGCAGGGACACCTCTCAACTAGACTCAGCTGCTCAAGGCTTGATCCAGCCTGGCCTTCAACACCCCCAGGCAGGAGGTAGCCACAGCCTCCCTGGGCAGCCTATTCCAGAGTCTCACCACCCTCCTACTGAAGAACTTTTTCTTCAGCTCCAGTCTAAACCTGCGCTGCCTCAGCTTCAAATCATTTTCCCTTGTCCTGTCTCTAAATACCCTGATGAAAAGTCCTTCTGCAGCTTTCCTGCAGGATCCTTTCAGGCACTGGAAGGCAGCTCTAAGGACCCCCAGCAGTCTTCGCTTCTCTGGGGAGAAGCCATACTGTCAGCCACACTTTAAAATCAAGGAACCTTTCTGGCTCTGTAACAAAAACTTTGAAGTTCTGGGTTGCTGCTAATCTGAGCAGCAGAACCTTGAAGAAGTTTCCAGTTCTACTGCAAACCATAAAAATGCTGGACCATTACATCTGGTGAGCAGCAGCTCACCAGCAAGCTGTGGCTTAGACCTTATCTTACATTTAGCAAGATAAGCCAGCGGTATTTCAGCACAAATACCTTGATTTCACTCCATCAGCAGGAAGAAGTACCTCAAGGTTTGTTTAACGACCATTTAAAGATGCTATTTTTTACTAGAAATTTTGGGGAGCAAAACCAAAATGCTCAAACTTTCTACTCCAGGATATTTCAATGCCTTGAATTCAGAATTATTGATGGACTACAACTGACAAGTAACTCTTTGTTCCTGCCAAACTTTTTGGGTAACTATTAACACCAGTTAACACCAGAATGATTCTTTCTCATCAAAATCAATCTGGAGAATAAAAACTAAACAACTATCTAAACAAATAAACCAACAACAACAACAAACCAAATAAATAAATAAAATAAAACCTTGGATGACCTAGAATAAAACACTTCAACACAGGTATTTACTTTAGCAGTGTTTAAATGTCATTCTTAAATAAATAAGAGCAACAATTAAAATAATTTTTAATCATCAGTGAAAGTGAGTTCTTAATTTAATAATACAATAATTAATCTATAGTAATGCAGTGATTCATCATATATTATGCATCTCAGAGTCATACAAGGGTTTGGGTTGTTACAGACCTTAAAGATCACCTAGCATAAACCTCCCCTGCCACAGGCATAGGCACCTTCCACTTCACTGCTTTCTCCAAAGCCCATCCAATCTCGCCTTGAAGACTTCCACAGAAGAGGCATCCACATGCACTGTTCCAGTGTCTCACCAACCTTACTGTAAACATTTCTTCCTTACATGCCATTTAAATTGACTTCATTGCAGTTTAATAACACTTGCCCCTTGTCATGCCATTATGGATGCCAGTAAAAAGTATTTCCCCATCTCTCTCACAAGCCCCCTTTATTATGATATTGTATTATTACTATTATATTAATATAGTGGTTTTATATACAGGAATTCTTACATTTATTTAACATTTTTTAATATTAAATATTATTCTATTAATATATTATTACTATATATGGGAAGTCTCTAAGATTAACAACCCCAAATCTCTCTACCTTTATTCATAGCAGATAGGTGCCAGCTATATGAAAATTTCCATGGCTCATTCTGAGAGGTCTATGGCTTGTACTGGAGACCCCCAGAGCTGAATGCAGCATTCCAGGTGGAGTCTTGTAAGAGCGGAGCAAAGAGGTAGAATCACCTCCTTCTGGCCATGCTTTTAGTGCATCCCAGAATACAGTCTGCTTTCTGGGCTTCAGGCTCAAGTGGTTGGCTCATGTTTAATTTTTATCCACCAGCATCACCAAGTTCTTCTCCGCAGGGCTGCTCTCAGTCCTTTTCATCCCCAAGTCTGTCCTGGTAGCAAGGACTGCCTCAAGCCAGGTGCAGGACCTCACAGTTGGCCTTGTTGAACTTCACGAAGCCCACTGTGCTACGCTGACTTTGTTACACACTGCTAGCCTGATAATTGCTTATTACTCAGTCTCACACAGCCTGCATACCCTTGCATCATGCCCTATAAACAGCAACCTTACAGCCAACTAAATGTATTTTACCTGCTGTCTTGTAATTGTATCCGTGTCCAATACAAAGGCTTCATGGGGCGGCTGGGTTCAATGGCAGGTTTTCGAGGACCTCGGTTTGAAGATAAAGTGCTATTAAAAAAGCACCCAGGCCCAAGAGGTGGAGGTGGTGGAGGTAACCCAGATCCAGGCAGTGGAGGGGGAACTGCAGGGCCCAGCCCTGGAAGCGGCGGTGGTGGTGGAGGTGGCGGCGCTTGAAAATTCCTATGGTCATCAGAAAGTGGAGGTGGCAGTGGTGGACCAGAGCCAAACTGAGGTGTCAGAGAAGTTGGACCTGTTGGCAAAGGTGGTGGTGGAGGAACTTGACCTGGTATTGAAGAATTAGGAAGTGGGGGAGGAGGTGGAGGTGGTGGAGGAGGAGGAGGCAGAATTTGTTTTGGTTGACAAGTTAAGACACTTTCTGAAGACTGTACATTGTAACTGTCCTTATTTTCACTTTGGGCAGAAACACTGTGTGACAAAGAAGAAAGATTGAGCTTTTTGGGTACTATTTGGTTATTTTTCACAGTTCTGTTTTCCTCTTCACTGGGCTTTATGAAGGTTTCTCTGTCAGTCTGTATATAGACATTGCGGAAGGTCTTTGGGGGGTTCTCATCTTCAGTAGAAACACCAACATCCTTTGCTTTCTCATTTCTCCTCTTCAGTTTATTATCCAGCTCACTCCTTAGCTGTGCAATGGCTTCCTCCAGCTGAGCAGTGGATACAGCATGTTCTCCACGGATATGGAAGACCTTGAGTTCAAACTGAGACTGCAGAAGAACCAACAACAAACTCTTAGTGCAAAGACCTTCCTGAAGCATTTCTTTTGCAGAAATTAAAAACCTTCATGTTCAGGCTATGCTCTCACTTTGAACAAAACCTGAACTATTTCACTCTCCAAGGGCTAAATGGCTTCACTGCAAGCTATTAGACAATGACTAACCTTTAAAAAGATGCAAGCAGTGCATGTTTCAAACAAAACAAGCAAGTAAGTAGATCAATTTAGCAAGCAGGTTTACTGGCTTTAAATGCTGAATGCAGTAATTAAGAGCTCATCATGGAAAAAGAAAAAGGTACCTTCCTCAAACAGTGTTGTGCTTAATGAAATTATTTTATTGACTTCATAAATACACCATAATTAACATGTTAGGGAGTGAAAAACAGATTAAACCCAACAGAAATTGAATTTCCTCCCAGCTAAAAGACTGAATAAACAAATTAAAAGATTGTCTCAATCTTAGCCTTCTCAGAAATTCATTACACAGAGGTACACCAATTTTCCTGCAAATTTAGCTTTGCTATTACATTAAAATTTCATTCCTGCCAGATACAAAATAAATCTTAGAACCACAGGGATCAAGAGGATTTCATTGAGGTAGAGGGCAGTAACAATCTTTCAAAAATATATGTAAATAAGGAAAAGAAACCGTAATTGTTGTGGCCAAAATAGGCTTTTCTGCTCTCCCTCCTTCTGCTATGGGGAGAAGCAAGTGCAGGAAAGAGGACAAAGAACCTGAAGCCATTGAGTCTAAGGACCCTGACTTGCCCAGACTTGTTTTACTCTTGTTTGCATCCTGTGGTAAACAAGGTACATACACTTGGCTTGCGCCTGCCTCATGCAAGGCCTATGTTCTTCCCAAATTTGGGTAAAGCAAGCCTGTGGCTTCATCTAATATGGTTAAGCTTGGCTAACTGCCATTCTGATTGGCTGTTCTATGTCCAAAGGCCAATTAGGTCTCAGGCTGTATTGATAAAAAGAGATGAGCAGGTTGAGACAATGTGTGTTTGCTTGCTTGTTGCTACTGCCATAGCTTTTGCCTTATTGTGCTCTCTGCTTCTGGCAGTGATTCTGCCATTGCCTCAATGTGCATCCTGCCATGCTCTGCAACATTAAGCTATAAGTTAAACCTGTTGAATAATAATGCTTATCTGCCTGGAAACTGCCTGCTTTGAGTTTACCAGGAATATGCATAATTGCCTTCATGTGATAGGCGTGTATAGCCAGCATGACATCCATGCCAAGTCATCCTGCCTACACCTGAAAGGCTCCTGCCAAGAGGGTAAGTCCTGGAGGGACACAGATTGTCCAGAGGAATCAGGACAAGGTCAGAGATAGTCTGACTCTTTCCTCAGCACCCTGTGAAGCCTGGGAAGAATCAGATGTCTCAGTATCTAAGAGAACACCAACAGAACCCTCTGCAAGTGTTTGGGTACTGTTTGAAGCTGTAGTTAGTCCCAGGGAATTGGGAGATTAATATTTGTGAGTAAATAAATATTCAAAGCCTCTTTAATCTAATTGAATCCTAGCCTTCTGCCTTAGAGCAGAAAGGAGTTCCTCAAGTGCACAAGTGGTATGTTGACCACAAGAATCTTCTCTTCTATTTCAATTAGTGTTGTATTATTGCTAGTTATTTCTTAATATTCTATGCTATCATCTACATAATGTTTTCATGACTGCGTGAAGAACCTGATTATTAGAACTATTAATGGTTGGGGAGGGGGCAAGACTCCTGAATATTGAAAATTAATGAACAATATTAATTTGAAAAATATACCAGCTCACAATCAATTAATTACCCCCTCTATTACAATAATCCAACCCAAAATTGCTGCTCCAGATGTCTAAGTGCCTACAAGCTGTCTTCTGCTATGCCATGATACCAGTAGGCAGCTGCCTGGTGTCATCTTGCACTTTTGCAAGGCAATGACTTCTGAAAGAGCATTTCCCACACTTTTTTCATGTTCTCTGTGCCAAAGGAAGCCAATAATTCAACACAAGCAGATAATGAGCTACAAGACAGCTGGCGAGAAACTTTTTAGAGTGTTGGGCAGTAATAAGACTAGGGAGAATGGATCTGAGCTAGAGATTAGATGCTAGGAAAAAATTCTGCACCATGAGGGTGCTGAGACACTGGAGCGAGTTGCTTAGGGAGGTGGTGGAAGCCCTATCACTGGAAGGTTTTAAGGCCAGGCTCAATGTGGCTCTGGGAAACCTGATCTAATGTGAGGTGTCCCTGCCCATGGCAGGGGGGTTGGAACTGGATGATCCCTGACGTCCCTTCCAACCCTGACAGTTCTGTGATTCTGTGATTTTCCTCAATTCCTGCAGGTGCTGCAAATCACAGCTAAAAAAAAAATCATATAGTGCTGGCCAGAAGTGACAACTTATGACAACTCTCTGCTTCTTGTTCAAACTTAGGTATTAGGTCAGAGTTAATATTTCACAGCATTAATTACTATTCAGCCAAGTCCCACACGTGTAGCTCCTTGTGGTAAACACAGTAGTAGAATACATTGTAATGTTACGTCCAACAAAGAAGAGAGATATGTAAACACTCTGTTATTTCTTCCAGCCATATGATCATCTTGAAAAAATGAAATCTAGACTAAAGAGCTTGCAAAGATAGGACACAAAATGTTTCTATGCTTAACTGGCAAGTGGGAAAACACATTTGAATTCTTTCAAAAATAATCAAGCAGAGAATTCTATTGGAAGCAACCCAATTTCTTTCATAGAAGTAAGACTAATATATACTATAAATAGAATATTTTTTGCTTGACCTTTTTCCTTCTGCTTCTTGCTTTCCTATTCTGCCAATGTTTGTTGTTGCTCAGCTTAATTATTAGCTCAGTTCAAGCATCACAAGATTTTCTGCTGAGTCACACCACAGCAACCACCTTTCTTTTTAAACTCGAGTAGTGATCCATAAAGGAGGTAATGAAGTAAGTTTGCCTTAGGGAATTTTTCTTTTTCTTTTTTTTATATCATAGTATTTTGTCCCTCTTGGACATTAAAAACTCCATGATAGAACAATTTCCTTTGAACTTTAAGGATTTTTCCCAGTAGTAAATCTGAAATCCCCTTAAAACCACACTGTAAAACAAGCAGAGTATTTAACAAAACTATTTATTGCATTTAACTGGGTATGAAAGCAACTCTGTTAGTGCTACAGGCCTTTTCAACTCAAGGTCTCTACTCCTTAATTTACAATATAAAACCAGTGGCTGAAACCTGAAATTGTATTTCAAGGGATAGCTTTATGGTCAATTCTGTTCTTTGCTTTTTCACCTTCCCAAAATTGTTTTGTGTTAATAAAAATAATAAAATAATTCACACAATGAAAATTACTAAGCACAGAAAAGGAGGCTTAAAAATAAAACACTGGGAATCTGTTGAACAGCTTCATTGATGGAAGAGGTCAGCCTTACCCAGCTGACTGCAAAATGAAAGAACAGTAAGTAATAACTCAAGTTTTTTATATTACTAACTTTATATATTTAAACAAATACTGTTCATCAAAAGAAGAGCGAGCAACCCTAGAATGGCTCAGGTTGGAAGGGACCTCAGACAGCATCTACCCCAACTTCCCCACCACAGGCAGGGACACCTCTCTGCTAGACTTGGATGCTCAAGCCCTCATCCAACCTGGCCTTGAAGTATTTTCAGTTTATATAATTATGATGGCATTTTCACAGGATCACAGAGGATCACAGGATGTCAGGGGTTGGAAGGGACCCAAAGAGTCCAACCCCCCTGCCACAGCAGGACCATACAATCTATCTCAGGTCACAGAGGAATGCATCCAGATGGGTCTTGAAAGTCTCCAGAGAAGACTTTCTAGTCATGACATAGAATTGTTTTAATAGGGAAAGTTGTAGAACAGTTTGCATGTATGACTGTGAGGGAGCTATAAATCTCTACAGAAATCTAAATTAAAACAGTAGTTGCTGGCTTGTTAGTAGCCAAGACTTACTGGAGCAGCCAAGTTTAGTTGAGAGGCATTCCTCCCATGGCGTGGAGGTTGGATCAGATATCTCTGAGCTCCCTTCCAACTTGAGCCATTTTAGGGTTGTATGTTTAAAAACTGGGAAAGTGCGGCAGTAAAAAGTTTATTTAAAACAAACAAGCAAATGTTTAGAAGAAGGAATATGCAGAGCTTTTGCTTTCAAACTGGCAAGTCAGTGCTTTGCTGTTACTGCACAATCTCTTTTCATTGGTGCTTACACAGTGCAGCCCTGCTCTGCAAAACCACTGTGTACAAACGGCATGGCTTTAATGAACACATCAGAGACAGACCTCTCCTTTAGCTGAGAAACACACACTTTTACAAGTTTTCCCTCTAATTAGCCTGGAAAACACAACATAGCGGAGAGAAAGTGAGCTCGATTTGATTCGCCTCTCTGATTTTATACAGTGATTGTTAACATCTAATTAGCTACTTATGGCAAGCCACAGAAAGGGAAAAAAGAGGCAGAATTAAAATAAAGCAGCTAAGGATATGGTTTCTAGAAGTAGAAATGCTTGGACAGCTTGGGAGAAGATCAGAAAACAAAAAGAGAAAGAAAAGAGTGGGGGGAAAAAAAGATAAGAATTCTTGACTTGCTGATGAAATGTATTTTAATAGGCTTTAGAGTTTGGGGTTTTTTCCTAATAGTATTTTGGCCATCAAAGGACTGTGCAGAGAAAAGAGAGAAAAAACAAATACTTCACAGCCAGCCTCTGCCTTTTTAGTTTTATTCATTCTAAGTAATTTCATCTTCAGTTTTTGGACGAGCTCTCCCTTTTTATTCTTGCATTGTGTTGACAAAGGCAAAAAAGCCCCTTTTTTGTTCAATCTCTGTCCTTGAAAAAACAAACATTTGTTTTACATTTTGACAACAATCAGAGATTTAGCAAAAGGATTTCTCAATGAAAAGAAAAAAAAAATTAAACCTGTGCCAATTGACATAAAAATTCCTCTCTTAACAAATGTTTCACCAAATATAATCAGTCACACATGTTATCTTCACTTCCAAGACTATGCAGGAAAGATTATTCTTACACCTCAGAGTAAAAAAGGAACCCAAATGATTGACCATTCTCAGACACTGATACAGCTCCAAGTGTTTTTACAGGCTGTGTAGAGAGTCTACTTCTCTTTCTAGTTTAAAAATATTCAATGCATAGTCTGGTAGAGGAAATGCAGCAAAAGGAGTTGGGAGGAAACTTGACCACGAATATACAGAACATTGTTTTACTCTCTATTTTTAAATAGTTAGCTATTTAACTATTACTCACATAATATTTTAAGCACTAATTCACTTCAGGTTTGAACATTTAAATATCTACTATGAAAAGAGATCATGAAATACATATATATATACATATATATATATATAAAATATCTATCACATTTGTTAGGAAATACAATTCCTGATTTAGTAACACCTGCCATGACTCTTAAAGATTGATTTGTGATCCTTTCAACAATTAGTCTCTACAAGGATGTGTTATGAAGAGGTCCTCAAGCTCTGTTTGCTACACTGAAGTTAAACCTCTAACTAGGCTCCAAGCATGTAGCTGTTTCCTTACCCATTAAGAAAATGTTATTCTCCCAACAACTAAGATTCACAGTTACTCAACACTGTAATGAAATTGCATTGTGACATGCCACATAGCATTAAATATCCAAACCCAAAGCAGATCTTTAATATTTAGAACAAAATTGAAACTTCAAAATGAAACCCAGATGACCAAGTTGTATATCCAAAGAATTTTAATAGTTAAGTGTTTGAGATGATCAAGTTGTACATCCTACAATAAGAATTTGAATAGTTTAGCATTTGAGATGACCAAATTGTGTATCCTATAATAAGAATTTGAGTAGTTAAGCATTTGAGATCAAGTTGTGTATTCTATAATAAGAGTTTTAATCATTAAGCATTTGAGATGATCAAATTGTAGATCCTACAGCAAGAATTTTAAGAGTTAAATATTTGAGCAAAAATTACTGATTTAGAAAGGCTCAGTATGAATTCTCCATAACTTCCTTACTTAAATATGTTATAGCCACACTTCACAGATTAATTCCTCTATTTAAAGAATGCATATTCATATAATGAATGAAGTTCAAAGCTCTGTTTCATTATAAAATTGTTACTACTGTGACCTTAAGGAATCTGTTATAGCAGAAAGCTTGACGCAGTTACCATGCCCAGCTTTTATAAGACATCTTTGTATAGTCTGAGGGTCTAACACTAAAAAGGGCTGCCAGTATAACCACAGAATTGATGTGGATTATCTATCAGAAAGAGAAAAGGAATGCCATCAACCAGCAATTTCTATTTCATTGATCAACTTCTTCTTATGCCACCAACTCAGATAGATACAGGATAAAATAAAATCTTGTATTTCTAGAGTGGTATAAAGGGAAGGAGACAGTAAAGAAGTGTTACTACTTCTTCCCTCTCTCCTTTGTTCAATTGTACTGAGAGAATTGCTATGACAAATTTCATCTTCTTCCTTGTCCTCTCTGAGAGAAACACCAACTAACCTCAAAAAAACAGCTCTGTAGTCCAAACAGGTAAGTGAGCAACTGCACAAATGTCTGAGAAAGCAACATGCAAAACACAAGGAGGGATTTGCACAAAACACAAGCAGGGATTTTAAGCCAACCTAAGTTAGAAAGGGGTCTGAGAAACGCACTGTGCTTTGCACTCCATCTACTGTTATTTCTGGTATTTTCTTACTTTTTCTTTATTTGGTGAAAAGAACTCCCAAACCAGCCAACTTCACTCCTCAGAACACAGAAAATTGAGGAGAAACAGAAGGTATTAACATAATAATACCTACTCTGTCTACTGAAAAATCCATTCCAAGTAAGTATGGCGTTTTTCTAGTGAGTATTTCAACTAACACATTCTTGTGCTTTCTTGTATGCTTACATTTCTAATAGTCTTTCAATTCCCTGTTCTAGTTTCAGTCACAACTATTCCTGACGTAGCCTATAACATGCTCTTTGTATCACTTCAGAATTTATTTGGATTTACAACAAGTCTTGAAAACTTTTCTGTAGACTGAGTTCATGCAAAATTAACAGACATTTCTTAACATCTTCAGCTACTATTCCCTCTCTTCCCACTGGAGAGTATCTCACTTGTATTATCCCTTTGATTTGCTCCCTGAATTTCTTTACTAGCAATTTCCAATGCTGCTTTTCACCTCTTCTGTTTCTTCTTCTATGAATATTCATTCTATGAAATGAAGGCTCCTTGTCACCTGTCACTTTTATTATATTGCTACAAAATTATCCTTCTCCTAAATTAAATCCCAGTCCTCAGCTAGGTTCTTAATATATATCTTTCTGTCTTCTCTCTTCCTTCTTTACCTTTACCCAGGACTCAAAATCAACAACAGCCAATCACAAAGCCTACAAGAAGTGCCTGCCAAAAGCTCTGCAATCTTTTGGCCAACGCATTTGTATGGATTGAGCAGAATGGATCTCTAAAAGAAGTAAGTAAAAGCTGGTTTGTTGGNTTTGGTTTTGTGGGTTTTTAAGTGTATCCCAAGTTAAAAAAAAAACAACAAACCAACAACTGGAACTGGAACTTGCTGGCAATAGGCTATAATGGGAGGAAGAATGGAATCAGCTCACTCAAAGCTAAGCTTTCAGTGAACACATAGGTATAAAGAGGTAAACCATTTCTGTCACTATGGGAAGAGGGTGAACAGCCACACAGAGAAGATGTATGACACAAGGACTCTGTAGCTGTCTTCTAAAAAGGGCAATGTACTTCTATTAACTGCCACACAAGATACAAATCAACCCTTGCAGTATGGACTGCACATAGTCTAGAGACTCCTAAGATTCAGCATTTCCTCTTTCCAGTTGTTTGTGGACCTTCAGTCCTCTCTAAATGTTCTGTCTCCTTTTCCATGCCTCTCACAGAGTGATTTTTAGATTGCCTTGAAGTTTGCTTCCTTCAGCCTGGTGCCATGGGTCTTTGTCTCTGTAGAACTACATTTACTCCGGTTTTGTCTCCTCACAGATACCTGTCCTGCCCTTAGCCTTTCCCTTGTTACTAACACCCAACCATTCTAGATTGCTGTGCTGGTTTGAACTAATTGGAGAATCTGAATGAGAAATTAGACTATTGGCTGTGAGAGGAAAACAGATGATGCTACTTCACCCAGAGCTTTACTGAGAAAGAAAAAAAATTGTTTTAAGAGTTGTAATCCAAATATAGATAAGTCATGAGTGCTTCAGGCATCTCTGGGCTGTGGCTGCTTCTCTTTCCATGGTTCCTTTGTCTCTGCCTTGGTGGCTAATTCTCAATAATTCTGCTAACTTCTTTCCTACTGCTAATCTCCCTGGTTGATCTACCTCCGTCTATATGCAGCATCAACAGGTGGTGAGATAAGATTGGGGAAGGGGGGGAAAGGTGGTAGGGGTGGTTGGAAAACCCCCCTTAGGGATTTTGGTCTCTAGGAGGGGTGTGGTGCTTCTCTATTACCTTTTCACTGTAAATATCTGTTATAAATTGTAAATATCTGCTTGTATATTGTGCATTGCTGTAAATACAAAGCTTCATTTACCAACTTCCAGTGTTCTGAGTTCTGACCAGGGTTATATCAAAAGGTGGGGGGCAGGTAACTGCTAAAACCACCACAGTTGCATACATAAAGCCACTTGGAGAACTTTGCTATACAGTATCTATCTCACAACAGCTCAGTTTCAGTCCTTAATTTTTTTACAGCTGTCCTATTTACGTGCTAAATTACTGAGATGAATCACAGAACCACAGAAACATTCAGGTTGGAAAAGACCCTTGACATCAAATCCAAATTATAACCCTATTCTACAAAGTCCACTCCTAAACCATACCCTCAAGAACAACATCTAAACAACCTTTAAACATACCCAGGGTTGGGGACTCAACCATCTCCCTGGGCAGCTTCAAGCACAAATCCAGGCTGTGTGAAGAGTGGAGGAGAAGGATTTGAGGTGTAGGCTGATGGCAAACTCAACATTAACTGGCAATGGTTACTGACAGCCCACAAGACAACCATGTCCTAGGCTGTACAAAAAGCTGTGTGACCAGAAGGATGAGAGGTGTGGTTGTGTCCCTCTGTTCTGCTCTCCTGAGAACTCACCTGGAGTGCTGTATCCAGTTCTGGTGCTCCCACTATAAGAACATCAAATTGTTGGAGCAGGTCCAGAGGAGGGCCAAAAAAATGATCAGGGTTGGAACACCTCTGCTATGAGGACAGGCTGAAGGGAGCTGAGTTCAGCCTAGAGAAAAGAAGGCTCCAGGCAGACCTAATAGCAGCCTGCCAGTACCTGAAGGGGCTACAAGAAGGCTGCAGAGGGACTGTTTGTAAAGGCCTGCAGGGCCAGGATGAGGGCAATGGTTTGAAATGAGAGCAGAGCAGCTTGAGATAGGATGTGAGGAACAAGTCGTGCACCATGAGGGTGCTGGAACACTGGAACAGGCTGAGAACCCATCCCTGGATATGTTCATGGTGAGGCTGGACAAGGCTCTGAGCAACCTGGTATACTGGAGGATATCCCTGCTGAGTGCAGGGTGGGGTTGGACTGGATGAACTTTGGAGGTCCCTTCCAACCCAAACCATTCTAGCATTCTAGGATCTGATGCATCCTTACTCGTTATACAGACTTATCAGAGGGACCAAAACTCTACCCGGACCTTATGTGACTGTATTGATTCTTCCTAAACATAAGCTACCTAACTTAAGGAAAAATAAATCATACACAGTTTATAAAATCTAAACAAAGGGTTGCCAGCTAAATCGAGACCTGCCTGTAAATTTCAAGGCAAAGTGATACTTTAATGGACTGATAACTTACTTGATAATCTTGCTACATGTTGTTAGACTCTGTTTAACATTTAAATTCTGCAAGATGGAATGAGGCAATTCAGCATGCAACATAGTAATGAATGCGAATGATTCATTGCACACAACTCCTCTATGGCCAAGCTCATAATGACACTGCACCAGGCTCTGCTCAGGGATGGCCAAGGACAGGACAAGGGGCACTGGGGGCAAGCTGCAGCAGAGGAGGTGCCACAGGAAAAGAAAGGAAAACTTTTTCCCTATGAGCATGTTGGAGCCCTGGAGCAGGCTGCCCAGAGAAGCGGTAGAGTCTCCTTCTCTGGAGACATTCCAAACCCACCTGGATGTGTTCCTGTGTGACCTGTCCTGGGGGCTCCTGATCTGGCACAGGGGTTGGACTGGATGTTTCCTGGAGGTCACTCCCAACCCTTACCATTCTGTGATTCTGCTGAGTTAGGACCATGAGCAACTAACACATCAGATCCAAATATGGCAACTACAGATATTGTAGTTACTTCTCTCTCCTGTTTCTCACCTGTGGCTGCTACCTTTGTCTCAGGACACCCAGGTTACTCTCGTATAGTTATTAAAATACTAACACCTTTGCTTTGTGATAGTGTTCAAAAGATTATATCCAAGAGGATTTTAAAAAAAGCCCGAAAATAATATATATATAAATGTAAATCAGTATTTAAAGTTCTGGTTTGGTTAAATCACTTCTTTTGATGATATTTCCTTCAAAGTAGTGACAGCATTTCTCATTTGCAAAGTAAATTAGATAATCATTACTTTTCCTGATAAATGTAACTGTTTGTCATGCAAAATATGAAAATTGTAAAAAAAAAAAAAAAAAGGCTGAAAACAATTTGAAGATGAAGTTTCAGTGACAAAGAACTACAGAGGCAGTATGGATCCAATAAGAAAAGTGATTGTAGTAGAGAGCAAGTTGTCTCTGATCTTGGGAGAATGTTTTTGGACACCTAACAGCTTTTTTATTGCCATGGCGGATTAAAATGAAAAGCCTTACCACTAAAATGTTCTTTTTGATGAGGTTTTTTTTGCCATGAACTATAGACCTTGCAGTCCAGTGGGATACAAACCCTTTGATCCTGTGCAGTCACATAAATTTCAAGTCGTAAAACAACACTGAATTTGATTTTATTAGTGTGGCTGATGCTGGCAGAATTGTAATGCAACCTCCTTTCCTTTCTCTTTTCTTTTGGGGAGGCAGTGAGGAGGAAAAGAGAGTTCACTCTCCACATTGCTTCACAGGATCAAGAACTAATTTTCTGGCAACCAGAAGCCAAGATAAAGGCATTAAAGCAAAGCTGTGCAACTGTATAGGGAAGTACAAATGACATAGATCACATTCTGGTAAGTGGCAACCAACGATTTGGTTGAAGCAAAAAAGCATAGCAGATGGGAAACAGCAAGCCAAGATAAAATTAAGTACCTGTAGCAGGCTAACAGGTAGCAATGACTTCTACTTTGCAAAGGAAATACTCAGCCAAACGGTGCTGTGAGTTTGCTCTGCAACAAAGTACCTCCACACTTTCAGAAAATGCACATTTTCTTCCTGTGAGAACAGTATTTTTGTCTAAACAAATGTATGCTGGTCTAGGCGCAGGACCTTCCACTTTGCCTTACTGAACCTCATGAGATTCTCCTTCCACTTCTCCAGTCTGTCCAGGTCCCTCTTATGGCATCCATCCTGTACCTTCAGAATCATCAACAGCACCATTCAGCTTTGTGTCACCTGCAGACTTGCAGAAGGTGCCTCAATCTCGCTGTTGATATCACTGATGAAGATATTGAATAGCAGCGGGCACAATACAGACCCTTGATGGGTGACCACTTGTCACCCATCTCCATCTGGACATGAAGCTGTAGCCCTCTGGATACAATCCCAATGATCCACCTTGTTTTCCAAGTGACTATCTTGATATTCTGGCATCCAAGTTGCAAGGTAAGTTAAAAACTAACTGTGATAGGAACATAGGCATCAGAATGAATTTACAAAATTTGTATTTCTATGCCCAGTAACTACACACACCTATCCTTTAAAAGCCAATTTATAAGAATATGGGAAACCGCCTTGAAAATCAAAATCTGTGACACTGTAAAATCCACAATGAAACCACCTATCATCAGATCACATTTTTAATAATAAACAAGGAAGGGACTCTGCACTGACCACCAAAGACAGTGTCAAATCCTGAACAGACTGCATTCAGCCTAACAGTTATGTTTCAGGGAGAACTGCCTATTTATAAATAAAACCTGTATCGTGATGCCCAAATCCAAGTCGCAGAATCACAGGATGGTAAGTTGGAAGGGATCTCCACAGATCACAGAATCACAGAACCACAGAATCACAGGGCAGGTCACACAGGAACACATCCAGGTGGGTTTGGAATGTCTCCAGAGAAGGAGACTCTACCGCTTCTCTGGGCAGCCTGCTCCAGGGCTCCAACATGCTCATAGGGAAAAAGTTTTCCTTTCTTTTCCTGTGGCACCTCCTCTGCTGCAGCTTGCCCCCAGTGCCCCTTGTCCTGTCCTTGGCAATCGCTGAGCAGAACCTGGCTCTGCACATTTTCACTATATAGTACCATGTCCATGTGCTTAAACATAGTGACAGAGGTTTTCACTATGTTCAATACAGGTGCTAACTTCTTCAATAAAACATGAGCAGCCTTGGATCAAGGTGGAATTAATTGCATTGTACAGCTGACATCAAGTCTAAACAATCCAACTTCCTATAGTGAAACCACACTGACGGAAACACAGCAGCAGCAGAAGGCATGGACAAGGAGCAGTGAAAAGAACCCAATGTGACATAAGAGAATAGTCTTGCTGAATATTCAAGCTAACTGATATGAAAACAATTAGTATGCAAACACAATTAAAGGAAAATAATTAAGCACCCATTGCATCAAAAGTACATAAAAGTGAAAGTCAGTGGGGGAGCAGGAGAATTTTGCTTCCTGTAAGTATCCATCAGGGGGATTCTGCTCCTTGACTTTGCTCTGCTGAGAACTCACCTCCAATCCTGCCTCCAGTGCTGGTCTCCCCAGCAGAAGGACACAGAGCTGCTGGAAGAGAGTCCAGAGGAGGCCACAAAGATGATCCAAGGGCTGGAGTAGCCCTGCTGTAAGGACAGGATGAGGGACCCTGGAGAAGAGAAGGCTCCAGGGGGACCTTAGAGCTGCCTGCCAATAGCTGAAGGGATCCTGCAGGAAGGCTGCAGAGGAACTTTTCATTAGGGTGTCTAAAGACAGGCCAAGGGGGAATGGTTTGAAGCTGAAGCAAAGCAGGGTTAGACTGGAGCTGAGGAAGAAGTTCTTCAGTAGGAGGGTGGAGAGATTCTGGTATAGGCTGCCCAGGGAGGCTGCGGCTGCCTGCCCCCTGGGGGTGTTGAAGGCCAGGCTGGATGAGGCCATGAGCAGCTGGATCTAGCTGAGAGGTGTCCCTGCCTATGGTGTGGAGGTTGGAGCAGATGAGTTCTGAGCTCCCTTCCAACCTAAGCCATTCTGTGATTCTGTGCTCAGAGCAAAGAAGATACATTCCAAACCTCATCACTAATTTGATTCTAGAGCGTGACACGAATAGAGGCAATGGAGACATAAAGTCCAAGTTTTTAAAACATAATCACACACTGATCTGAGGAACATCTTCACACACCATGAAGAATTCCGAGATTCCCTTCTGAATGAAGTTTGAATTGCCACAAGTGGTTCCAAAGCGATCAGAAGATCAGAGTGCTTCTTGCTAGCTTTGTGTGCTTGTATGCAACCTGTAGAATGCTACTGTTCATTGCGCTTGTCCTTTACTATCATTCCCTAGACTGCTACTCCACCTTCTCTTCCACTTCCATAGAATTTTTTCATTACAGGGAGATTTTTCTCCTGTTGGGATTTTTCTGCTTTAAAGACAATCTTGCTCCCACTGCCCAGGAACCTTGAGAGTACCAAAATTGATACTTTAACACATTTTCATAGGATTCCATTGTCTTCTCCTTTTTTTTTTTCTGTCTTTATACCTTATTCTCTTGCAGTGCATTGAACAGAGAGAACTCCTTCATGAGGGCAAAGCAGCCACAAAGAAGGTTCATAAAGACACAGAGTACACCTACTGCAGTGAGACGTTTAACAGCTAGGTACAAAAGACTGCAAATGTTCAAGTTAGGCAGAGCAGTATTAATAATTAACCACAAGCTGGGAGACCTTCAGCAGCAGCACCACATGGCAATGCTGCAAAGCCTGATCAGCTCATTAGAGGTGCCTGACTAATAAACCCTTGCTGACCTTGGCTGCTCTTTGAGCTGCAACTCCACCTCAGCAAACAGAAGCATACAACAACACAGATTTTCCTCCATTTCTCCACACTAGGACAATGAAAAAATCAATGAAAATCCAGCAAAGAACACAGAATGGAGCTAACCACCTTATGGATGCGTTTCATCTTGTAAAGGTTACAACTGAAATAGCAGCATCCTGAAGCATAATGTTCCTACCAGAAGTCAGCATATTAACAAGACAATGTTTAAGAATTGGGGAAGCACTGTAGGACAGCAAAGCTTTCAGCACTATTTGGCACTGCCCTCTAGATTTTAATGGTAGATTTCTAAGCAGAGTGACTTCTGACAAGCTGTGAAGTCACAAAATCACAGAATCATTCAGATTGGAAAAGACCCCCCAAGGACCACCAAATCCAACCATCAACCCTACTCTGCAACTTCACCCCTAAACCATGTCCCCAAGCACCATATCTGAATGACCTTCAAATACCTCCAGGGATGGGGACTCCACTACCTCCCTGGGCAGCCTGTTCCACTGCCTGACCACTCTTGCAACGAAAAAAATCTTCTCAATGTCCAGCCTAAACTTCCCTTGGTGCTGCTGGAGGCTGCTCCCTCTTGTTCTGTCACTAATGATCTGTCAGACACAAAACTAAGAGCAGCCAGGTCAAACTTTGTTGATTAAATCCGTTTTAAAAAGGAAAAAAAAAACCACACAATTTTTTGATAATAGACTAGCTACAAAAAAAAAATATTTAGACATCTCAACTATTTTAAAATCTTTTTGTTCAATCTTAAAGCATCTAATTTCTGATGTTCTTTGTGAAACTGTAATGAAATTTCACTTTCACATATAAATAAAGGACAATTTAAACTGTCAAAATAAAAGTTGAACAACCCACTGCTATCACGGAGGGCTTTTTGATAAGCATTCTGGCACGCAACAGCTTTCAGCACTTCACCATTGCCTCCCACAGCCAAACTACGAATTTCCAAATGTAGCAGAGAGAAATTTCATTGTGCTCATGTGAAAATGAAAGAGCAATGGAAGCACTGGCACCGGCTGTAAGGAAAAATCAATGGAAAAGGCCAGGGAAGTACTTGTGAAGGGATGTGAAGGCAGGCTGGCACAAAGAAAAAGATTTAGTCTTTCACTCAGTAACTGAGATGTTTTTTAAGGTTTTGTGGTCTCATTACAAAATAAAAATGAATAATTTTGAATTCCTCAGACAACTTCAGCAGCTGTTGTGCCCTTCATGTTCCTTTTTCTTTCACATTTTTCAAACTTGTTTTTGTGTCACTTTGAGGCACTGGTCTTCAATCTCTACTGCTCTTCAATCTCTCTACATATGATCACAGAATCACAGAGTTTCAGGGGTTGGAAGGGACCTTCAGAGATCTCACTGTCCAATCTCCCTGTCAAAGCAGGAGCACCTAGGACCAGTCACACAGGAACACATCCATGTGAAGGAGACTCCACAACCTCTCTGGAAAGCCTGCTCCAGGGCTCTGACACCCTCACCACACAGAAATGTCTCCTCAAGTTGAGGTGGAACCTCCTGGGGTCCAGCTTATACCTGTTGTTCCTTGTCACTGGACACTACCAAACAGAGCCTGGCACCTTCATCTTGATACCCACTCCTCAGATGTTGACAGACCTTAATCAGTTCCCCTCTCAGCTTTCTCACTCCTTCTCTACAGCAGAGATGTTCAAGTCCCTTCATCATCCTTGCAGCCTCTGTTGGACTCTATCCAATGGATCTCTGTTTGGACATGTTCTTGGGCGACCTGTCCTGGGTGATCCTGCTCTGGCAGTGGGATTGGACTGGATGATCTCTGGAGGTCACTTCCAACTCCTCACATTCCGTCGTTCACAGGATCACAGGATGTTAGGGGTTGCAAGGGACCCAAGGAGATCAAGTCCAACTGCCCTGCCAGAGCAGTGCGGCGTTGGTTCTATGGCTCTGTAATTTCAAGATTACTTCCATAAGCTACAACCTCAAACTAAGGCTGTGGCAGGTGCACGAAGAGCAGGCAGGATGCTACCGTGAGACTTCCTTCCACAATTTAGAATCATGGAACTTGAATACAGCCAGAGAACCTGTGATGTGCTCAGGGATCTTCTGAAAGCCACAGCTGACATCTAGTGGCCGCAGCAGGGAAAGGAACAAACCCCACAAGAGAAATTATGCAGTGTTTTGTTAATTAATAGGTGAAAAAATACAGGAAGTTCTTTGAACACAGGAACGAGGATGGGCAGTTAAAGGCAAGAGGGAAAAACCTAAGTTTTCTACTATATAGATTTAGATTGGATGTGAGGAAGAAGCTCTGCACCATGAGGGTGCTGGAACACTGCAATAGGTTGCCCAGGGAGGTAGTTGAGGCTCCATCCCTGAAGATATTCAAGGTCAGGCTTGACAGGACTCTGGCATGATTGAAGGGGGTTGGATTGAATGAGCTTTGGAGGTTCCTTCCAACTTAGACCATTCCCTCATTCTATACTGTTGGATTATACCTTTGAACAATAAAATGCAACAAGTTATTACGCTAAATCATGGCACAATTTTACTTCCATATATATTCACACATGAAATTTTATGCTGTGAAGTTTCATAGGTACAGCAGGGTGTAGAAATTGGTATTTTTTAAATCTTGAGACGTATCTTTTCCTTCCTTCAAATCATGAAAGCCACAAGAACGAGACTGCATAGACAACGCTTGGCCTTCTACTCATGCATTCCATTTTCAGCATCACAAACACTGGTGACATCAAGACTGAATGTCATGTCCCTTTGCTTTCATCCTTAAGTATTACACATTGAAACCATTTCAGGGCAAAGCAATGATTTTTAAATGAATCACAACACCCAGGAAAATTTCCTTTGAAGATAAAGACAATATAAGAAGGGATAACAACAAATGTATGTGTTTTGCTTTTTCTCAATCTGATTTTTAAAAATTTTGAACACTGGAGACATGGCAAAGAGCCTCTTAATGAACACAGGCTATAAAACGTGGGGACAAAGTTTTAAATCACAGAATGTTAGAGATTGGAAGGGACCAGCAGAGGTCATGCAGTCCAACTTCCCTGCCAAAGCAGGATCACCCAGGGTAGTTTGCTCAGGAATACATCCAGGTAGGTTTGGAAACTCTCCAGAGAAGGAGACTCCACAACCTCTCTAGGCAGCTTGCTCCAGGGCTCCTCAGGACAACATGGGCTCTCTTGGCCACAAGGGCACATTGCTGTCCATGCAGAAGTTGCTGTCCACCAGCACTCCAAGGTCTTTCTCCATGGAGCTGCTTTCCAGCAGGGCAACCCCTAATCTGTACTGGTGCCTACTGTTACTCCTCCCCAGATGCAAGACTCTGCACTTGTCCTTACTGAACTTCATGTGGTTAGCCTTTGTCCAGCACTCAGCCTGTCCAGATCTCCTTGGATTTCAGCACTGACTAATGGGCTGTCAGCTACCCTTCCCAGTTTTGTATCAGCAAACTTGCTGAGGGTCTTCTCATCCAGGTCATTAATAAAGACATTGAACAAAACTGGACCCAGTACTGATCCTTGGGGAACAACACTGGCCAAAGACCTCCAACTTGACTCTGTGCCACCAACCACAACCCTCTGAACTCTGTTGTGGAGCCAGATAATGCTACACCTTTTCATTCAGAGAACTACTAAAACTTCAGTGTAGAACTAACAATTTATGATTTCTCGAAGCACCAAGACCAGGTAGCAGCATCTAACTAAAAAAAAATAAATACTACAGAAAAAAACATGCTACAGAAAGATTTAATGTGCTTTCACAAAATGAATTAACTGAAATGTTGACCTTCTTTGGACAAATTAAGAGGATTGGAATTCAGTATTTCCAGCCTAAATGCTTTTTCAGTCATTAATCTGGCACTACATAGAAATTTTCACATGGTATTCTACGCATTCCAGAGAACTTAAGAGCTCCAAAACAACCACATGAAGAAAAAGGATGCATCTACGATGGGTCACATTCTAGGACAAGGAATCCATTGTCAAGGTCATCCAGAAAGAAGCCAGGAGCACTGCTCTGCTGACCCAGCCCTCAGAAGCCACAGAAGCATGTGATGCTCTAATTTATTCATCAGTACTAGACATCACAATCTGGTTGCAGAGTCTATTTCAGGAAAGCCTTAAAACACTAACTGCAGGAAACTGGGCACCAGGGCAACATTTCGCAGTCCTTTAGTCACTATGCATCTTTCATGAACCTGAGGCTTTACACCAGGTTGGGCTGAGGTCCAACAATCAAGCAGCCTGCTGTTAAGGAAGGGGCATGGAGGCAGTGGTAAGTAGAAGCAACAAGGAAGAGAGAGTGGATGGATCCTTTCCCTCAGGTGAGTCCAGCACAAAACACAGCCTGGCATCAGTGGCAAACTTGCTCAGGGTGCCCATGACCCTGCCATTATTCAAAGAAAGATCTTAAGGTGCTGGAACATGTCCAGAGAAGTGCCACGAGGATTATGAGAGGGCTGGAGAACCTCTCATATGGGGACAGGCTGAGAGAGTTGGGCTGTTCAGTCTGGAAAAGAGAAGGCTCCAAGGAAGCCTAACTATGGCCTTCCAGTATCTGAAGGGAGCTACAAGAAAGCTGGGGAGGGACATTTCAGGGTGTCAGGTACTGACAGGACTGGGGGGAATGAATCCAAGCTAGAGAAGGGAAGATTTAGATTAGACCTTAGGAAGAAGTTCTTCACCATGAAGGTGGTGAAACACTGGAACAGGTTGCCCAGGGAGTTGGCGAAAGCCTCATCCCTGGAAGGTTTTAAGGCCAGGCTGAATGTGGCTCTGAGCAACCTTATCTAGTGTGAGGTATCCCTGCCCATGGCAGGGGGTTTGGAACTCTATGATCTTTGAGGTCCCTTCCAACCCTGACAATTCTGTGATTCTATGTTTTTGCCATTATACAGAAGTGTATAGAATCACAGAATAGGTGCTTGGGATTGCCCTGACCCAGGTGCATGTATGGATCACAATTACATTGATCCTGAGCTGGCAGCTAGCTGCAAATCACTCCTAGAAACAAACAAATTCTTAATATTTGCTGGAAAGTACTTTTAAAGTTTGCATTAATTCAATGTTTTAACTGCTCCAAAGTCAGCAGAAGGCAAAAAATAATTTCAGAAGTTTACCTTTAATGTCTCAATTTCTTCTTTGTGTTCCCTCTTTAGATGCAAGATGGCAGCTTGGTACTCTGAAACAAGTACAGAAGTACATGGCATTAGAGTCAGAACAGAATGTGTCATCTCCCCTCCACAGCATGCTTCAGACAGCAGCGCCGGCTCCAGAACACAGGTGTAAGAGATCTTGTTGGACAATGGGATGCAAAAGAAAATCTGAGTGCAGTTTCTATCCTTATTTCTAAGACTACTTCAGCAGCTTTTCCTCTGAGAGCAGAGGGTAAAGGCAAGAGGCCTTCCACGCCGAAAGGGAAAACAGGGCAAAGACATCAGACAGAAACCATAAGAGTAAACCTCAGTTTTGTTTAGCTCTGCAGATAAAGGTAGAGCTGCTATGACATTCCAACATGCACATGCACAAACACTCACCTGAAATCTACACCCACATGCATTAATACAGTGATATAACTTGAACTTAAGTTGGGACAAACTGTAAGCTATCACTGCACACAGGCCAGCTGGAGAAAAGAGCAACCACAAACATGTACAGAGACCTGGAAAGGTACCCAACAGCAAGAGAGACAAAAGAGTTCTTTGTTTTAATTCTACCAGAGAAAGATTAATTACAGAGGTTCAGTGCCTTCACAGCATTCCCATTCGGCAAGAACACGACAAAATCCATAGTTGTAAAAGAATGAAAAGCATGAAACTTGAAAGTCAGAGAAACGTAAGTCAGCAGTGACCAAAGGAGGAGGCTGGACATTGATTCCGCAGGTTTTGTGTTGTCTGTAATGTTAACCTGTAGCTTTACTATGTGGGCCCCTAAAACATGGGTTTCCCTCAATCCATACCATGGCTACAAAGAAGCCTGAGACTTTTCCTTACAGCTGTGTAATGATTTAAGACATTGGCCAAGAAGAGACAGCAAACCTAAACAGGCAGTTGGGGTTCACTCTTAGATTATCAAAACCTCACTTTCTAAACTACAATTAATCCATAAGGGTATTTTCAGTTCACTGCCTTAGATTCTGCTTCTTCAACTGAAGAAAAAAAAAAATCCTAATTTAAACAAGGACACAAAACAGTCTCAAGCCTTTACATGTCACTGTCTGTGTTCTCTAACACTAAGGAGTCTGTATGGACCCTGGAACAGTAGAACTGCTAAAACCTAAGACAAACATTGAAGCATGACCCAAAGGACCAGATCAGTGAACTCTTACAGTGTTTAGCTGCTTTTCAGTTTGTTTTGGAGACTTTTTTGGTTGGTGATGTGGAAGACTGGAATGCAAAGCTATTTTTTTCAGTTGCAGGTGAAGCTACCTATACACAAACAGCTGTTTTAATACAGAAAATCAAAATGGGCTGATATTTCACAGGGCATACCTTCAATGACTCCAACTAGGAATAACATCTAACCCTTACAGTCTCTCTGATGAGCTGGAATGTTCTTTACTTAGAACATTCCAGCAAGGGAAGACTGCAGGACTGCTCTGCTGGAATCCCAACCGGTTAGGTCTATGAACTTCTAGATTCTCTGCTTTTAGTTCCATTGACTTCTTCATATTTGAATCATAGAATGGTTTGGGTTGGAAGGGACCTCCAAAGTTCATCCAGTCCAACCCCATCCAGTCCAACACCCCTGCACTCATCAGGGACATCCTCAACCAGATCAGGTTGCTCAGAGCCTTGTCCAGCCTCACCTCAAATATCTCCAGAGATGGGGCCTCAAATACCTCCCTGGGCAACCTGCTGCAGTGTTCCAGCATCTTCATGGTGCACAGCTTGTTCTTCACATCCTATCTCAATCTGCTCTGCTCTCATTTCAAACCACTGCCCGCATCCTGTCCCTGCAGGCCTTTACAAACAGTCCCTCTGTAGCCTTCTTGTAGCCCCTTCAGGGACTAGCAGGCTGCTGTTAGGCCTGCCTGGAGACTTCTCTTCTCTAGGCTGAACTCAGCTCCCTCAGCCTGTCCTCATAGCAGAGGTACTTTAGCCCCTTGAGCATTTCCATGTCCCTCTTCTGGACCCTCTCCATCACATCCATGCCCTTCCTGTGTCAAGAGCTTCAGGTGCACCTAGACAGGACTTAAAAGCAGCAGCCTCAGGTGCCCAGAAACAGCTGTGACCCCTCTAGCACCTCAGCTGGTTAAGCACTCCTTAAATTTGCAGGGCGTGAACCTGACCAACATCCTGACTTGATGTTATGCTCTTTAAGGTCACTGAAGGTAACTGAAGCCAACAACAGGCTTTGGAAATGCTGCTAACAATCAGCTCTTAGTGTGGCTAGCAGAAGAGAGAGATCTGCAGATCAATATTAACAAAAGATCTACTTTCTCTGTGGGCCTGCCCCATGCTTAACATTCTTTGGGATTTGGCTGAAGGAGTCATAATTCACATATGCTGATACAGACCTTCGCTGGCACCAAAGGCAGATTTTTTACCATGTCTACCCATTCCCAACCTCTGGTGCTTTTTTTGTTGTCACAAGTTTAAGAGAATGGTGGAGGAACTCCCACAGATGAAACCTAACACAGCATAAGAAGTTAAAGAATTTTAAAGAGGGAAAGTAAATGTCATTTCTGAGACAGGTATTTAGCAAGATGCCATCACTTTAAATTATTTAGGTTGGCAGATAGCTTTCAATACTTCTCAGAGCTGAGAAGTTCTGGAGATGGCTTTATTTAATCTCTGTTCTAAAGCAGAGGTAAGATAGAGTGTAGCATCTCTTTCATGCTCTAGTTATCCCTCAAAAGCATGCTTTGAAAGTACCAGATTATAAGAATTCCTAAGCCTAATTCATTACTTCAAACGCTGCTAGTGCGCAAAAGTAAGGGCATCACAAATTGATATCCTACAAAGTATTGTCTCCTGTGCAATAAACTGACATTACAACTCAGAGATTGGCTTGGGTTGGAGCAGTTGCCATCTGATTTGTGTCTGCTTTGTTTCGTAAAGCCTTTCAGAGGAACTTGTGCAGTAAGGGTAGTTGACATACTTATGCCCTACAGCCACTGCCTTCCTGGCAGGCTCTTTGGGAGACCAGGCAAGTTCAACAGGATGTTTGCATGATCAACCTTCCATTACCCAGCATAATGAAAGACTTGAAAATCTCAGAAAGCACATCTCTTCCGACAACACCCAAACTAGGGGTGTGCTGGAACGTCTTGGGTGACACAAGATCACAGAATCCCAAACCCCCTGCCATGGGCAGACACCTCACATTAGATCAGGTTGCCCAGAGCCACACCCAGCCTGGCCTTAAAACCTTCCAGGGATGGGGCTTCCACCACCTCCTTAAAACATCTATCTCACCATTCTTATGGTGAAGAACTTCATGAAGATCACCCTGGATCTATAAAGTGAGGTGTAAAGAAGGCAAGGACAGGCTCTTTTCAGGGGTCCTCAATGACAGAAGCAGCATGAACTCACGATGAAGTACACAAGGGTTTGGCTAAACATCAGGAAACACTGGCACAGATGGTCCAAAAAGGATGAGGAGGGTGGAGATTACAGCATCATAGAACACAGATATTGTTCTGAAGGTCTTCATGAAACAAAGCATAAAGACTAGATGGCAAGTGCTCCTATCCTGAAAAATGACCACAAGCAAAGGAGGATTTCAGTACTGAGAAAAAAGTGCTGGTCCTTTACATAAGGCAAACAAGCAGAAAAGAAAACAATTCACTGCACAGATTCAGCTCCAAGCAGCTCTAACTTAATTTTCATTTCCCACTTCTAATTGGCTATTTTTTTCTTTGTTTTGAGACTACTCCATCATAAGGAAAATAAGTAAGAAACAATGGAATTTGTTGCCCATTCAGACATACTTTTTACTTATGCAGCTTGATGCTTATTCAGTCACTAATTCTAACCCACTGCAGCTCCAGCAAACTTTCACAAACCAGAATGTTTTTCTCTAAGACAGTGAGATAAAGCAAATATACATCAGAAAGTACATCATAAATAGAAACATTTGTTACATCTGCTGGTAGTTAGCAATGCATGACAGAATATCCACTCTGGCCTTGAACATCCCCAGGCAGGAGGCAGCCACAGCCTCCCTGGGCAGCCTAAGTCTCACCACCCTCCTACTGAAGAACTTCCTCCATTCCAGTCTAAGCCTGCTCTGCCTCATGTTCAAACCATTCCCGCTTGTCCTGTCTCTAGACACCCTGATGAAAAGTCCCTCTGCAGCCTTCCTGCAGGATCCCTTTGGGTACTGACAAGCAGCAATAACGTCCCCCTGAAGCCTTCTCTCCTCCAGGCTGAACACCCCCAGCTCCCTCAGCCTATATTCATAGCAGAGGTGCTCCAGCACTTGGATCATCTTTGTGGCCTTCTCTAGACTCACTCCAACAGCTTGGGGTCCTTGTTATGACGAATTAAACAAAACAACCTTACTTCTCCATGTGACCAATTCCTAATTTCTAGGCATTTGGGGGCACAACACAAAGCCTATACTAGTTCCTAATTTACAGGCCCCTGCAGAGGTTAAGCTGTTAACTCCCATAGTGCAGAGCAGTAGGGCTGTGAAATAAAAGTAACTCAGTTTCTTAGGGAACAAAATTATATCCTTGCTGAGACAAGCTAGAAGCCTATTTCACCTGTCTCGGTAGACAAAAAGCAGCTGCTGTGAAAAATTAAAGTCAAGTAGTACTTTTCCAGTCCACTTCCAGCAACCTGATTTGCAATTCAGGAACTTTCTAAACCAGAGAAGCTGTTTGCATATTTAATAGTTTGCAAGTAGATTCTTCTTCCATGAATGTGCACTGCTGCCTTTAATGCTTCTGCAAGCAGTGTGCTGCAGGAAAGAATTAATAGCACATTTTTTCTAACAATTATCTTGTTAAATTTTGATATCAACATACACATATGAAAGTGGTTGTTCAACTACATGGGTTTAAAATGTGATTAGGAAAAAAATCCCAGGAGCGATCAGCTAGGCTAATGTGGTGGATCCTGCTCTGACATCCTTAGATACAGCCTGTGGTGGTTTAGCAATTACCTGCCCCCACACCTTTTGAAATAAACCCCGGCTAGGACTCAGAACACTGGAAGTTGATAAATGAAGCTTTATATTTACAGCAATGCACAATATACAAGCAGATAATTGCAATGTATAACAGATATTTACAGATATATACAGTGAAAAACTAATACAGAAACACCACAGCCCTCTCAGAGATCAAAATCCCCAAAAGGGGTAACCAACCACCCCTACCACCTTTTCCCCCTTCCCCAATCTTATCTCACCACCTGCTGATGCTGCAGATAAGCTGAGGTAGATCAGCCAGAGGGATTAGTAGCAGGAAAGTAGTTAGTAGAATTATTAAGAATCAGCTACAAAAGACAGAGACAAAGAAACCATGCCAGAGAAGCAGCCAAAGCCCAGAGCAGCCTGAAACTGTCGCCCTATCTATGTTTGGGTTACACTTTTGAAACAATTTTTTTTTCTTTCTCAGTAAAGGTCTGGGTGAAGTGACATACTGTGTTTTCCTCTCTCAGCCAATAGCCTAATTTCTCACTCAAATTCTCCAATCAGCTCAAACCAGCACACAGCCAGTAATAGAAAACATCATACAGACACAGAATTGCAGAAAAAGGTAACTATAATTAGTATTTTATCTGAATTTTCAACCAATATTTACACTCTGAACAGTGCAAATCTGATAATAATCTCCCTTAGCTCACTTCCAGAGTTAGTATCAATCTGCTTCACGACTTTAAAGTTGTCCAGATGGATTACACAAAAATAACTTAGACTAAAAAGCTATCAGGAAAAGAAATATGGATCTAGAAGGGAGGATCTTTTAATAATATTTTCTTGATCATAAGGTGCTACAACATTTGAAACGTTAAATCTTGGAACTGACATCCACAATGAAGTAATAGTCGCAAGAAGGAGATGAGATTGTGTCCTAACTAAATACCCACAGCACAGAGGAAGCAACTCTGGGTCCTGTCATTGCATTAAACACGGCACATAAATGGGTAATGGAGTTATTGTGGCAACACAATAGAATAGCTGAAGAAACAAACCAAACAATTAAAAATGGTGAATAACCGAGATGAACAAGAGGTGAACAAAGTGATCAGACTGCTCTGAAGAGGCAGAAATGGAATCTGTTACAGAATCCCAGGCAGCAACTGTGTGAAGACAACAGTACCATGTATTGTGAGAGAATGGACAAATGCCTGCCAGCTTTTATACGCAAGCACAGAGTATTAGAGCTAGGAAAAGACCTGCAGGCATCATCCAGTCCAACTGCCCTACCAAAAGCAGGATCACCTAGAGCAGGTCACATAGGAACACATACAGGTGGGTTAGGAAAGTTTCCAGAAGAGACTCCACAACCTCTCTGGGCAGCCTGCTCCAGGGCTCTGGCACCCTCTCTGTAAAGAAGTTTCTCCTCATGCTGCAGCACAAAGGACACAAATGCAGTGAAGAACCTTACAGGCATATAGGTATGAGAGCAGAAGGGTCTATTTAAAGGCATACAGGTATGAGAGCAGAAGGGTCTATTTAAAGGCATACAGGTATGGGAGCAGAAGGGTTTATTTAAAGGCATACAGGTATGAGAGCAGAAGGGTCTATTTAAAGGCATACAGGTATGAGAGCAGAAGGGTCTATTTAAAGGCATACAGGTATGAGAGCAGAAGGGTTTATGCAGGTTCTCTTCAATAGTATAAGGGTGGTGAGACTTTGGAATGGGCTGCCCAGGGAGGCTGTGGCTGCCTCCTGCCTGGAGGTCTTGAAGGCTAAGCTGGATGAGGCCTGGAGCAGCTTAGTCTAGTTGAGAGAGTCCTTTCCAACCTAAGCCATTCTATGAAGATCACTGATTGCATGTGCAGGGAAATACTAACAAACTCCAACATAAGTTTCTTAAATTAATGCAAAACTGCCTGAACACTGTCTAATCTCCTAAGAACTATTCACACAGCTGTAGTGAACACAAGCAGACTCCCATTATGAAACTTCAAAGGGAAGAGGCAGGGCTTCAAAGTCTTTATTAGCAGAAATAAATCCAAAATATGTCCACTCGCATCATCATTTAAATGGTGTTTCACAGTAGAATTAGGGACTAATTTGCTCTTGGGAGATGTAATGCATCAAGAACTTATCCTGGTCAGATGGTTTGTTTGTAAGTCTTGTGAAACAGTCCTGTGGAATAATCACCACCACCATCTCATAGATGGCATCTCAGTACAGTGTATCATAAAGTCACAGAATGGCTTAGGTTGGAATGAACCTCAGAGATCATCTGCTCCAACCTCCACACTATGGGCAGGGACACCTCTCAACTAGACTCAGCTGCTCAAGGTCTCACCCAGCCTGGTCTTCAACACCCCCAGATAGGAGGCAGCCACAGCCTCCCTGGGCAGCCTGTTCCACAGTCTCTTCACCCTCCTACTGCAGAATTCTTCCTCAGCTCCAGTCTAACCCTGCTCTGCCTCAGCTTAATCTTTAGAAAGTTTTACCTCAGCAGACTGCTATACTGTAATTGTTTTAGAAGTGTGAGACCAGGAAAGTGCTTAATGAACAACGATCTTCCACGCTCCAGATAATGACACGTTCTTCATTTATAGAAATAAAGAGGAAGACAGGGCAGAGACACTGAGGTAATATGCTACACTTGTAAAGAAGACTCAGAAACAACTTCTTGATCTACAGACAGGGTGTTTTAATCACTAAGGAGTTCATATTTCAACATTAGAGACTCTCTTTAGGAAGCTTTTATTCAAATACTTATTTTAGCCGAAAACACAGACTGATTTCAGAGTATCATAACATCACAGGATGGCTCAGGTTGGAAGGGAGCTCATCAAACATCAACTCCAACCTCCCCACCATTGGCAGGGACACCTCTCAGCTAGACTCAGCTGCTCAAGGCCTCATCCAGCCTGGCCTTCAACACCCCCAGGCAGGAGGCAGCCACAACCTCTCTGGGCAGCCTATTCCAGAGTCTCACCACACTCCTGCTGAAGAACTTTTTCCTAATACCTAGTCTAGAGTACTTCATGTACATTATGGATTCTATAGACCCAGTATGAAACCAAAGCAGTACATTCATAAAAAGTAAACAGGTTCACCACCTTTATCACACCAGAATGAAACCTGTCAGTCTTCATCCAAAATATCACCAATCCCCTGCTACCTAAGCTGTCACAAATATTGATAGACCTTGGCCAGATCCCCTCTTGGCCTTCTCTTCTCCAGATTAAGCAGCCCCAGGCCTCTCAGTCGTTCTTCACAGCAGAGACGTTCAAGTCCTTCAACCATCCTAGCAGGTCTCTGATGGACTCTCTCCAAAAGGTCCCTGTCTCTCTTGAACTGGGGAGCCGAGAACTGGACACAGTATACCAGGTGTGGTCTCAGCAGGGCAGAGTAGAGGGAGAGAAGAACGTCTCTATCCCTGCTGGCCACACTTTTCTAAATGCCCCCAGGATACCATTGGCCCTCTTAGCCACAAGGGCACATTGCTGTCCATGCAGAACTTGCCACCCACCAGCACTTCAAGGTCTTTCTCCACAGAGCTGCTTTCCAGCAGGATGACCTCTAATCTGTCCTTGTGCCTGCTGTTATTGCTGCCCAGATGCAGGACTTTGCGCTTGTCCTTTTTGACCTTCTTACTGCAATCACAGCCACTGCAACTGAAGTGAGGTAAGACAGGATTCTGAACCTTCCTCCTCTCTGTTACAGACCTTCTGCAGTCTTTGTTAAGCTTTTGCTCCTAAACAGTGCTGGGTGCTGCACGCTCTGCATTCTCCTTTGTTACTCCATCAACAACAGGTAAATGCTGCCTTCATGGTAACACTGATACCAGAGACTAGACACAGACGGACAACAGGACACTGTTCCACCCACCTGCTGCTCCCTCCTCGTAAAGCTTTAGGTGAGCTAGAGACAAAAGCGTAAGTGAGATTGGACTGAAGCTTCACACATGGAATTTATGCAATTAAATATGCATCCTGGCAGGGAATCTTGACAGACTCCCTGCTTTTTTCATTCATTACTTCAAATACACACCTTGGGTAGCATTTTCAGCCCCAACTCCTATCACTTTGTCCCACCAAAAAGTGACCAGCTCTTTCTGAACTGCTTAACAGATGTGGCCCTAGATGTTAGCACTGTCTAGCAAAACAAACCAAAATAAAATAGCAAGTATTTAAATAAAAAAACAAACCCCCATAGACATTCATTCCTGTCCTTGGCCATCCCTAAGCACAGCCTGGCTGCGTCCTCCTGACACTGCTGCTGCTGAAGATGTGCAGGGCAATGAGGGCAGCCCTCAGGGCTCCTCTGCTCCAAGCCCCAGCTCACTCAGCCAAGCCTCATAGGAGATGTTCCACCACCTTCAACAGCTTGGTGGCTCTGAGCTGCACTGTTTCAAGGAGTTCCCTGAGGTCCCGCTTGTACCAAGGGCCCCAAAACTGGACAGTATTATTCTACCCATGTTCCAAACCGCTGTGCAATGATTGCATTTACTTCTTTGGTAATAAAACCACTTCCCTCCTTAAATAATTTAGGCTAAAATCTTACATAAAAACCTTTCCCACAGAAATCTCCATAACTCATTTCAAATAAATGAGATACTCCTCCAACTTTGCATTAGCAGTTTAGGAACCTTCTCTGCCATGATCTCAAAGCTTCAAGTAGCAGCTTTGAAGATAAATGACCTAACATATCCACTTCTGGTCAGTACATTCATTTCTGTAAAAAGCCTTACTTAGTAAATTCATAAGCATGCAAAACAATCTTAACACAATTTAGAAGTAATTAGAGAATAAACACTGGCAACCTGGAGTGCAGTCCCACTCTCCTGAGCTGCACCACACCCCACAGCATAAAGGAAATCATTAACCTTTAATTAAGCTGATTCATTAAATTTCAGAATACTGAGGGTTTCCTACTCTTCTCTCCCCGCCCGGTGACTCTCCATCTCAACATTTTCAATGTTCCCTTTCACCCCAGCTTTTGTTCCCAGTATTTCCTCCGTGTAGTTCCCAGCAGCGGCCACCAGGTGGCAGTGACGACGCCACTGGCCCAGCTGCACCTTTTTGACTATTTCTGTGCTTGCTTTCACATTCTGCGCCCTTGCAGGGCCCTGTTCACGTTACACAGCCCTATGAAGCAGAAACTGTTCTGGCTTTTCTTCCAACCAGCACAGCCATGAGCAGATTTTATAGACTTACAGAACCACCAAAGCTGGAAAAGACCTTTCAGATCATCGAATCCAACCAGAAACCCACAGCCATGACCACTAAACCACGTCCTGAAGCATGACAGCTACAGCTTCTTCAACACCTCCAAGGATGGTGACTCCACCACTCCCCCAGGCAGCCTGTTCCACCTCCTGACCACTCTCTCACTAAAGAATTGTTTCCTCATGTCCAATCTAAAGCTCCCCTAGCCCAACATTAACCCATTTCATGTCATCCTATTGTTGGTTACTTGGGAGAAAAGACCAGCAGCAACCTCACTCCAACTTCCTTTCAGGTAGTTGTAGAGAGTAGTAAGATCTCCTCTCAGCCTTCTCTTCTCCAGAATAACCAACCCCAGCTCCCTCAGCTGCTCCTTGTATGATGCCCTCCAAACAAGAGGGAATGCTTTGAAGCTGAGGCAGAGCAGGGTTAGACTGGAGCTGAGGAAGAAGTTTTTCAGTAGAAGGGTTCTTCAGTAGACTGCCCAGGGAGGTTGTAGCTGCCTCCTGCCTGGAGGTGTTCAAGGCCAAGCTGGATGAGGCCTTGAGCAGCTGAGTCTATTTGAGAGGTGTCCCTGCCCATGGTGGGGAGGTTGGAGCAGATGAGCTCTGAGGTCCCTTCCAACCTGAGTCATTCTAGGATCCCATGAAAACATGTCCTTGTCAATTATCTGCTGCAATAGATGGATCCAGCTCAAACCCACCAGGTCTCCTAGAACTCCTACATCTCTATAAATGCTACAAAGAATGGAAATAAAGCAGGGGAGTTTATTTCAATATTTTTCCTCCTCACTCTGTAGTAATTAAACCCTCAGTGCCTAGGACGGCTTAACCATTCTATCAGACAGGCCTAGGCACAGTCACCATACTGCTAAAGGCGATTTTTTTTTTTACAATATGTTTAGAAAGTCAGGATTCTTTACTATTCTCCAGCTCTGTCTGGTTCTAATAGTCTATAAACACAAAAGGAACTGAACTTGCCTTGAAAAACTTGTCAGGATACTAACCCACATTTTACAGATGAGTAAACTGGAAAGGCCTCACAGATTTCTGGAAGACATTCCAGAAAGTAGCAAAAGGGCTGGAAATGGAAGTCAAGCATCTTACTAAGACATTTCCAGCATAACAAGCTGCCTATCTTTTTGTTCTTCTCCAGCACATCTCAGACTCAGATGCACAAGCCCTATGAGCAGACGCTGAAAGAGCTGAAGTTGTTCAGCCTGCAGAAAAGCAGGCTCAGAGGAGAGCTTATTGCTCTCTACAACTACCTGAAAGTAGGCTGTAGCCAGGTGGGGGTTGGTCTCTCCTCCCAGTCACCCAATGACAGAAGAAGAGGACACAGTCTCAAGGTGTGCCAGGGTAGGTACAGGCTGGATGTTAGGAAGAAATTCTTCACAGAAAGAGTGACTGGCATTGGAATGGACTGCCAGGGAAAGTGGTGGAATCACTGTCATGGAGATGTTTAAAAGGAGACTGGATGAGGCATTTAGAGCCATGGTTTAATTAATTAGAAGGTGTTAGGTGACAGGTTGGACTCGATGATCTTGAAAAGTTTTTTCCAACCTGGCTAATTCTGTGATAGCCATAGTATGAATGACAGCTTCAGCTGAAGTGGGGAGAGAAAAGTAAAGGAAGTTCCTGTTGCTTGCTTGGTTTCAAGGGTTTTAAAAAGTTATTTCCAAAGTGGATCTTAGCAGACAGGTCTGCAGTAAGATGGCAAAGTGCATTAATCAGGACATGCACCACTGTTTAGGATCACAGCAGCATTCTGCTTGGAACAGACCTTTAAGGCCATCCAGTCAAACCATTCCCTAACTCTACCAAGGCTGGGCTAAACCATGTCCCTGAGCACATCTCCGCCTTTTCAGCACCTCCATGTCTGGACATTCAACTACCTCCCTGAGCAGCTGATGTTTGAGAACCTTTTCAGGGAAGAAGTTTCTTCTAATATCAAACCAGAGGCCGTTTCCCCTCTCTAGGTATTTTCAAGCAGGACTACACCCAAATACCTCCCAAATCCATCCAATTACAGCTTTAGTTGGTGTAAGTAAGGGGACAAAGCACCATGTTGCTACAGAGGAACACAATACAGGAACAACAACCTGGTTTGTAATGAAAAAGTCCGTTTCTCAACCCAAGGCAGTGGATCTGCCAGAATGAGAAGCACTGACAGAAGCTGGACAAGCAGACCTGCCAGAAAGGCAGGAAAACAGTTGACAAACTCTTTCTGCACCCTGCAGCCACAGTGAATTGAGCACTGACCATTGAATCACAAAAACTCTGCCTTCAACCACTGACTTAACAGCCTCTTTGCTGTAGTCCTGCTTTATCTAATTCACTGTAAAACAATTTACAACAGAATCCCACAACTAAACCCCAAATACCACACTGAAATCCAATAAAGTGCAATTACTGTAAAAAAAAAAAAAAAGAAAAAAGAAAAGATTAGTTTCTTTTTCATTTGAAGCTGAAAGCAACTGTTAGCAGCCACTGTAACAACAAGGTCTTTCAGGCCACTAACAATGACAAACATTATGTTCTTTGTACACACAAACACAAATTGTTCAGTGCCACAAAGGAAGTTTATGTTAAAGAAAGATAAGAAACCATGTTCTTATCTCTCACTTCTTGGTTCAGACCATTGTGCCTCTCTTTCTCTCACATAAGCTGCTTATTTTCTGCATTTACATCATGGGATGGCTCCAGTTGGAAGGGAGCTCAGAACTCATCTGCTCCAACCTCCCCACCATGGGCAGCAACACCTCTCAGCTAGACTCAGCTGCTCAAGGCCTCATCCAATCTGGCCTTGAACACGCCCAGGCAGGAGGCAGCCACAGCCTCCCTGGGTAGCGTATTTAAGAATCTCACCACCCTCCTACTGAAGAACTTCTTCCTCAGCTCCAGTCTAAGACTGTTCTGCCCCAGCTTCAAACCATTCCCCCTCATCCTGTCTCTAGACACTCTGATGAGAAGTGCCTCTGCAGCCTTCCTGCAGGATCTCTTCAGGTACTGGAAGGCAGCTCTAAGGTCCTCCCAGAGCCTTCTCTTCTCCAGGCTGAACAAGCCCATATGTGGATTCTGTGTCATCTGGTACCACAGATGAGTTCACTCAGGACAGACATGACTTTGCCTCCTCTGCCTGGCTAGATATTTTCACCACACGTAACACATGAACCTCCTACCCTTCCACCACATTTCGTGTTTAAAAAATAGGATTAATTTCTCTAAGAACTGGAGGAAAATGCAGGAGCAGAGAAATACACAGAGAGATGTCTTTGATCACACAGTGAAGATTTCTAGAGAATAACTTCAACTCCAAATCAAAATATCCTTTTGCTAGTTCTCCAGGACATCAATGGTGCAATGCACTGCAGACCTCCTAGACTTTAGATGCTTCAGACTGACTTCCAAAGAAGTTCCAGTCTCTCTGGAGAACCATCTAGGCAGCTTCTGCTAATTACACAGCTGACAACACAGTTGCTTGCTCAACGGAAACAGAGGAATCAAAGGATAAAGAAAACACAACCTATGCCAAAATATCATGACAGCACCCTTTAAATTCAAGATTGAGATTCAGGTGTTGGGCAGGACTATACTGTGACTACACAGGACACCAAAGGCCAGAGCAAAACCTAGTGCAGAGTTACATTTGTTCACCAGCTTCTTGCACATCTAACACCTCCCTAGGCCTAGCCAGCCTCACACACGTGTTGCTTGGTTGCTTGTTATGTCCATTTGCTGTTTTAGTTGGTTTCCCACACGTCAAGCCAGACTGCAAGCCTCAGGAGGGAGCTAGCTTCTCCTCCAAGCTGCTATGAGTCACTGTGATGTCTGCTGCATAGGCCACAATAACCCTGAATTTCTTGCTTCCAAGCAGGCAACAGGAACAACACGAAAAAAGATGGCAAGGAGGTGAGAAAAGATCAAAAAGGCAGGAATGCTCTCTCTCAGTATTCCCACCTCCCTGTCAGAGCTGCCATACCACACAGTGATGAAGGAAGCAAATAAAAAACTTGACTGCAGAGTTGTAAGGAAGATTACAGGATTCCAACTTCCACATTTTCAGTGGTACTGCAAACACTAAAAATGAGGGAAAAAACCCTCTCTGCTACCTCATAAAACCTGTACAGATTGTTATACCCTGTGAGAGGTGCAAAGGCTCTGAGCCACAGATGCACCCTTAGATGTGATCACACCTGTGACAGGTTCTTCTTGTTTAAACCCAAAATAAAGCTGTACTAAATTAACACTTACCTCATAATCCAGTCTAACATAAACCACTGCCTTGAAGTGAAAACAAGTCACTTCACAATTTTTCATCTTACAGATTATCATGGACCATCGGTGGAGGAAGACTAAAACCACAAACATCCTTGCCACACAATTTTTTAATTCTATTCTGTGATCAAGAATTTTACATCTGATCTGAGCTGTCAGGACAAAACATTAGGGTAAGAAACAGGGATTCAGCTTGAGACTGGCTGGGACCACTCAGTTTCAGGCTGTCCCTCTTTGTGGGCAAGGAATTCCCAAGGTACTGGTGGCTGGCAGTTTGGATGAAAAGGGGCACGAGGGGAACTTCCAGTATATACAGGTACTCTGAAGGTACCAACCACTGTGAGAGAGAAGATCCTGAGTTCAGAAGCGATGCTGTATTGCCACTTCCATGTTCCTTAACAAGATCACAAACCCTACCTCCAGCAAGAAAATCAGTACTGAATACAAAGTTTAGGTTTTAAACTGTACTCACGAACAGAACCGCCCTTCACTTGCAGCAGACTGCATAAATCCATCTCCACACTAGCACTTTAAAAGTGTCACCCTAGAACTCAGCAAAGCAGACGTAACTGATCCATCCAATTTACCACTGCTGGCAGTGCCCTTGCTGCCACAGCTGCTTTCTAGGCCTCCATGAATAGCTGAGAGAAACACAAACCTGCTCATCACCCAAATACACCTCCAGCTCTACTGTACTTTTAAAATATGTTGTAGATGAAGGCTTTGTCTGTTTCCTTTTAAAGCATCACTTCCGTCTCATCCCAGCTGAATCACCAGCAGTTTGTTTTCGTTGAAATCCCTCTCCCTGCCAGACACTGCAGTGACTAATGAACTGCAGAATCTGCTCTGGTTAAAAGCTTGACTTAGCAAACTAACCGTCAACATGCTGATGACACTGCCACCCAAAATATCCCAGTAACAGAAGAGTAACAATTTACAAGGGCTCTAGGCCAGCCTGGCCTTCCCATGCACATTTCAGGAAAGCATGACCTCATTTCTTTCTCCCTGAGTTGTAGAATCTGGAGTTTTGCTAACTCACTTTCCTTTCCTTTTGTGACTTCAGCATCTGGTTTTGCCACAGATAATTACAGTCACTAGAAGAAAAACATTTACTTGGGTAACATTAAACACTGCAAGCGTATGGCCTCTATAATCATAGAATAGTCTGGGTTGGGAGGAACCTCCAAAGGTCATCCAGTCCAACCCCCTCTGCAGTCCACAGGAACATCCTCTACTAGATCAGGCTGCTCAGAGCCCTGTCGAGCCTCATCTTGAGTATTTCTGGGGATGGGGCCCCAATCACCTCCCTGAGCAACCTGTTGCATTGTTGCAGCACCCTCAGTGCAGAACTTGTTCCTAACACCTAGGTTAAATCTGCTCTTCTCTAGTTTGAAGCCCCTCATCATGTCACTGCAGCCTAAGGGTAAGAGAAAGCCTGGACTGATCCCTGTCAACAATCCTGATCTCCTAGTAATAGACTCTCATATCCCAGACCAATCAGCTGCACTGTAAATTCAATTTTCTCTATATCTGAACCATGCTATTCCTGTCAAATCAACTTTTTTTTCATCTTCCAGCAACTTTTAAGCTTCCAGTATCATGCCCACTTTACAAAAGAAGAACAAAGGAAGATTAAGGCAGAGAAAACAGAAGAAAGAGGGAGAAAGAAGCAACGCACTAAAAAAACAAATCAGTGAACCCACTGCTACTGTTTGTTCTTTCTCATATGCAAGGCTACATGGATACCCACCAGAAATGAAGAGAACCACACAGCATTACCCTGTACAATTCCTCACAGCATGGTACTATAATGCTTGGGGTTTAATTCCACTTAATGCTTTCTAGGTGGTATTTCTCAGCTCTCCACAGAACAGCTGCTCTGTTGTCTTTCATCTTGGTATTTTGGGCAATTCCACTCTTGATGACTAATTTCTGAGTAACACAGACTTCCTCTTTTGTATTTAAGAACACAAATTTCAAACAGAAGTGCAGTGGCTACAATAATCTCTTTTCTTCTTGTAAATAAGTTGTGTAAGTATTTATCTAAATAATAAAAATATGAGGAAGTTATTATTGTGCACAGAGTTTATCTAGTAACTAGTTAGCCTTGTGCTTCAGACATCCCCTCTCATCCATGAGTGTAGGACCAGCTAAGAGTAACCTGAGCAAACAGGAGTGCTGCAAGCTGCAATATTGGCATTCACCACTTTTCTGGACACTACCTGAAGAAAATCTGCAGCTAGAGTCTGGCAGGTCCCTGCCTTCCACATTCTAAGGCAATGGGAAAGGCAGCCAGGTAACCATTTGTTCACTACTCTGTCATTCATTTGCTTTGAATCCCATCAAAAGCGAATAACCTGATTTGCCAAAACCCCCTCTCTTCCTTCCTCGTGAATTTGTACAGGCACACTTGTGATTTCAGCAGAAATTTAGCCATTTATATTTAAAAATTAGCTGCTTAACAAGCAGCAGTAAACAACACATCCAAAACACAAAGTCTGCTTTTCAAGATAAGAAAATATTGTGACTTATCACCATCTCTCCATTAAACAAGATTAAAAATGTCAGAAACTGCATGCTTCACCTCTTTGTTTTACCTGCTTCTGTGTACTTTAATCCTACTTTTACTTCTTCATGATTTGCTTTCGGTGGCGGCCAGACAGTCTGGAGTCTCCCTGGAGTCTTGTCATCTTGCTCTGAGGGACTCAGGTCAGGCTGTTAAAATTATGCAAGAGAAAAATTAAAGTCTACAGTATCAGTGAATTCCAAAGCAGCAACTACTACACTCAGCTCTGCATGTTTACTCTGGAATGGTTATCCGCATTACTTTACCGAAACAGTGTTGGAAGAGATATAAAGAAATCAGTGTAGAAAAATTATTTTGAGGAGGAAGTTAACATCATGATTTGTTGCACCTTTCCACAGCAACATGTAAAGCTGTTTATCCCTTGGTGAACTATACAGGTGGCTCAGAAACACTAAGGTTTTTTTTCCAGAGTGGAAAGACCCATGTGGGCTCTTCTCACAAGTAAACATCAGTGCGATTTACCTAAGACATCATTTGACAATGTAATTTTCTGGAAGCAGAGCTAGTTTATGAAATTCCTGCCCCACACCCAGCGGCTTGCTCAGTCCACCTACCACATAATGCTGCCACATCAAAGTGCTTCTGCAGCTGTTAATGGGCCTGCACTGTCAATTGGAATGCTAACAGAACCCTTTAAACGAGTTAAATAACCCTTTAAAATGGAGGAGGACTCACTAAATGTGCATTTTTTTAGAGGCTTCTGTTTTGGATTTCTTGGGTTTTGTTTTTGTTTTACATCTCCGATATTTCTGCCATCTGATTTACAAAATGCTACTAGCAGTAACTTGCACAGATACAACTACTGCAGCAGCAAAACCCTCCATGAAAGTGGTCCAATGAACAGCATGGGAAAAGCAAAGGCAAGATCCTTTTACTCTGGCTTTGCCCCGAGAAAAAGCAGCCTTGTACTAGAGCAGACATGGAGCAGACACGGTGCAGACACTTATAAAAGCCACTCCTGGTAACTCCTGTGCTGTCAGCTGTGGTGACAGCTCTCCAGCCAGGTTTGCTGTGAGCCACACAAGCGCTGACGCCAGCACGGGGATGGTGTCAGCAGGAAGAAGCAGGGCAGGAATGGGAAGGGCAGGAGCAGACTGCAATTGCTGTGCACGCCACAGCCAACAAGTGCCTCTTCCCTTCTCGCCACAAACTGGTATTATCAGTCCACCCAGGTGTTAGGCAAGAGTTCTCCAAAGTTTCTAATTTCATGCAAGAAAGAGAGCACAACAAACCCAACAAAATCACTCTTGGGAGCCCCAGGTTTGGGGTTCAATCCCGCAAATTTAATTATTCAGATTAATTCCCCCTATGGGTCAACAAGAGCAATCTTGTGGAATTGATTCTATCTGCCAAAGATGCAGCTGTTTGGATTTAGGGTTTTTATTTGTTTCAATTTAGGGCTACTTGTTTTAATTTAGGATGGTTATTTGTTCAAATTTAGGGTTATTCATGTAATTTAAGAGTTCAAATAACACTCAACTTGCCTATGAAAAGTTAGCCTAGATTTTTAACTCTTTACTTAAAATACACTAAGTACCCACATGTCTAAAAATACTAACCTTGCCAATGGTTAATTTATAACTTGAATTGTCTAATTGGAAACACTAATTTATACTCAGCTAAGGTTAAATTCTTATCAGCATTTGCAAAGCCATGTAAATATGGGGAGAAACAAAATACTTTACATTCTCTATCCTGGACAAAGTGAGTTGAAAATCATCCATAACTTCTATCAGCTATTATCTTAGAATTATTCCTTTCTAAAGGTAAACTTAGATATTGCCTTTGCAAATAAAAGACTCAATGAAATTAAAAAATTACCCACAGCTTGAGAAAGTATTAAATCATGCTACAGTCAGTATTTACAGCGCCAAAGTGATTTAAAGTTATCCTGAACATATATGCAGTGGGTTTGCAGTGATCTTTAAAAAGCATTTCCTGATTTTAAAAGTTTTCGCTTCCAACAGGTTGTGACTATCACCAGTTCTCTCTGAATCCTGCTACAACTGTAGATGCCCAAGAATTTGGACAAATTAGCAAGACAATTTCTTCAGCTGGGAATCCAAAAGTTCAGATCGCCAAGAGAAGATTCCTGACACTGAAGCTCTTAAGTTCCTACTAATAATTTTTAAACAAGAAATCTTTTTTTTTTTTTTTTTTTTTTTTTTCNATTCAACCTACAGATTTGTCTGCTGGTCCATCCCCAGGTTTTGATTTTGACCTTTCAAAGACAGCTTTCAAGTACTCTTTTTCATGTCTCATTTTGCGCTTTATGGCTTCCAGCTCTGAGTTATCCGCGGTCGATTCCTTTTTAGGAGGCCGTGTGAACAAAGCTTTGAAGACCTCCAACGCAGATTCAGCAGGGCTTGACTTTACTTCCTCAGAGGGAAACGGTGACTCTCTTTTGCTGGAGGCTTTGTTCTCCTGAGCATCATCGCTGTCCTCGGTCTCCCCAGATCCCTCAGCAGAGTCTTCGGCTCTGCCTTCATTCTTGGAGACGTCTATGTTTAACAAGTGAGAGAGCTGTTCCAAGAAAGTAGGACTCGCTTTATGTTCAGCTGATCTTCTTTTAGTGGTCAAACCTGACGTAACACTGGATTTCTTAACTGGCTGGCGCAATTTGAGCAGCGCTAAATCGTTCTCCCTTGGTTTAATTTCTGTAACAGTTTCCCCATACTCTGTGGTTAGTCCCTTTTTCCTCACACGTAGTCCACTGAAGAAAGCAGGCAGCTGGAAAGCCTTTTCAGCCAGGGCTGTTTTTTGGAGCAAGGTATTATCAGCTGAAGGTCTTTGTTCTTCAGGTAGAAGTTCTTGAGGGCATTCCCCTGCAGCAAGCAAGCGACTGAACTGCTCATCCATTAATAGTCTGTCTTTGCCATAGGAGTCATGCTCCAGAATACCATCCAGCTCCTTCGGGAGCTGCTCAGGAAGCGGTGGGTGTAACTCCATGTCATCTGTATCCACAGTGGCATCGCTGTTGCCGTGCCCTTCTGATTCTGAGTCTTCTTTATGTTGATTGTTATCACCCGAAGCCTCAGCAGACACAGCAGCATTATCCAGCCCCGACTCGCTCGCGATGTTTGCATCGGTGTCTGGGTCCTTACTCTCCGTCTCTGATTCTGTATCGCTTGTTGTATGAACCAAAGTCCCTTGCACAAGAATGGCGTCCTTGTCATCATTGTCAGACTCAGACAAAGACGCCTGTACGAACCGCAGATGGTGAAGAAGTAATTCGTTTTGTTCAGCTAAGTCCAGTTCCAGGTCAGTTTGCCTGCCAGCCATGGGGTCAGCTTGGCCACTGGAACTATTCCCGGGGTGCTCATTTTCTGAGCCCTCACTGCCATCATTATCATTCCTCACGTGCCAGGTGTTAGCATGGGTGTTTACACTGGGGTGCAAAGGCTGAAATGCTTTGAGCACTGTTGTTTCTTCTTTGGAAACTGTACAGTCAAGTTTAGTTGTCAATCCAAAAAGTGTTTTCACAGAGAAAGTAGTGAAAAGCTCAGCTTCTCTGGCTGCTGCATTCTCCGGCTCCGAAAGCTCACTACACTCAGGCACCCCGTTTTCTTCTTCCATGTTGCGTGAAGCAGGGAAGAAGATCCCTGCTCGCAGTGCTACCAACTGCAAAACAAGTATTTACTACAGGCATTCAGCCACAGACTGAGCTCACTGCGGGCACCGCGACAGGCAGCGCTGCCCGGCCCTGCGAAGGCAGCCAGGCTCCCCCAGGGCACCCTGCCCCTTCTCCTGCTCCCAGCGCTGCGGCCGGCAGCGAAGCGTCCCTCGGGTCTCTGGGCTCTGTCCCGGGAGCAGCACAAAAACCCACCGTAAACAAAGTCCTCGGCTGCGCCGGTGCCTCGCTCCCTCACACAAAGGACTTTTTGTCGCGGCCGGTGTGCCAGCGCACTAATCTCGGCGGAAAACTCGCCCAGCGGTGGCTGCTGGGGCTGCCGCGATCCGACTGGCTGCACAGCACTTCCTACGTGCTCCCGAGTGCGGAGCGCTCGCACGGAGCAGCCTCCCGCGGGCAGCGGGACACGCTGCTACTTCCCTACTTCCTTGTCCCGCTGCCCGAGCTGCCACTGCTCCTCGGCAGAAAACTCCCGACGGACTCTTCTGCGCAGGCTTCCCGCTTGGACAGGGATCTTCCTTGGTAAATCCATAATCACCAGAAAAATGTCAAATGGAAACTTGACGTTGCAAATCCGAAGCTTTCAGTGCCACCGCCCGGACCCTGTGAAGAGTCGCCAGTTCCCGGACGGCCTGAGCAAGCTCGGAGCTGAAGAAAGCAGGAAAAAAAAAAAAGAGGTTCCCTTCCGACGTGCTGCAGGTTTCATCTGGAATGCAGATTTCAGCCTCCAGGGCCACGAACAAAAACCAACAGGACTGGTTTCATGTTACTGCTGTCCTCGCTCTGCACAGCACCGTGAACTGTGCACAGGTACTTATCAAAGGCTGGCGCCACACCCAGTGACTGGAAGCTGTTTGGGTGGGCAGGGTACACAGCCAGTCCTCAGGAACGCCAAGTTAACTGTTTAGAAATCAGGCGGGCTGGCCATCAGCACTGCACCCAAGCTAGGATGCCTTCAAACCAGCGCAACCTCTGCTGACATTTGTTTTTATACCTTTCACCTCTCTCTGTAGCACCGTAGCCATGCTGTGTATGTGATTTGTTTTAGTCACTACTGGCAAAACCACTCAGCTGTATAAGACCAGACACTGTAATTCAGAATTAATAGAAGCTGGCAGGGTAGGTCAGCTTGCTTTTTCTTTTTTTTTTTCTTTTCCATTACACACACATAAATAAAGGTACAAAATACTCAGCAGCCTTTCAGATGTTCAGAAAGTCAGTAACATTTAGGGCAGGTTCCAGTCAAAATTCTTCAATTTCGTTCCTTACTGTTAAAAGTGTGGAGGCTGCACATCTGCAGGAATTTATATTCTTATTATTCCCTGGCTCTGAAGAAGTTTATTTTGTCAAATTTCCACACTGTTGCCTTGGAAATTCAAAGATCCTTCGTTTCTTGTGCCCAAGTTAGAGGGGAATTCCCCAGTCAGACATTTATCTGGGATGTAGCGGGCTACAAGAAGGCTGGCAAGGGACTTTTGACAAAGGCTTGTAGTGATAGGATGAGAGGGAATGGACTGAAGCTTGAGTACAGATTTAAACTGGAGATTAGGAGGGTGGTGAGACACTGGGACAGTTTGCCCAGGGAGGCTGTTGTTGCCCCCTCCCTGGAGGTGTTCAAGGCCAGGTTGGTTGAGGCCTCGAGCAACCTGCTTTAGTGGAAGGTGTCCCTGCCCATGGCAGGGGGGTGGAACTGGGTGATCTTTAAGGTCCCTTCCAACCTAAACCATTTTATGAATCTATGAGTAACTGTAAACAAGCAATGTGGGGAAATCTGCCCTTCACAGGGAAGTCAGCTGCAGGTTACAGCACTGTCCCAAAGCACCACAAGAGGCTTACTGACAAACTGAATATTACAACCAACGACAAAGTATCCCAACATATTTAACTTTGGGGTTAAGTTCTAAAAACTGAATATTACAGCCAACAACCAATGGCAAAATATTCCAATATATTTAACTTTGGGCTTAGGTTCTAAAAATTGAGGCTGTACAAAATCCTGTGTTTACCTTTGCACTTTACTACAAAAGACCATTAAGTCGGCAGCAAAAGTCTTGGTATCTACTGCAGGAAGTTTCCTGGACGTGGAATTGTGACACTAAGATCTTAGCTGAAGCTTAAAAGCCCCTTTTCAAGGACCGGGCTGTGAGCACAGGCACCATTCCCATCTTTATCTGTTGTTTGCTACCAAACAACATTCTCTGCCTTACTGCCAGCCAAGGCTTGTAGTAAACTCTGGTCTTGCCTCTCCAGTATGCTGAGAAAGCAATGACCAACAGTTCATGGCTCGCTCCCTTTTCTATGCTTGATATATATTAGTATCAGAAAATGAAAGAGTGGAAAGGGACAGAGTCTTTATCACTCCCTGTGCCAATCTGTTCTTGCAACCCCAGATGTAATAAAACAAGTGCAAGACAGCACTGGTGATTTCCTCTAAGAGGAGACTTCTAAGAAGCAAATCTACAGCAATTCTAAATTTCCTTTTATGACAAAACTGGAGCAAAGGGATCCCACTGAACCAAAGTGTTCTATATTTAATTTTACATCTATTTTCATGTTCAACCACAGGTCTAGTTTTTTTACTGTGCTGGTAATTTCTATGGCTATGCCTTGCTTATTTATTTATGTACCTATTTATCCTGGGGGGGCGAGGTCATTAATTCCTGATGGGTAAACATTACATTCTTTTCAAGAACAGCTACACCTCTATGAAGAACTTCATGGTATCTTTTAAACTAATCATATTTATGCAGCTTATGAGAGAATATTTATTTTTCTGTTTATATTAAAGACAACCCAGACTTCGAATAAAACTGCAATAATCTAAGGTGCACCAAGCTGCAACAGTCCTACGAATTCTGCATGTAAGCAGGTTACTGAAAACAGTCACTAGCTCCATATTTACAATTTTCACAGTATAGAGGAGAAATATGGTTTAAACAGGGACTTAAAAGTAAGTAACCCACAATTTACTACACAATATCCCAAAAAGGTTTGAGACAATGACCAAATTACAGTGAAAAAGGATGGTGCTTTGAGTATCAGGCCAGGCTGAGGGAGCTGGGGTTGTGCAGTCTGCAGAAGAGAAGACTCCAGAGGGCCTTAGAGCTGCCTGCCAGTACCTGAAGGGATCCTGCAGGAAGGCTGCAGAGGGAATTTTCATCAGGGTGTCTAAAGACAGGACAAGGGACAGTGGTTTGAAGCTGAGGCAGAGCAGGCTTAGACTGGAGCCGGGGAAGTTCTTCAGTCCATGGGTGGTAAGACTCTGGAACAGGCTGCCCAGGGAGGCTGTGGCTGCCTCCTGCCTGGGGGTGCTGAAGGCCAGGCTGGATGAGGCCTTCAGCAGCTGAGTCTAGCTGAGAGGTGTCCCTGCCCATGGCGGGGAAGTTGGAGCAGATGAGCTCTGAGCTCTGAACTCCCTTCCAATCTAAGCCATCCTGTAATTCTATGAGGCATTGTATTGAGATGCTAGAAAACTTAGAATTATTCAGTGTTCAACTCCTAACTCCAGAAGTAGAAATATACCTTACAAACCCAGAGGTAATCTCACAAGCCTGCAGAAGATTATCCTGCTTTCTAGAGATCTCTTGATAATCATCTCTAGGAAGCAAGAAGAATCTTTCAAGCTTTTTGAACATTAGGATGAACATACGAACTAGACTCTGTATCTGCCCCTGGAGGCACATCCAAAAGCTGAACACTGGCTCAATGTCACCATGTAGTCAGAACATAAACCCCCAGCCTTAAATAAAAAATTATTTCTTGCAGTTTCATAGAGTCATAGAATGGCTTAGGCTGGAAAAGACCTGTGAGATCATGTTATCCAACCTCCCTGCCACAGGCAGGAACACCTCTCAGCTAGACTCAAGGCCCCATCCAACCTGACCTTGAACATCTCCAGGGAGGAGGCAGCCACAACCTCTCTGGACAACCCATTCCAGAATCTTGACACCCTTGTAGTGAAGAATTTATTCCAATCTAAATCTATTCTCCTTCAATTTCAATCCATTCCCCTGATGAAAAGTCCCTCTCCAGCCTTGCTGTAGAATCCCTTCAGGTACTGGAAGGCAGTAATAAAGTCCCCCAGGAATGTTCTCTTCTGCAAGCTGAACAATCCCAGTTCCCTCAGCCTAACCTCATGGCAGAGGTATGAGGATATCATCACAGTGGGCAGTTCCCTGCTGAGGGGCTAGGCAGCTGATAATGAAGTACACACTGGTACTGTTTCTGGGTAAAATATACACATGGGAATGTGCCCTTCATATTTCTGCAAGAGAAGGAACCTATCACGTTGTCATGTGCAAATGAGATGGAGCCAGTTTGCTGGCAGCAGTGTTTTAATGCTGGGTGGATCTAGCTCCTAAAGAAAGCCTCTCTGAACAGGCTGCAGTCCTGCATCTGAAAGAAGAAACTACTCCAAAATCTCTAGGGAAAAAAAAAAAATCAGTTGTGATAACATTACCAGGCTGTTTCTTCACTAAAGGTGACAACTCTCCAGAGCCCCAGAGAAGCCTCTAAAACCTATCACAATTCTCAGGGCAGTCAGTGCTCTAATACAACAGGACAATCATTGTCCTTACTGTTTAAAGCATATTTAATACTCCACACCCTTTCTGACCTACATTTCATCACAGACAGAAGTCACACCTACAACTCTCTCCAGTTCTGTTCTTCAGGTGTGTAAGAGCACCTAAGGTAGGTTTTAAAAGGAGCTTTATAGAAACCAAGACAATAAGATAAAGTAATATCAGTTCTATCACTCCATATGGCAGGGCTCAAGGCTTCCTGAGCCCCTATCTATTCAGACTTCCTCTTCAGATCACTGTAACAGCAAACCAGAGAAACATGAAAAGAGCACAGAGACAGTCAAAGTAGCTGAATCCTATGACAAACAAACTGTGGGGGTTTTTTTCAGCATAAAAATATTTCAACCAATGAAAATTTGCAAAATTTCTTGTACAGAAGCTTGCAATCCAACGCACAAGAACTGTGCTAGGCTTCAGTAGGGGCAGGTGAAGCAGCAGGCTGTGGCTGAGGCAGGTTTGAAGTGATCAGAAGCTCAGCTGACAGTCCTGCCTTCTGCCCTTTCCCCAGCCATGATAATGATCTTAACATTCTCCTGCTTCTTCAGTCTGTCTTCCCCGCTGCTTATCTCCTTTTGTACTTAGAATTTTAACTCTTTAAGTGCTTTAAAAGAGAAAAAGGCAAAGAACACAGAAGAAAACCTGGAAGTCCTGAATTTTCATGGCTGTTTGTTGGTTTTAGCCCTTTTACCTCTCACTATTGACCATTATGTGAACAATTTTCCTGAGGTGTGGGGAGCTGGGTATCAGCAATGCAATCACTTGAAATGTAAGCAGTTAAGTGTAGCTGTAGTGACAGAAGTGTAACTGTGATAATTCTTCTCAAACCCCAGCATTAGAAGATGTTAAGGAAGCAGAAAGGACATTAAACAAGCCAGTCTAGGATTCTCAAGGCATGCACACTGCATGCAATGAATCTATGGAACATCCAGCCTGTAAAACCCACCCCGTGCAACAAAATAAAAGCTAGTGCCGAGGCAGAATTTATAGGAGAGATGTGCAGGCTGATCTCCTGGTTAAACCAGCAGACATCCAAGAAGCAAAGACAGGGAACAAAAGATCACTGTAAGCTGTCTTAGTAAACTGAGTAAGAGCTTTGTGCAGGAAAGCACAGAGGCCAGCACTTAGTGTAACAAAGAATGGAGATCAATTTTTAATCCCTTCCCTTTGTGCCTTCCTCTTCTAGGTTCCCGTATTTTCACTTTCTTTTAATTCCAATAGGCCTTTAGTTCTCCATCCACAGCATAAGATAGTTTAGAAAGATGAATTAAAAAAAAAAAAAACAGAAAATAAAATCCACTTAGGCCAACTAATTCAGCAGAACTACTTCAGGTCCAGAGGAGTGCCACAAAAATGATGAGGTGGTTGGAGCACCTCTGCTGCAAGGACAGGCTGGAGGTGCCAGGACTGTTCAGCCTGGAGAAGAAAAGGCTTCAGAGAAAAAACTAATAGCAGCTTGCCAGTACCTGAAGCGGCCTCCAAGAAGGCTGCAGAGGGACTGTTTGCAAAGGCCTGGTTTGAAATGAGAGCACAGCAGATTGAGATTGGATGTGAGGAACAAATTCTGCACCATGAGGGTTTGGGCCCCCTCCCTGGAGATATCCAAGGTGAGGCTTGACAAGGCTCTCTCTGGGCAACCTGACCTAGTTGAGGTTGCCCTTGCTGCCTGCAGAGAGGGTTGGACTAGATGACCTTTGGAGGTCCCTTCCAAGCCATTCCATTCCATAAGTAATTACTAGCCATTAACAGTTACTTTAGCAGCATTTTTACATCCCAATCTGAGATAAAATGCTGCAAAAACAGTAGGGTGGAGTTGCATTTCTGTTTAGCTTCATTATCTTCCATCTCTCTATATATCTTCTCTATTTTTTACTATTATCATTCTTAAAGGCTGCTTATAGCAGTGCTGCAGTGCAAATGGGGTCTGATGACAGCACTAGCAGCAGCCTTTCACTCCCATTCTTTGGGGAGTTCCTGCTCCAATCCCTTGTCACACAACTGGACTCATCTTGAAGCCGACAAAATAGTCTCTAAGATCTGTAAGTAATTCACTCAGAGTTCTATCCAGAAAGACTTCCAAGAGAATCCCATGGAGTGAATTGGAGGATAAAGTGCCCTGGTAGGTCACTACAGCATCTGCCCATACTGAGAACTCCTTTTTGATAGAAATTCAGCCTTTTGTTCTCCATCTCTTAGAAACAGTGGAAAAAATATTGTTCCTTGTTGACTACAAGGAACTGAAATAACTCCCTTTTCTATAATTAATTAGATTTTTAGACAGAAAATGTTGCTTAATAAAAAATAAAATTTAAAAATGGAAGCAAACTGCTTATTATTGGAAGATGTCTCTTACTTTGCTATAATTATTGTTTAAATGGCTTTTAATTTGGAACTCCTCCTGCCCTATTGCACTGTGAAATACAGTTAATACACTTGTTTGTGGCTGCTAAATATCTGCACTGAAAGATTAATGGAATGGCTCAGATTAATGGAATGGCTCAGGCTGGAGGGAACCTCGGAGCTCATCTGCTCCAACCTCCCCATCATGGGCTGGGACACCTTTCAACTAGACTCAGCTGCTCAAGGCCTCATCCAGTCTGGCCTTCAACACCCCCAGGCAGGAGGATGACAACACTACTTTATTGCAAGAATAAACCTATAATACCTTCACAGCACTACAGCAATATTCTAATGAATGGTTTTAGGAAAAGGGAGGTAGGTAGGAAAATAATTTTATAACACGCTCAAGAGAATAGAAGCAGGGAATGCAGGCATCGTTAAAAACCTTTTTAAATGACTAAGAGAATTCTGGCATTTCTACCAAGAGATGTCACTGTTACGCAGGTTCGCGTTCTTGGCACAATCTTATTGTGTAATTTAGTCTTTAAAGAAGCTTCTTCCAACCATGCCTGCATGTTTTCTTCTTCCACTATATTTTGTTCCCTTCTCCCTCCAACGTGAATACTCCAGCCAAATCTCTTGATTAGTCCAGAAAAGAAAAGGCTGAGAGGGGATCTGATCACTGTCGATCTGTCTCTGTCGGTCTGATCTGAGGGGTGGATGTCAAGATGAAGGTGCCAGGCTCTATTTGGTGGTGCCCAGCAACAGAACAAGGAACAACAGGGACAAGTTGGACCCCAGGAGGTTCCACCTAAACATGAGGAGACACTTCTGTATGGTGAGGGCGGTGGAGCCCTGGAGCAGGCTGCCAAGAGAGGTTTGTGGAGCCTCCTTCTCTGAAGACTTTCCAAACCCACCTAGACGTGTTCCTGTGTGACCTACCCTAGGTGACCCTGCTTTGACAGGGTGTTGGACTGGATGATTTCTAACAATCTGTCCCAACCTCTAACATTATATGATCCTGCCATCTCTAGGCTGGTTATGACTTATCACAGGAGCATATGAGCACTACCAGCTGTATCAGGGTGGCCCACATTAAGCAACTGTCTCACACTCTGGTCAACTCGGGTTTCCATCTGAATCTTCAATATCTTGCACCCCAGGGAGCTTAGAAACTTCTCTTGTCAAATTCAGAGCCAGTCTGGCTCCAGTGCTATGGCAGGGAGGTTGGTGTAGATGATCTCTAAGGTCTCTTCCAACCTAAGCCATTCTGTGAGTCTATGATTCCCCCAAAACTCTCAGAAGCAACAGCATAGCTCCCAGCACAGGCAGGCAGCTCCCAGCACACATGCCAGCATCCACAGACACAACCTGCTCTTCTATGACAAGATGACCCACCTAGTGGATGAGGGAAAGGCTGTGGATATTGTCTACCCAGACTTCCATAAAGCCTTTGACACTGTTACCCATGGAATTCTCATTAAAAAAGGAAGTGTCTGGTATGGGCTTGGACAAGCACAGGTTCAGCTGCATCAAACTGGCTGGATGGCTGGGCCTAAATGGTGGTGCTCAGTGGAGGTAAATGGTGTTCCTCAGGGCTCAGCATTAGGACCCCTGCTGCTTAACATCTTTATGAGTGGTCTTGGTGAGGAGTTAGAGCACACCCTTAGTAAGTTGGCAGAGGACACCAAGTTAGGTGGGACTGTTGATCAGCTTGAGGGTAAGAAGGCTGTACGAGGAGACTTGGACAGATCAGATCAATGGGCTGAGGTCAGTGGGATGGGTGCCAACAAGGCCAAGTGCTGGGTCCTGCACTTGGGCCACAACAACCCCATGCAATGCTCCAGACTTGGAAAAGTGTGGCTGGAAAGTTGTCCTGCAGAAAGGGACCTGGGGGTTCTAATGGACAAGCAGCTGAAGATGAGCCGGCAGCGTGTCCAGGGGGCTAAGAAAGCCAAAGGCATCCTGGCCTGGATCAGCAGTGGTGTGGCCAGCAGGAGCAGGGCAGGGATTGTCCCCCTGTAGTCAGCACTGGTGAGGCCACCTCACGAGTGCTGGGGTCAGTTTTGAGAACCTCAGTACAAAGACATTGATGAGCTGGAGGGGAAGAGCAACAGAGCTGGTGAGGGCCTGAAGAATAAGTCTGGTGGAGAGCAGCTGAGGGAACTGGAACTGTTCAGTGTGAGGAAGAGAAGGCTGAGGGGAGACCTCATCACCTTCTGCAGGTACCCGAAACGCCAACAGAGAGAAGTTGGTGCTGGTCTCTTCTCCCAGGTCAGTAGTGACAGAACAAGAGGGAACAGGCTCAAGCTGCACCAGGGGAGGTTTAGCCTGGACATCAGGAAGATTTTTTTTTTATGGGAGGAGTGGTCAGGCATTGATATAGGCTGCCCAGGGACTTGATGGAGTCTCCATCCCTAGAAGTATTTAAAGACTGTTTAGATGTGGTGCTTCATGATGTAGTTTAGTGTTGACCTTGGTAGAGTTCATGGTTGGACATGATGATCTCAAGGCTCTTTTCCAACCTGGAATGATTCTATAGTCTTTCTGGTAGCTGTTCTTACACTCATGTCACAGAGTTGCTAGGTCTGGCAATCCGTTTCCACCTGATTTCAACCAAACCTCCTTTTTTAGAGCAGACACATGATGTATCTTCACCTATTTACACAGCATTAAGAATGTTCTGGGGCTGAGGTGCACATAGGCCATATGGACTCACAAACCATCTGGAACACCACCCAGCTTGTCAGATACTTTGGAACATGGTTTTAGACACACCAGCAATGTAAATGTGTATAATAAATATTGGTTGAAAGCCAATAGAGCACAAACAGAGTCCTACTCACATTCAGTTCCAGGCTCAAATGCAACACATTTCTGTTGATCTTCTCTCTCTCATTTGAATGAGCAAATGGGTTTGAGCGCCCCAATCTGCAATCCAAAACCCAAGTGTCTTCATCTTTGTTTGCCACATCCAAATTAGTCAGCTGTTCAGTGAAGTCATCCTTTAAAGCAGACTCTGCTGGAATGTGGAAGTGAAATGAAATGAAATGAAATTGTTGTACACATCTGCAGAGAACCCCTGCACCTAGAAATCTCTATCTGGAGGAAATTCTGCTACACACCACCAACACCCTCACTTAAAGTTCTCCTGCTTGTTTAAAACAAAACAGAATGGCACACATGGGGCACACACTTGGACTTTTTTCAGTCAAACCCACACTTATATTTGGAAGGAGAGATCTAGTAAAAAGGAATAAATGAGCTGCTTGTCTTTCCCAGATACACAGACCCTGCTCTGCCAGGACCCTCTTACTTGCCCTCCTCAATGTGCTTGGTAGACATTTCCAGGGTGGCATAAAATTAAGTTAAAAGAAGCTCTCCAGATTGATTAGAGAAACCTTTGACAATTAATTTTAATTTTGTAATTACCTATTCACTGTTTACCCACCCCACTGATCACTACTTCCAAGTACTTCAAAGCTTGACTACGAGTTCATTCCACAGTCAGTCTGAATCAATTATTTTTAGCTGTTCCCTCTGTTTCAAGATGTCTGTTCTAGGTTAGGTTGTGCTAAAGAGAAAAGTCCCATCTGGCAGTGAATTTTACCCATATTGTTGCTCCTCTAATAACTTTTCTTGCTTCACAAGTAATGGAGAGCTGTAGGAAGAGGTCACATTGAGAAGTGCTTCTTGCAGCAGCTGCTATTTCCCATAATTAACTGTGGCACAGCTAAGAACACTCAGCCCTGCCAAATGTTTTCTGGGCTACAGAAGAAATGAAGAGCCCCTCTCAGCTACAGAGATGCAGCTTTTGTTGCAAATTAATTCTATGCACTGTTGTGTTAACTGGTGGTAATTTTGCTGCTGGCAGACTTGAGAGAAGTCTGTTACTAATCCTCTATTCTCACCTTCTCTTCCAATTATTGCTTAGTGCCCTGGTATCTGTGGGTTTACCCTGCTAGCTGATGACCTCATTTTTCCATCAACTACTCCTCACCTTTACCCATGCTCATTGTACAACCACTTCTGTGCTGAGGGACCCATCAGCACCTGTGAACAGAGAAATATGAAAAGAGATCTTCTCCCTGGGTCAGCTCTCTCCTGCCTGGGGGTGTTGAAGGCCAGGCTGGATGAGGTCTTGAGCAGCTGAGCCTAACTGAGACGTGTCCCTGCCCATGGTGGGGAGGTTGGAATAGATGAGCTCTGAGGTTCCTTCCAACCTGAGCAACTCTATGAAATTTATAATGGATGCTTTTAAATACCTATGTGTATATTTAAAACAAGTTCATCTCTATGCACATATATGCAAACACATGCACACACATACAGATGCATTCTATCACAGACTAAATTTAGGGAGGTTTAAAATCCCTATGTTTATCCTTTAGCCAGTTTGACTGAGTTGACAATTTTTTTTTTTTTTTGCCTCTGAAAAAAAGGCTTCTGAGAAGGTCCAAATGATACTCTTACTGCCTTCCAGGTTTCCAAGTTTATACTAGCTAAGTGATGCCTCCTATGATCATAGCTTGAAGGAAGCAGACTGCCCAAATACAGATTTGCTGCCATCTATTGTCACAGGGAAGTGGAGGACAGCAAAGCAAGTGCAGGAGGAGTACTTCATGCTCTCTTGGCAAGTTTTACCATTTTGCCCGTGTAAGAAAACAACTTTTATCTTGTTAAATTTACAGGTCTGAGGGACCAAAACCTCAAGGATACAGACAGAATCCTATCATCAGACATGATAATAAGCAGCACATCCAGGATCCCCTAAACTTTGCAAGTCCTGTGCTGAACTTCCACAACTATGAGGTAACAAGTAGTTGTAGGGGTACAAGTGATACATCCCTGTCACACAAAGCCTTTTAAACACTTCATCCAGCCAGCAGGCATGTTAGCTAGCACATAATGCAGTTCTGTGAAGTGCCCAGGGAGGAAATCCACAGCTCTGAAGTTCCTGTGGGACACAGTGTGGTTCTCCCAGCAGTCTCTCTATAGAAAGCCTCTTTGTACTTTCCCTTGTCTTGAAAAAAGAACTTTGGAGGAAAAAAAAAAACAACCAAACAAACAACCCCCCCCCAAAAAAAACAACAACAAAAAAATCAGCTTCTCAAACATTTTTTTCTGTTAGTCCAGGGAATTAGGGTGAGTCACAACCTTCATCCCCTGTGGGAAGATGGTTTGCTTAAGCACAACAGAGTGAAGTCTAAGCCCCGTGTTAACTCTGTGTCTTTTCAAGCTTTTATTTCTTGATCATTCTATATATTAATCTTTTATTCGCACTCCTTTCTAGATTGCTTTATTATATCACACACCATAAAAACAGAATGGCTGCTCTTTTTTGTATGGTGACTCCCCTGTAATGTACAATTGTATTGCCTCTTGGGCCATGTTATAAACATTCCTATATGTGAAGCAAAAGGAAAGAAAACTTTATGTTTGTTGGATCCTTGCACTCACTGCTTGCCTCTCAGGAGTCAAAAGAAGGCAAATAAAATTTAAATCTCTGAACACCACTCAGGAGTCTCAGAATGCCAAGTTTTGTGGGCCTTTAAATCTTGGGAGATTGGGTTAAATCTGAGAAACAAAACCCCAAAACAGATATCCAAGTAGATTTCTTCAGCAAGTGGACCACAAAACTGAAACAACCCAAGTGGCAAAGTTGGTTATATAAAGGTATTGTTCTGACAGAAGAGCTGAACACTGTGAACAGCAGAGCTACATTTAGAGTACTTAGGGTACTGCACCTTGGGGGTAGCAGGAGATGAAGAACTCAACGTGAGCTGGCATTGGTCACTTGCAGTCCAGAAGGCAGCTGTGTCCTGGACTGTATCAAAAGCAGTGTGACCAAAAGGACAAGGGAGGTGATTCTGCCCCTCTTCTCTGCTCTCATGAGACCTCATCTGGAGCACAATTCTGGTGCCCCCAGCCTAAGAATGACACAGAACTGCTGGAGTAGGTCCAGAGGAGGGTCACAAAAATGATCAGAGGGCTGGAGAACTTCTCCTATGGGGACAGGCTATGAGAGTTGGGGCTGCTTAGCCGAAAGAAGAGAAAGTTATTTTCCAAAACCAGTTTACAAGTCTCTTTCCTTACTTGAAGTAATTTCTAGACAATCATAGTAGTTACCATATCTGTTACAGATTGGACTCCAAGCAACTACAGAAAACCGAAGGATTTCTAATACTGGAATTGCTGCCTGCCATTCTGGGGAGTCTTTGAATGGCTCTTTTTATACTGGTTACCTGGTCTTAGATCACTGGCTAAGGCCACAAAGAATGTGGAAGAAGAGATGGATTTTAATTTTTTTTTTTTTTCCCTAGCAAGATCTGACCTTGTAAGCTTTAGAAACCTATGGCTACTGCTGTAAACTCAATAAGGCAGCATATAGGAAACCCAGACAAAAAGCTTGAAAGCTAAAGCTCTTTTAGGAAAAAAAACCAAAAAAACAAAAAAACAGGCTGCAAGAGTCCTTGACCACAATGTCAGCAGGTTAAACAAATTGAAGAAGCTATTTAATGACTTGAAGTGTTTACATTACTTCTCTCATGTGCCTATTAGAGTATTTTCACTTTCCCACTGTTTTTTATTCTTCTACTGACTATTAGAAAGACAAAATCACCACAGACTTGGTGGGTATCAAGTGACAAAGCATGACACAGGTATTGAGATTGATTTTAAATGGCCTATATCTTTCACAACACACTTGAAAATGATGAAACCTGCTAAAAGATGCTCTAGCATTGATTAATCTATTTGCAGGGATCATTTAGGCCACTTCTACATTGCACAAATGCTATTACATAAAGATTTTTTAGAACAAGCAGTAAGATTTGAATTAATGAAGTATGGACAGAAATGTGCAAAGGGACCAGGAGCAACAATTAAAAGAACAGCCCGTGGGAATAACAGGGATACTACCAGCAGCAAGAAAATTAATTAACAGTGTATTATTTATATCTAGACCACGGTGGAGAGGATTCAGCAGTGGAAAACTGCACTCTGATAATAGGAGGAAGCCTGTGCTATTCCTCTTCCTCCTCATGGAAGGACACCGAGTTGCTTGTGACATTTCTTTGCCTGTTATCCAATAGGAAGACACACAGCAGCCTGAAAGACACTGCAAAATCTGGAAACAAAGGTGATGGGCAGCAGCCTTGCTTAGCATCTGTGACAGACAAAATGTTTAGGACAATGTGGCAACAGAATTGCACCACACCAACTCTTGATTTATAGGAGGGAAATATTTTTCTGATCTTTAGGGGATATCATAGAATGGTCTGGGTTGGAAGGGACCTCCAAAGCTCATCCAGTCCAACTCTCTCTGCAATCAGCAGGGACATCCTCAACCAGATCAGGCTGCCCAGAGCCCTGTCAAGCCTCACCTTGACTATCTCCAGGGATGGGGCCCAAAACACCTCTCCAGGTAGCCTGTTCCAGTGTTTCACTACGCTCATGGTGCAGAACTTGTTCCTAACATGTTTTCTGATTCTTAGGGGATAAAAACCCCTGGTTTTTTATCAGCCTAGAAGAACTCAAGAGATACAGGGAGGATCAGACAGCTGGTGTCTCCTGTACTCTATAACCCCATTAGCGACAGTGGCCAGACTGCTTTAACACACACACACACACACACACACACACACACACACACATTTTCTTGAGTGCTGTGAATGGCCAAAGCCAACTTAGAGAAGTCACTTACGTAAAGATCTGTGAGATAATTTTCTCCTGTAAGGTTCCACAAAAAGTTTTGCTACACTGATTTTCTACATCCAGATGGAAAGATCACAGGTTAGGGGCCGGAAGGGACATCCAGAGATCAAGTCCAATCCCCCTGCCAAAGCAGGACCTGAGATGGTGTCATCAAAACTGCTAAGCTAATAGCTAATAATACTAATATGAGTTTGCAGCCCAGCAGGCCAATGGCAGCCTGGGCTGCATCCAAACCAGTGTGACCAACAGATGGAGAGAGGGGATCCTACCACTCTGCTCTGCTCTGGGAAGACCTCACCAGGAGTGCTGCATCCAGCTCTGGAGCCCTCAACACAGGAAAGACATGCATCTGATGGAGCAGGTGCAGAGGAGAGCCAAAAATGGTATTTTTAACATAACAATTATTTTGTTGTAAACCAACATTTTTTCCAACCTGTTTCTCGGAAGCAGGTGAACAATTTCAGCCTCAGCTTAAGATGAGCACATGAGAGATATAATTTTATCAGCAATTATTGAAGTTTGATTAATCCACATGAACTGGAAATACAACTGGCAGAGAGCAGCAACAGCTCCAGTGGTAGTCTCTAACAATGTTTTGTACATATTAGTTAATATAATCTCAATGTATATAAAATATAATGCCTTCATTCTAACATGGAAACTGCCCTATCCTTCCTACAGACAGTCCTAAATTCAAACCTGCAGCAATCTATTTAAGGTACAGCTTTGGTCCTCAGTAGATACTCCCATAAGCAATGATTGATAAAAAATAATGAAGGAATGAACAGGTACTAATATGTTCATTTTAGCCTGAGGTTTTCCTGGGAAGTGAGAGAAAATGTTGCCCAGTGAAGAAAGACACAGAATTAATTCTAATAATCATAGAATGGGCTGGGCTGAAAGGGACTTCCAAAGGTCATCCAGTCCAAACTCCCCTGCAGCCAGCCAGGATATCCTCCGCTAGAGCAGGTTGCCCAGAGCCCTGTGGAGCCTCACTTTGAACATTTCCAGGTGTAATGAAATGCTTCTGTTCAGCATGAAACATGTACAAACAAAATAACAATCTTTCTAGGTCCTAATTACGTAACTTAAGAGACTCTTACAAGTGGAAGGATTGCACCTATATATCCACCTAAAACTTTGTGCTTGGCGGTGCGCTTAATGCTAAACAACCCAGGACACAAGAACTGATACCTTAAAAAGAGGAAGAGGCAAGATATTTCAGACAAGATAATCACAGAATCCCAAGATGCTCAAACCAACACAAGGTTGAAAGAGACCTCTGGAGATCTTCCAGTCTAACCCCTGCCAGAGCAGGACCACAGAATCCAGCACAGGTTGTACAGAAACACATCCAGACAGGGCTGGAAAGGCTCCAGAGAAAGTGGCTCCGCAGCCTCTCTGGGCAACCTGTGCCAGTGCTCTGGGACCCTTACAGTAAAGAAGTTCTTCCTCAAGTTGAGATGCAACTTCCTGTGTTGCAGTTTCCATCCTTTGTCCTATCCCAGAGCACAAGTGAATAGAGGCTGTCCCTGTCCCTTCCTTCCTGACCCCCAGCCCTCGGATATTTCTAGACATTGCTCAGATCCCCTCTCAGGCTTCTCTCCAGACTCTCAGCCTCTCTGCCTCTTCTCATCAGGCAGTGCTCCAGTCCCTTCAGCATCCTCATAGCCTCTTGTTGGACTCTCTAGAGTAGATCCCTGTCGCTCTTGAACTGGGGAGCCCAGAACTAGATGCAGTATTCCAGGTGAGGCCTCACTAGGGCAGAGAAGACTTACTCAGCTACTGACTGAGAAAGAGAAGTATATATATGTTTAAAATATTTTAATTGGAAATTAATATTTAACATTTTTAATAAGGAAGGACTTACATTACTTGTCCCCAGACAAACACTGAATATTCTCCAAAAATCTGAGGTGCAAGGAGTGAGAGTTTTAAGTGGAAGTAAAGCAGAGACAAATGGGGCAGTGACAGCATTGAAGCCAGTCAAGATGCCAAAGAGAGAGACAAAAGCAGAGGAAATAAATGGAGAAGCTGGCTGAAAGCTGAGCAGATGATGAAAGCTGGCTGAAAGATGAGAGAAAGGAGGGAGAGCTACAGGATGACAGAAAGCGAAAGAAAGGTGATGGAGATTTAAGAGAAGAAACAGACCGTGAAAGGATTCCAATTAAGAAGAATTTAATGTACCACAAATACAACTCAGAAAGATTTTCTTGGCAAACTATATAATCAAAGAGCTTAAACAGCTGTACTTATCTGAGAAGGCAGATTCCTTAGGACAGAAGCAATACAAAAATAATCCTGACATTAAGACTTTGCCTGTCAACACATTTAAGCATGTGAGCAGTGAATGTGTCCAAGTGGAAGGGCAATCAACCTGTCACCACTCAACAGAAGGTGTCATAGATTAGCAGGTGAAAGACTCTGTTCAAGAGCAGTAAAAACTGCAGCTCTGCAACTGCAGGATCACACAGCTCAGAGTCATTCTGCAATCTCCACACACTTGTGCAAAAGCATCCAGATTCATATTCACAGCTAATGATAGCAGCAGCAAAGAAGCCAGTCTGACACCTACAATTATTCCATAATTCACCTCCCAAAGATCTACATCTCCCCTGCTTCACACTTGTAATAACAGATACCTCCTTGTCCTGCTTAACCAGGGCAGGAACAGAAAGCAGTCACTGAGCACCTCTTTGCAACAGTCAAATACTCAGTAGATAAGAGCTGACAGAAAGAGATTACTTGAGTTCATGATCTTGGAAGCTTGGCATCAGTACACCCAGTGCCTTTGCTGAGTCCTGAGGAAGCTGAGCTGCTCTGCATCACACAAGCTTTCAAAAGCTCCAGCTGGCTGGTTTCTAATGCAGCCATCCCTGAAGGGCTACCACAAGCCTATGGAAACCCCAAAGCCATGCTACTGAATCTGTATCACTGTGGTGTTGGAAATGCTATCCAATGACCTCACAGGCACAGACCTAGAGTGACTTCAATCTCTGTATAGTGACTACAGTCTCAGGAAAATTGGATGGCTGACCTAAGGGAACTGATCACCAACCCTTGCAAAACTGAGTTTTCACATATGCTCAAGTCCCACCACCAGCAAAAGGATTCTAGACAGTCAGCTCTCAATTAGCTGTATGGATTTTCTTTACTGTGGCACTCTGTGATTCACAAATAGGCTTCAAGTGGTCCCAGAAGCTGTCTGGAAAGCAGTGCAGCCACATGTCCAGAGCACTGGGACGTGTTTCAGCTAGTACCAGTACCAGAATCTGAGCTGTGGCACTGGCATTGCTTTGCACTCTCCTTAAAATGATCTGTTGGTTGGACTCAACGACCTTAGAGGTCTTTTCTGAGACAAGCACTTCTATGATTCCATGACTAGAGGAACTGTTGGGATAGTGAAAAAAGAAGAGAGTGAAAGAACAGTACAATGGAGGAAGTCTCAGAAGTCCTCAGAAGAGGATTTCTAGCTCTTCTAGAACAGCTGCCTTTCAACACCACTCATTTTCTTTAGCCTGTAGAAGTCTCAATAAAGGACTAGTTAATTATAGCAGTCCTGAAACTGCTGATCAGGGGCAATGAAGAAAAGAGACAGAACTTTACATCAATAGTTACCACCTACATTTCTTTTTAAATACAGTCTGCATTTATCCATGTTTTAACAAGTCTCTGCTGAAACGCCACGCAACACTTCACAGCCTCAACTCTGACACATCAACATGTTAAAATCAGTCAAGTTTGGGGGCAGCTTTTTCTATTTTTGTGAAGTGCTTAATTTGGAAAGCCTGTTTTTTTCCAGGCTTAGCCAATCAGTGATGCACTAACACTTGCAAGATGCTGCCTGTAAGTCGAATAACATTTGCACCTTAAGAGTACTGTACAAATCACCAGAAGCAGCCACAAGTGCCAAAGCCTTAGTAAGGCTTGCTTGAACTCGAAGAGTAGTATTAGGAAACAAAAGCAAACCCTCCTCGTTATGTAACCTGGCCCTTTTCATTGGCCTCAGTCAGCCCTGGCAGAACAAAACAAAGCCTTAGGTGTCTAAGTACCTAACAAGCAGTATGCTTCATTCACTTGAAAGTATTTCTGCCATTCTATTCATTTTTGCAGCTGTTCCATGCAGTCCTATTACATTACTGAGAACAACAAAGTAAACTAAATGGGCTTCGTTCTCCTGAAAATTCAAAGTCCAATGAAAATGTGGCTCATTAGCCAAATGGGTTTTTGTCAGATGAAGGTTTCCACCAGCATGCTAATGAAGCAGATATAAATACCAGCCATTACTGCAAGCCAGCAACCTCCAGGCTGCCACCCTTGCATTTAGTTTAAAAATAAAATTACAGCTTAGCAGAATTTAATTCTGGAAAGCATCCCTATTTAAATCCATCCTAAGCACATCACTGCTATCAGCCTTGCTGCATGTTAAGCACCGCTCTTGTAAAGGGTCATTTTCTCTCTTAATGCATGGTGATAAGATGCAGCATGCTAAAGCATACCCCTGCATGAACCTGACAGCAGCATGCATATTGCTCATACTTCTCATTCACACTTAATATCCTAAAATTCATTCACTTTCAACACATAGATACCAAAGGACAGGCAACACTTCCTTTCCTTTCTGTTGCTCACGGTTCTGTTGTGACAGTAAACCTGTCAGACAGATTCATAGACTGGTTTGGGTTGGCAGGGAACCTCCAAAGGGCAACTAGTCCAGGCCTCACTGCTCCCAGGAAAGAAGTTTCTCCTCATGTCCAACCTAAACTTTCCCTGGCACAACTTCAACCCATTTCCTCTTGTCCTATTGCAGATTACTTGGGAGAAGAGACCAACACCAGCCTCACTCCAGCCTCCTCTCAGATGGCTCTAGAGAGTACGATGAGATTCTGGACCAAAATGCAGATGTGGTTTTTAATCAGTTTTTCTTTCCAAAGGAATAAACCAAAATTTGATTAATTTGGCTTTGTGGATATTAACCACGCTGTTGCAGTAAAAAGATGTCACATCATTTCCAATATAATTATTGGTATTCAGTTGCCTACGTGAATGTTACTCAAAATATTGCCTAGCAGAATGTTAGACTGAAGCTGAGGAAGAAGTTCTTCAGTAGGAGGGTGATGAGGCTCTGGATTAGGCTGCCCTGGAAGGCTGTGGCTGCCTCTTCCCTGAGGGTATTCAAGGCCAGGCTGGATGAGGTCTTGAGCAGCTGAGTCTAGTTGAGAGGTGTCCCTGCCCATGGTGGGGATGTTGGAGTAGATGAGCTCTGAGGTCCCTTCCAACCTCATCCATTCTATGATTTTAGGACACTGCAGTCCATAAAGGTGTGGCTTATTCATGGTCAGATGTGTCAGCTCTGTATCTGTGCCTCAGACAATCCCAGGGCATCTAGACTTGTCCGTTCTGCACACTTTGGCATCCACTCCAAAGATCGCATGGAATAAGTACAATTAATTCAGAATTCCTTCTTTTCATCTGTGAAATTATCTTACAGGGTACTGAAACAAGTGTCAGATAAAAATTCTTGTAAACAAGCAGAGTAGGACTATTCTTCTTTCGAAAGGTACAGACAGGAAGGCAGAAGCCACATGAAGGAGAGACGTGAAAGGAATCAAGCAGGGTGCTGAAGGACCTGTGGGAGTGTAGCAAGGCCAAGGGGTAAGAAAGCAAAGCAGTATGCAGCGCAGCTGGTTCATGAACACATCACCAAGGGGATGGGTGAAAATACTGCCATAACTATGCAAAGTCATGGCTGTGTAAATATGAGTATCATTAGGTGTTGTTTTCAGCAGCCAAAGCTGCTCAAGCAGACCTGAATTCCAAGCCACCTTTAATTTGTCCCACTGGAACACTCAGCTGGCAGCCACATTTGCACATTTAACACTGGTTCTGATTAAAGTTCCACATAATAGAACCCAACCCTCTGATGACAGAGCTGCAACTTATTTTGCAAAGCTAATTGCACTTGCTTTTGTGCTCTAGCTCACTGACCATCCACATATTCATGTCCCAAGTCATGTCACAGCCTTGTTTATAGCCTGAAAAGTCCCTTGAGCCTCTAGTCACACCTAAGCCACATGAAAAACGCTTGAGGTCCCTGCTCTGGGCCACAAGGGTGGGATGACTGCATCTGACTGGGATGAGAGAAGCTGTGCAATGCCAGCCTTGCTGGGAAGATTTTGACAGATGTATAAATTGTGTGCAGGCAAATCTTAGCAACTGTAACTAGGCAAGAATTATCCAAGCTCAAGCTACTCACTGAACTGTCTGAGCATCCACCCATTGAGTCTCATAAACTGAACTGGAAAAGCAGTGGGTTGCAAGCACGGAGCAAGTGTGAAACGCAAGCACACCCTATACAACTTTCACACAAAAGACATCTACACAAGCTGAAATACAATTACAGAGAGGACACAAAGCAGGTCTTGAGAGTAAACAAGTATGGACAGAAGTATCATGGAAGAGAGGAAATTAAAAAACCCAAGCAAACCACAAATTAATTTAATTTGAAAAATCCCAGGGTGACCTGGAGTTAAAAACCCCAACATTTAATTTCAGAGCTATTAGAGAAGAGGTCATCTCACTGGACTTCAGTATGGTAAAGGTATCTCATTAACCTCTTACCAAGTTCATGTCATCCTGGAAATATGGAATAGCTTCAAACCATAACCTCTGAAAAAAGGCCTCTAAACTTTCCTTTCTTACTGCCCAGCAAAATCTGAATGTAAACAAATCTTCTGGCTAGACTGCAAACTGATGTAGTTCAAAGGTGATTCAGCATTGATGAATCACAGAACGTTAGGCATTGGAAGGGACCTCCAGAGATCATCCAGTCCAACACCCCTGCCTGAGCAGGATCACCCAGGACAGGTCACACAGGAACACATCCAGGGAGCTTTGAAAAGTCTCCAAAGAATAAGACGCCACAACCTCTCTGGGCAGCCTGTTCCAGGGCTCTGCCACCCTCACCATACAGAAGTGCCTCCTCGTGTTGAGGTGGAACCTCCTGTGTTCCAGCTTGTCCCTGTTGTTCCATGTCCTGTCACTGGGCATAACCAAACAGTGCCTGGCACCTTCAACCTGACACCAAATCCGTCAGACATTTCTAGATGCTGACCAGCTCCCCTCTCAGCCTTCTCTTCTCCAGAATAAACAAGCTCCAGGGCTCTCAGTCTTTCTTCACAGCAGAGATGTTCAAGTTTTCAAATCATCCTGGTAGCTCTGCACTGCACTTCCAGCAGTTCCCTATATATCTGGCACTGGGGAGCCCAAAACTGGACACAGTATTCCAGGTGTGGTCTCATCAGGGCAAAGCAGAGAGGGACCTGCTGGACACACTTGTCTTGATGCAGCCTAGGCTGCCATTGGCTCTCTTGGCCACCAGAGCACATTGCTGTCCATGCAGAACTTGCTGCCCACCAGCACTTCAAGGTGCAGCTCCATGGAGCTGCTTTCCAGCAGCATGACCCCTAGTCTTTACTGGTGCCCGCTGTTATTGCTGCCCAGGTGAAGGACTCTGCACTTGTCCTTATGAGGACTCTGCTCAGCTCTGCAGCTTGCCCAGCTTCCATTGGATGGCAGCACAGCCTGACAGGGTGTCAGCCACCCCCCCCACCCCCCAGTTTGTTACCATCAGCAAACTTGCTGGGGGTCCAACTCAATCCTCTCATCCAGGTCACTGATGAAGATACAAAACAACTCAGAAGGATCAGACAAGCATTCAAATGCCTGATGAGATGAAAAATACAGCTTTTTGGGCTCATTAGGCTTGGCCTCTTTTACTAATCCACTGACTGGAGAAAAACCCCTCAGGACAGATTAAGACTATCAAACTAAGCAACAAAATTAGGAATATTACTTTTTCTCCCCCATGACTCAGAAAAATACAAGAAAAAATATTGAAATGAAACTTTGCCTCAGAGTTTATAAATCAAATAAGAAGATAGAAGACTGAAGGCTGAAAAGTAAGAGATTGTTGCAAAAAGCACAGAAGAAGGATCTGCTAACATCTTTCCTTCCAGCTTTGGATGACAAACACCTTTGATTTTTGCATAATTAAGTATAATTGACATAAATAAGCAAACAAGTGGAATACAAATTAATCACAAGAAAGAAAGGCACAAAGTGTCCTGTACACTGTGCCTTTCAACATCCTTCTCTTTAACCTGGAGAGATATGGATCCAGTGGATAAGGAATTGGCCAGATGATCGCATCCAAAGGGTAGTGGTCAATGGTTCCATGTCCAGATGGAGATGGGTGACAAGTGGTGTCCCTCAAGGGTTTGCACTGTGACCAGTGATGTTCAATATCTTCATCAATGATATTGACAGCCAGATTGAGGCACCCTCAGCAAGTCTGCAGGTGACACCAAATGAGTGGTGCTGTTGATCAGTTTGACAGACAGGATGGGTGTCATCAGAGGCACCTGGACAGACTGGAGAGGTGGCTGAGGAGAATCTCATCAGGGTCAATAAGGTGCAAGATCCTGCACCTAGGTTGGGACAATCCTAGATGTCCAGGCTGTGGGGTGATGAGATTGAAAGCAGCCCTGAAGAAAAGGACTTGGGGGCGGCTGACCGATGAGAAGCTGAACATGAGCCAACAGTGTGAGCTTGCAACCCAGCAGGCCAACAGCAGCCTGGACTGCATCAAAAGCAGTGTGGTCTGCAGATGTAGAGAGGAGATTTTGCCCCTCTGCTCTGGTGAGATCTCACCTGGAGTGCTGCATCCAGCTCTGGTTCTTTACCATGAGGGTGCTGGAATTCTGCAACATTTGCCCTGGGAAGTAGTTGAGGTCCTATCCTTAGAGATATTCAAGGTCAGGCTCCACAAAGCTCTGAGCAACCTGATCTAGTGGAGGATGTTCCTGATCACTGCAGAGGGGTTGGACTGGATGACCTCTGGAGGTCCCTTCCAACACAGACCATTCTGTGATCCAACAATCTTTTTCAGCAGTTGCCCCAAATAGTTTGGGCTTACTGTTGCTGACCAATTCTCCTCATTTAACATCTTATGCTCAGGAAAACTCTGCAGCTATTAGACAAGTCTGCCTTTGTGTCTGTAGTGTTTCTCTGGACGTGGAGACCAAGCTGTTTGTTAAAAATGGACTGAAAATATGAATAAAGAAATCCTGGACACGGGGTGAACATGACCAACATGTCAGGTCACACAGAAGAACCTGGTAATTAGCAGATAATAACAGCTGTGAAGGTGCTAGGAATGGGTTGGTAACTGAAGCTGTGCCCCTGCAGCAAGCAGGGCCTCCTGGAGCTGTCAGGGCTTCTAGCCTGGCTGCTGAAAGAGGGGAAATCTTAGGGGTAAAAGGAATGGGGAAAAAAATCCCAACTAAACAGTTTTAGCAACTCTGCAACTTCTCCTTCCAAAGCAATCAGAAAGTTTCTAGATTCCCTAAGTTGTGATCACTGAGGACTAGTTCAGAAACCCAAAATTCGAAAATGTTGCATGTGTCCCTTCACTGTTAACAGCAAACGTCAGGGAAAAAAAGAGCATTTTTCATTTTAACACTTCCAAAAGAAATGTGGGCAAAAAAAAGAATGTTACAAAACAGCAGAACCTTTCCTGGACAAGACACTACAGGTACACAGAGAAGGTCACTAAAGTGAGGAACTGAATGATTTCTACTTCCTTCTTTACTCACCTCTTATTATGTCACTCATTCTTTAAAATTCAGCCTGCAAAACACACCCCACACTTTCTGACTTTTCTCTGTCCTATTTTCACCTCACTGATCCCAGCAGTGTAATACACAACCCTGGAGAGGTCTTTTGACTATGCTCTGGAAAACTGTGAACACTTGGAGTGAAATCTAAATGTAAGGGGAGTCAGAATCTAATCCCAAGGAAAAATTCCTCTGACAAACACAATTAAATCCATCATTAAAGCACTAAGTGCAGCATTTTAATGCTGTGACTCCTAAACAATATTCACTGCTTAAAAGTATTACATGTCTGCATAGACTTATAAAGGAGGAAATACTACTCAAAATTGTTTACTAATACAATGCTCCACAGACACTTCACTTCTGCCTTGTCTCATTCTCATAGCATAGATTTTAAAGCATGTTTTTTTTTTTTTACCACAGGAAACACACAGATTTGTTTTTTCCACCACTTCTACAAGTTGGATTTGGTGCAAAGTCAATTTTCCAGAGACAAAACACCTAAGAGCAGCTATTCTAGATTTTAATAAGCCCCATACAGATTATTAATTTATACTTACAGAGGGAAACACTTGGATTTGCTCTCAGCTTATATATCATCTTGATCCATCAAGCAGAAATGTCACCTGAACCACTGCTATCCACTGAAGTGGCCAACAGCATCTCTACAGATTCAATAAATGACAATTCCCACATTATGTCACTATTTTATGCCCAAACCTTCTTTTTCTACTGCTGAAAAAAAAGGAGGCCATTTCATGACCGAATCAAACTGACTGCACAAACTGTAAACCAGCCTGAATGTCTCAGTCTCTTCCCCTTCCCATGACACAGAGAATTGTTAATCTATGACCAACAGAAATCATTAAGCTGGCTCTGGTTTCCCATTCCAGTTTAACTCTCTTGGTTTCCCCTGGCTGATTGCCTTTGACTGCAGAGTCACATGGTAGAGAGGGAGATGAAAATACAACTGTTGTTGAAGTGTGCCATGCTGGGAAGTCAGTCAGCTAAAACAGCAGCTCTGTGCTCGAAGCAGTTAGCGGGGCCAGGCTTCAGAGCGGCTTTTTAACTCGGAGGCTTTGCCTTGAACTTCCCAGGCTCCTCCACATTCATTTTGAAATGTCGTAACTCAACTGCCCCAGTGCAGCACCGCCTTACCCTGTTTGGCTACTGTGAAAAATATTTTGGCTTCAAAATATTTTGACTAAAAATGTCAGCAGACTGAACAGAGAATGTGCAATGATGCACTTGAAGGAAACTGCAATAGACTCCTCTGCTCTGCCCTGGTGAGGCCACATCTGGAATATTGTGTCCAGTTCTGGGTCCCATAGCTCAAGAGGCACCTGCTTGGTAGAGTCCAGCACAGAGCCATAGAGCTGCTGCAGGCAGTGGATCATCTCCTATGAGGCCAGGCTGAGGTAGCTGGAGCTTGGAGCAGAGGAGCCTGAGGGCTGCCCTCATTGCTGCTAATAAAGATGTGCAGGGCAGTGTCGGCAGGATGCAGCCAGGCTCTGCTCAGGGATGGCCAAGGACAGGACAAGGGGCACTGGGTGCAAGCTGGAGCAGAGGAGGTGCCACGGGAACAGAAGGGAAAACTTTGTCCCTGTAAGGGTGTTGGAGCCCTAGAGCAGGCTGCCCTGAGAGGTTGTGTAGTCTCCTTCTCTGGGAATATTCTAAACCCACCTTGATGTGTTCCTGAGTGACCTGCCCTGGGTGCTCCTACCCTGGCAGGGGGGTTGGACTGGATGACCTTTTGAGATCCCTTCCAACCTCTAACCTGTGGCTCTGTGAGACTGTGTGAGTAATGGCACAGAATACCACTGGAAAAGAGCTAGATATGGACTGTGGTTTCAGTTGGACACACTACCAAGCAAGGACATGCAAACTTCACTGGAAAATTTTAGATACAGCCTGGAGCTGCCTATGAAAGGAGCTACAGAAATCCAAGAGGGCATCTATTTTAGATAGATCTAGAGTGTCTTACTCCCTGTGCTTCAGAAAAAAATCAGCATTGGGAGAGATCTCAGAAATCATTGCCTCTATTTAAGCCAGAAAGAGTCTTCAGGTAACAAAAGTCCCACAGGATATTACAGACACATCAGAGTTTTAGATTAGACAAAAAAGAAACAAGTTTGGAATAGTAATTAATCTACTGACAACATTGAGACAGCAATGGAATTTTGCAGAGATGATCATCTACAGGAAAACCACCAAGGAAAAACAAAGTCATTATTGCCACCATACAAGTGTGTCCAGAACTGAATGACATTGATTCTACTAAAATGGTCTTATAATGAAGCTTAGAAACCTGAGGTGCTCAGGAACTTGTTCTTTGTTTAGAAAAGCTGTGATAGGCTCTCCCAGATTGGAAAACCATGAAAAATCATCAGTTAAATAACTGATGAGTGGAAGAGAGGAACTGGTGCCAAAAGACATGGTGAAGACCCAAGTATTCAACACCTTCCTCACCCTTGGTCTTTACCCGTAAAATCTGCCTTCAGGAATCCCAGGCTCCTGAAATCAGAGGGAAGTTCTGGAGCAAGGAAGACATAAGTCCTCCTTGATGGGGGAGGACTAGGTTAGGTGGCATTTAAGCAGAGTGGATGTACATAATTCCATGGGGCCAAACAGGTTGCATTCACACATGCCGTGGGAACTGGCTGTTGTCATTATGAGGCCACTCCTTTATTATCTTCTAGTGGTCATGGAAATAGGCAGAGGTTCCTGAAGACTGGAAGAAAGCAGATGTCACTCTGATCTTCAAGAGAAAAGACCCAAGGAATTGCAGGCCAGTCACTCACAATTCCATCTCTGAGAAGGTGATGGAAAAAATCCTCCTGGGAAGCATGTTCAAACACATGAAGGACAAGGAGGTGACTAGGAATAGTCAGCTTGGATTTACAAAGGAGAAATAATCATGCTTGAAGGAACTCAGTGCCTCGTACAAGGTGAGAGCAGTGCACGTTGTCAACCTTCACCCAGTGTGGCCTTTGGCACTGTCTCCCATAACATCGTCCTGAACAAGCTGACAAAGCATGGCTTAGGTAAATTGACACTGAGATGGATTAGAACCTGGCTGAAAGAGCAGGCCCAGGCTGTTGTCATCAGTGGCACTAATTCCTGCTGAAACTGGTGCTTGAAACTGGGCAACAAAGGAGTGGTGCATGCCAGGACTCAATACAGGAGCCAGCACCATTCACCATCTTCATTATTGACCCAGACAATAAGACAGAATGGACTGTTCGTGAGACAAACCTGAGGAGCGGTTGATCCACCAGAAGACCTCTACATGCTGGAGGAATAGGCTGATAGGAATCTCATGATGTTCAAGTCAAAGTACAAATTCTTGCACCTGGGGAGAAATAACCCCAGGCACCAGGTCATGGCGGGGTCTCATCAGTAGCTGGAAAGTAGCTTTGCAGAAAAGGACCTTGGGGTCTTGGTGGTTAGCAAATTCAACGTGAGCCAGCAAAATACCCTTGCATTAAAAACCCCAAAGGCTAACAGTATCATGGGCACAAATGACAACGTATGGAACTCTAGCTGAACACAGAAGCCATCCTGCTGTGCGAGAGCACCCAGGCACTGCTACAGCTTACCTCCTTAGCTTCTGCACTCACCATCCCTTGACACATCCAAAACCCTGCTGCACGTGGGCCTGGCCAGCCTGCCCTAGCTGAGCCTGATTGGGCAGAGGGCTGGGCTAGGTGATCTCAAGGAGTCCCTTCCAACATAACCAATTCTGAGCTTCTCTTGATTAATTCTCTCTTTTATGTAATTCTGTTCTCACCCAGGTCTCATAACCCCTAGCTCCTTTACAGTGCACACCTTCAAAGCACATGCACTCTGAGTAAGCTGCCCTCAGTGAAGCACCACACTCAGGGACACTACTTTCATGTGAATTACCAGGGAGAAATTGCTTCATGTTCCCATGTGATCTGGATGCAAACCTCCCCCACGAAGTGGATGCTTGCTGTGGACAGCACACTACAGTGCTTTTAAAATGCAAATCAGCAAGGCTCTGAACCACTTCAATTACAGGAGATATTTATAAACCCTTCCCTTTCTTATAAAGGGAACATCAAAAACAACCTAATACCAGGTGTCTCCTGTTAGAAGAGCCTTCAAACAGTGTTTTGTTTACATGAAACTTCATTTTCCAAAACCATGGCTCAGGAACACATCATAAGGGCTTGTTAGCAAGTTTTGTCCCTTTTCAGCATAAGGAGTTAGGGAAGTCAGGAAAAGGCAAAACAAAATTCAACAGTAACCTTATATATTCATTGTTTTTGCTACCTTCATTAAGTATCAAGGGTCAAACACTGCCTCTATCCACTTTTTCAATTATAAGTCTTCTAGCACTACAATAAATGAATCTTTTGGTTAGTGATAATACACCTAAATGAATTCAAACCTAAGGCTTTCTCACATAGATACTTCAACTTGCTACTCTAATGCTGGAAATGTAAACATGCAAAACTAAGAGTATAAAACTGCTAGATTTGTAGAATCAGAGTATTCCTGTTCATGTAAGTGGCAAGCTATGGTTCAGCTGCAAACAGGAATGAGCCAAGGACAACTGGGAAAACACAGGTTAAACTGTCAGGAAGCTGCTCCTCCTGCCATCAGCAAGTGAAGTATCAAAATAAAAATATCATTAAAATATTTGTGCTCTTCAATCCCATAAAAAGTTTGAAGCCTAAAACACAAGGATCCATGCTTTTAGACCAGCTTAAGAATACTACTTAGTTCACTGTTCCTCCAAATCACAGTAAACAGACCTTTATAACTTGAAATAGAATCATTGCCGTAGAATCATCATTGTATGGCTCAGGTTGGAAAGGACCTTATAGATCATCTACTCCAACCTCCCCACCATGGGCAGGGCCACCTCTCAAGTAGACTCAGCTGCTCAAGACCTCAAATCATAAAATCATAGAATGGCTGGGTTGGAAGTAACCTCCAAAACTCATCCAGTTCAGCCCCCTGCAGTCAGCAGGGACATCTTCCAATACAGCAGGCTGCTCACAGTCTTGTCCAGCCTCACCTTGAATATCTCCAGCAATGGAGCCTCAAATACCTTCCTGGGCAACCTGTTACAGCGTTACAGCATCTTCATGGTGCAGAACTTGTTCCTCATATCCAATCTCAATTTGCTCTCATTTCAAACCATTGCCCTCATCTTGTCCCTGCAGGCCTTTGCAAACAGTCCCTCTGCAGCCTTCTTGTAGCCCCTTCAGGGACTGTCAGGCTGTTGTTAGGTCTGCCTGAAGCCTTCTCTTCTACTGGCTGAACAGCCCCAGCTCCCTCAGCCTGTCCTCAGAGCAGAGGTGTTCCAGCCCCCTGACCATTTTCATGGCCTCCTCTGAACCTGCTCCATCAGGTCCATGTCCTTTCTGTGTTGAGGTCTCCACAGCTGGATGCAGTACTCCAGGTGAGGTCTCACCAGAGTGGTAGAATCTCCTCTCTCCATCTCTGGCCATGTTCCTTTTGATGCAGCCCAGGCTGCCACTGGCCTTCTGGGCTGCAGGTCCACACTGTTGGAATTACTTCTACTACATTTTGAGTCTGTCAAATGTATCTGCCAGAGATAGCCATTAGCAGCTGGCACGTTTGCAGCTGGCAGTGCAGCATTTGTGACAATCATACAAGCCTGCCAGAATGCTCATTTTCCATGCTTTCTAGTGGAAAGTGAGCTGCTGCCATAAAATTCTTGTTGGCAGTAGCAAGCATCTACCTAATAAGCAGCAGGGATAGGTACAGCTACAATAATGTCCAGAATATATGACAAAGAATAAGACTTTTAAATCAAAACCTTTCACCTTATCTTTGTTTCTCTTCCTCCCCTCTATTCCTTGCATCTCCAAAATTCCCTATGGTATAACACACTGCTTCATCCATCCTCAGTAAGGCTATTAGCTTTATAGCCATGCTGTGCACTCTAAAAGGTTACAGAACCTTTTGCACATTTTCCCACAGAAATTAATCCTCTCATCTCTAATCTGCCATCCTCCACTCATTTTCTGATTCCCCATTCCTGTTCTCCACCCAGCCTACTGGAGTTCCCCTTCCTCAACTGTCCACCCTCCCTTGTTCTTCCCACTTCACTATAATAGCACCCACTTGAAAGTGATCTGACTCAAATTACCAAAAAGCAATAAAAATACCAAATATTTCCTGGACAAAATGAGGGATAGTGAGAAAGGAGACTTTAGCTGGGAGAAGGGAGAGAATGGACCTGTCCATTTCAGTGCCCTAGGCTCAGCCCTTCTGTTCTTTCCCATGTTAGTTTCAGTTTCTCTACTGTCCTGCTAACTTTGGATTTCTTTGCTAATTGGATATATTTTTCCCCACAACTACTAGATATCCAAAAAGCATCAATCTTCATTGGCTGGGAGGGCAGAGAAACACCATTCTTCCCACTTGTTCTCTTTCTTGCATTCACCATTCCACCTTCTTAGTTTTTCACTCTTTTTCCACAGCAATACTAAGATGGACTCATAGAATGGTCTGAGTTGGAAGGGACCTCCAATACTCATCCAGTCCAATCCCCCCCTGCAGCCAGCAGGGACACCCTCCACTAAATAGGGTTGCCCAGAGCCCCGGTGAGCCTCACCTTGAATATCTCCAGGGATGGGGCCTCAACCACCTCCCTGGGCAACCTGTTGCAGCATTCCAGCACCCTTATGGTGCAGAACATGTTCCTAACATCCAATCTAAATCTGCCCTGCTCTAGTTTGAGGCCAGTGTCCCTTTTCCTACCACTGCAGGCCTTTGTAAATAGTCTCTCCATCTTTCTCGGAGGCCTCCATTCAGACACTGGAAGACCACTGTTAGGTCTCCTCAGAGCCTTCTCTTCTCCAGGATGAAGATGGAAAGCAGACAGAGTGGTCAATGACCCATCTCAGTCTCATCCTGACTCAAAGCACAGTCACTGCCCTGGAATGTCTTGGTTGACTTGCCCCAAGTCAGAGAGTCTATGTCATAAACCAGAGAAGTTTGAAGTTCACTGCTCTGAATCAAACTGACTTCAATAAGAACTAAACCCACCACTAATCTTCCTCCACTTTTGGACAAGGTTTAATAAAGTAGTACAGAAATATCATCTCAAACCAGTTCAATAACATCACTGAATATTTTCTTCCTAATTTTTTCTACCACTGTGAACAACTTGAGAGAGAGAAGCTAACGGAGGAACTAAAAAGTCTCTGAAAATCCTACTCAGAGACAGATTCAGGTATACTGAGGACCACTTTGAAAGCAAGCTCAGCTTCTCCATGCTTATAAAAACATACTGTATTTTATGTGAGAGTAGAAGGAACTTCCTCTACACAGATGCAAGAAGTATGTTTCTGAGGATTTCTGGGTTCAAACTAGAGAAGAGCAGATTAAGATTGGATGTGAGGAATAAGTTCTGCACCACGAGTGTGCTGGAACAGTGCAACAGGTTGCCCAAGGAGGAGGTTTGGGCCCTACCCCTGGAGATGTTCAAAGTGAGGCTCAACAAGGCTTTGGGCAACCTGATCTAGTAGAGGATGTCCCTGCTGACTGCAGAGGGGGTTGGTCTGGATGAGCTCTGGAGGTCACTTCCAACCCAGATCATTCTGTGATTTAATAACTGTCTTTTCATGAGGAGTTTTAGTGGCCAGACTTTTGGTTTTACTGTTTGAAGCAGAAAAAGTTCATTTCTTGAACGCTTTATTCTAAAGCTTTTGCTTAGAAATGTAATAATTCAAGTGCAACTATTACCTGCAAATACAGGAACATTAACTCCAAGTCCCACTTCCAGAGAAAATTGCTAAATAATTGTAATTGCACTTTAAATTCTTCCCAGCTCACTACTAACTTGCCATGACAAAAGCTGTGTCTTGTTCCTAAGCCCAGCAGTTGCACTTCAAGGGGAAGATGCAGAAGCCTCTGCTTTCAGGTGAGCTAATGACAAAGCTTTACATAATGAAACTATGAGATCTATGCCACAAAGATTTGCTGTGAAGAAACTGATCTTGCAGAAAAAGTGGAAGTACAGAAATCAAGGCACCCTCTGCCTTAGCTAAACGTTTTAAACAGTTACCAGGAATAGTTTCCAATTACCCAGAAAGAGAGTGAAGATTTAAAACAATTAGAAAAGAGAACTAAAATGACGTGTAAACCTGTACAGTGAGTCCAATTAATTATTTAAAGCAATACTTAATGTATTTTAACCCAAATTATTAAATATTCTGAGTCCTAAGTCAAACAGGTAATAAAAGATTGCAAATGCCTTGCAGTATGAAGCACTGCAAGCACTGAAAACCATTCTTGAGATTAAGTAAATCCTTCAAGCAACCTAACTGATGATCAAATGGAAACTCTCCATCGTTCTTAAATTCACTGCAGATCCTTCCACAAATCTGGATACAAGACAGTGTTCAGAGATGGTGCCAGGTCCAGCTGGAGAGCTGTAACCAGTGGAGTCCCCAGGGGATCAGTGCTGGGTCCAGTCCTGTTTAACATCTTCATCAACAACATTGATGAGGGGACAGACAGACAGAGTCTGCTCAACAAGTTTGCTGATGACACCAAATTGGGAGGCTTGGCTGATACAGCTGAAGGCTGTGCAGCCATCCAGTGAGACTTGAACAGGCTGGAGAGCTGGGCACAGAGGAACCAAATGAGGTTCAACAAGGACAAGTGCAGAATCCTGCACCTGGGGAGGAATAATAAAGTGCACCAGTACAGGCTGGGAGGTGATCTGCTGGAGAGCAGCCCTGTGGAGAGGGACCAGGGAGTGCTGGTGGATAACAACTTCTGCATGGGACAGCAATGTGCCCTTGTGGCCAAGAAGGCCAATGGGATCCTGGGGTGCATTAGAAGTGTATCCAGCAGATCAAGGGAGGTTCTCCTCCCCCTCTACTCTGCCCTGGGGAGACCACATCATGAGTACTGCATTCAGTTTTGGGCTCCCTGGTTTAAGAGGGACAGGAATCTGCTGGAGAAGGTCCAGGGGATGATCAGGGGACAAGAGCACTGCCATATGAGGACTGGCTGAGGGACCTGGGGCTTTTTAGTCTGGAGAGGAGAAGACTGAGAGGGGATTTAATCAATGTTTATAAATATCTGCATCAGAGTCAACAACTCAAACAACACTCAAAACCTGATTTAGCCTTGAGTGGAACTAAACCATCTTCTAGAAGTAGCAGGCAAAAAATGGAAGCCTCACAGGTCCAAAGAGCACCCTCTGGCTAAGAGAATCGTTTGACATCCTCACACACCTGCCCTTCTGGAAGCCCCTATTCTTCTGGCCACCTCTCCCTCTGTGGTTTAGACTGCAGAATCTTGTAGCTAACCCTGACATTCACTCACTGGGCTGCCTGGTAAGGCAGTTTAAGGTTACCCAGGAAGGTGGTTGAGGCCCCATTACTGGAGATATTCAAGGTGAAGGTTAACAGGGCTCTTGGAAACCTGATCTAGTTGAGGATGCCCCCCATGACTGCAGAGAGGGCTGGACTAGATAATGTTTGGAGGTCCCTTCCAACCCAAACCTTCCAATGATTCAATGAATGTAGGTAACTAAAATGGCAGACTTCTCTCTGCCACCCTCTAACCTACCCCCTCCCAAGAAAAATTAAAATAAATACGCTTTTGTGCCATTTTAGTAATCTGAATCAGCCAACACCTTGAAGTGAAGCAAGAGCAGGAAGATGTATTCACACAAGAGGCTTGTCTAGGTAAATAGTAACAAATACAGACATAAATGAGGGGGTTTACAATATTTTTTTTCTAGTTCCCCTTTGAGAAAATTATCCTATTGTCTATAAAAGTGCTGAAATCCTGCCACTTTGCACTGCAAGAGCACACAGAGACCAGTCTAAGCCACATCTAGATCACTGCAGCATGAGGTCCTCCAGCTTTTCTCTTTCTTAGAGAGAAAAAAAAAATTAAAATCACAGAATGTTCTGAGCTGGAAGTGATCTCCAAAGGTCATTTAAGTCCAACCCCTTCTGCAGTCAGCAGGGACATCCTCCACTAGATCAGGTTGCTCAGAGCCTTGCTAAGCCTCACCTTGAATACCTCCAGGGATAGGGCTTCAACCACCTCCCTAGACAATCTGTTGCAGTCTTCCAGCACCCTCATGGTGCAGAACTTGTTTCTCACATCCAGACTAAATCTGCTCTTGTTTGAAGCCCCTGCCCCTTGTCCTGTCCCTGCAGGCCTTTGCCAACAGCCTTTCTTCAAGTGGCAGAGATAGATGCTGGTGTTCTAGCTAACAAAGCCAGATACTCTCTATGCCATCTATTAATGTATTTTTCTGTTCACACTGTGTATTTCTAAATAAACCCACGCACCATAGTCACATACATTGCAACATGGCTCCTGCACACAACCCTTTCATTGACAGAGAATTTACAACAAGCTCTTGGAGCTGGTCAAAGCAGCAGTCCTGCACTCCAAGCAACATAAACTACCTTGACAAGGCAATAGCCTATCAGTCAAAACAAACAAACAAATAAGAACATTTGGAGATAACACATTTTATCAGACTAGAACACAGGAAAAACAGGACCATGTAAACTTTTTTTTTTTTTTTTCACTGCATACAGGAGAATATTTAATTAACTTCAAGGTAGTTCAGTAAGAACAGGACTGAACATAAGCTGACACAAGAAAAATACCACCTGGAAGGAGGTTTTATATTGCTAGAAATTTGTTTTAAAAATATATCCAACAACTTCTCATTTAAACTATATCTTTTCCCTGAAAGGTTGGACTAGATGATCCTTGAGGTCCCTTCCAATCTGGGGTTCTGTGAATTCTATGAACTTTTTCACTCAGTTCTTAAATAAAAACTTTATTGCACAAATATTCTTACCTATTAAAAGCCAGTACTAAAAACACTAAACTCCAACGCTTTCAAGGTTGATTGAGTCCCTAAAAAAATACAAGAAATGTTGACTGACCTGGACAGAAACTGTGCTCTGCCTGAGCAGGGAGCTTGTCGTGCAGCACACGCTTCTCGATGCACCCCGCAGTTGCATTCTGAAGCAAGCCTGGCTGTCTGCTGGCAAATCCCAACTCTGCAGGGTCAGAAAGCTTCAGGTAAAACTGTGGCTCCACGTCAGTGAAAGAGAAGTTTATAGCACCATGTCTCCCACCGCCATAGTCGCCGAACATAGGCTCGTCCCCGGTGAGCTGTGCCGGTAAGGGGAGGATGCGGTGATGCAGCTGCGGGCTGGGCAGTCTGGGAGCCAGCGGAGAAGGGATTGGTGACATCTGTCTGTGTGTGCTAGGCAGCGGGGATGAACTGCTGAACACATTACTCACTGCTGCTAGCGAGGGTGAAGGCAGCCTTTTCTCTTCCAGTTTAGGATGATTACTTGCCTGAGAAAGATCAGGACTTTCATTTACAGGCAGGTTCAAAAATAGATGCTTGCTGGCTCCGTGGGACACTGTGGTTCTCTTCTCGGATACCGAGCCCGACAGGTTTCTCTCTGCTCTGCTAACTTGTTGCAGCCTCTTCCATTCTGCAGCTTCATCCAAACTGTCGCTCCGTATAACTTTGAGAAGAGCTTTATTGATGGCTCCCACAAGGTTGCATGACTCATCAGTAATGGGCACTCTCTCTGCCTTCTGCTGCAAACCAGAGCTGTCCTCCTCCTTTCCCTGCAACACAATGCTTTGAAAGTCTCCAGCAGCCTCCTCTCTGGAGTATGTAGCAGTTCTTGACAGAATCTTGTTAGGGACCGTTGTGAGAACGGCAGAAATGTTTTCTTCACCTCTGTGGAAATCAGGTAAAGATTCTTCAGGGGGTTTGGCAACTTTAATACAAGCTCCTGAGTCCTGTACTTCAGCAACACCTGTGACTACTTCTGATTTCTCCTTGCACACCAGCTCAGTGTGCATGCTACTTGTCAAGCTTTTAGCAGCTGCAAACTCAGTCAGCGTCTCAAGTTTGTTAGATAGACTGTCCTGAGATGACTTTACCAAAGCACTCTGTTGGACCTTTGTCATTTCAGGATTGCATTCTCCATTATCTGGCAGTTCAGCTGCAGTCAGGTCCTTGCTGGTTTTTGAGCTGGAACTTGGTATGTCAGCATCCAGTTTCACAGCTCTTTTGCTGTCAAGAAAATATCCTTCTCCTGTCCACCTTTCCGGTCGTATGCTACTGTCTACTAGGAAATCATCCTTACCTTTTACTGTCACCCATCTGGTGGTAGAAAACAAGCTGGGAGGGCTCCTGGTAGGAAATCTCGTGGGAACCGTCTTCTTATTTTGCAGTTGCATATCTGCTACACTCATTACAGAAAGACGCTGCTCGTGTATCTTTTTACCCCCTTTCCAGTGTCTGAACTCCTCAAAGCTCTCCTTCCTTGTGTACTTCCTCTTTTTTTTGTGATTCAAACTGTCTTTATTTGTGGAATCCAGAAAGATTTTCTGCTGAGGTGTAAAGCTGGAGTAATCCTCACCTTTAGGTTTTGGGACTCCGGCAACATCCTGCCGCTTTCCCTCCTGCTGTCCAGTGTCAAGGCCAGGAATGTGGCGTGATCTCCACAGTCTTTCCTTCTCAGTAGTCAGTTTGTACAGCTCCATGAGAATGTCTTTGGTGGTAGTCTGCTGGAAAATAATCTCTCCAAAGCCTTCATATGATTGTTCTCTCAGCTCCATCTCTAACTGCTCCTGCACTTGATAGCAGCTGCAGAAGCGTTTCCTGGTTCTGTCCAGAGTTACACAGCCCTTGTAAGTAAATCCTCTGACTTTTCCCTCCGGAAGATAGAAGCTGATGTAGCAAAGCTCCATAATGGGCGTGTGCAATTGCAGGACGGTATGCGTGCCTTCCATTATGCCTGCCCAGTTACTCACTCATTTAAATGAGGTGCTAAGGGTTTCAAAGCTTGCATGACATAGCATGTGAGGCAGGGAATGGATGGGAGGCATGTGACTAATCTTCCACAATAATATTGTCTGCTGGAAAAAAAACAAAGAGAAGCCTGTCAGACTTCGTTATGGCAAATGCAATACGACAAATAACAGGCCTGCAGAAGCACAATCTTCTCTTGGTATTTTCTAATATAAATCTTTTACTTTGAGAAGGCTGACACGGAAAGGATGACACTGCCAAGAGTCAGAGCTGGAATCATAATCCTTCTCACGCACATCATCCCTCCGTCTCTTGGGCTCTCAGTCAATACTGTTCCATAAGATCATGTAACACTGACATCCACTAACATTCATTGTAACAACCATTTCAACCTGAATTTACTCTTCAGTGCTGAAACCTATTGCAGCCTCTCTGTTAAAAGTTAACTTACTCTTAAGATGTAGCCAGAAGAATCATTCAAGCCTGTATCTTGCCAGTCTGGAAAAGAGCAGGCTCTAAGAAGATCTTATTGCAGCCATCCAGTATCTGAAGGGGGCTTCAAGAAAGCTGGGGAGGGACTTTTTAGGGAGTCAGGCAGTGATAAGACTGAGGAGAATGGGTCCAAGCTAGAGGAGGGCAGATTGAGATTAGCCCTTAAGGAAGAAATCCTTCACCACTAGGGTGGTGAGACACAGGAACAGGTTGCCCAGGGAGGTGGTGGAAGCCCCAGCCCTGAAAGGTTTTAAGGCCAGACTGGATGTGGCTCTGGGCAACCCGATCTAGTGGAAAGTGTCTCTGCCCATGGCAGGAGGGCTGGAACTAGATGGTCCTTGAGGTTCATTCCGACCCTGATAATTCTATGATTCTAGGATTTTCACTCTGCACAACCAGCAACAGAACACCACAGATCACACTGCTTTATTTACCAAGGAAATATATTTTAAATATGAGAAGAAAATGTTCAACCTCTGTTTTTTTATCTGTGGAACTGCTGTGACATCAAAAAAACTTGCAGGATTTTTTTTTTTTTTTTAATGTGTTTATTTGGCCAATATACAGTGCCTATATAAATCTATTTCAATCCAGCATGCAGTGCTATAACTATGCTACTGCAGCTTTGTTATTTCATTCCCTTTGCATTACATTATATTTTCTTGCTACAGGTTGGATATGACAGACTCACAGAATATATCTGGTTAGAAGAGACCTTCAAGTTCATCCAGTCCTACCCTCAACCCAGAAAGGTCAACACTAAACCATGTCCCTAAGCATCAGCTCCACAGGCTGTTTGAACACCCCTAGGGATGGTTACTCCAGCACTGCCCTGGGCAAACCATTCCAATGTTTGAGAGCCCTTTTAGTGAAGAAATATTTCATAGCATCCAGCCTGAACCTCCCCTGGCACAGCTTGGAACCATTTCCTCCTCTGCTCCTGTCCCTTGCCACCAAGGAGCAGAGGCTGCCCCCTCCTCACTCCAACCTCCCTTCAGGGACCTGTAGAGTGCAATGAGGTCTGCCCTCAGCATCCTCTTCTCCAGCCTGAACACCCCCAGTTCCCTCATCCTACCCCCTCACAGATCTCCAGCCTCATTGCCCTTCTCTGGACAGGCTCTAGCCCCTCAATGTCCTTCCTGTAGTAAGGGGCCCAGAGCTAAACACAGTACTCGAGGTGTGGCCTCAGCAGTGCTGAGCACAGGGAGATGATCACCTCCTGTCCCTGCTGCCCACCATATGTCTCAGACAGGCCAAGATGCCATTGGCCTTCTTGGCCACCTGGGCACTGCTGGCTCACATTCAATTGACTGTCAACCAACACCCCCAGGTGCCTTTCCAGGTCACAGCTTTCCAACCACACATCCCCAAGTCTGTAGCTCACCATGGGGTTGTTGTTACCCAGGTGCAGGACCTGGCACTTGGCCTTGTTGAACTTCATACAGTTAGCCTTGGCCTGTGGATCTCACCTGTCCAGATATTTTGATACAATAAATTATTAAAGCAAATAGCTAATTCTAACTCTAAGAAGCAAGTAGCCTTTACCCAAAACATCCTATCCTATTAGGAATATTTATTGCAGTGATTTTGATGTAAATTTTGTTAAAGCATTGCATTTCTTTAGAAAGTTCTTTAAACAGTTTCAGATTTTTCATTTGAAACCAGCTGAGCCTATCCTCAGGGCTGGAGTACCTCTGCTGTGAGGACAGGTAGCTGGGGGTGTTCAGCCTGGAGAAGACTCCAGGTGGACCTCAGAGCTACCTTCTAGTACCTGAAGAGATTCTGCAGTAAGGCTGCAGAGGGACTTTTCATCAGGGTGTCCAGAGACAGGACAAGGGGCAATAGTTTGAAGCTGAGGCAGAGCAGGGTTAGACTGGAGCTGAGGAAGAAGTTCTTCAGTAGGAGGGTGGTGAGACTCTGGAACAGGCTGCCCAGGGAGGCTGTGGCTGCCTCCTGCCTGAGGGTGTTGAAGGCCAGGCTGGATGAGGCCTTGAGCAGCTGAGTGTAGTTGAGAGGTATCCCTGCCCATGGTGGGGAGGTCGGGGTAGATGAGCTCTGAGCTCCCCTTCAACCTAAGCCATCCTGTGATGATTCATGCCAGCAAGATAGGCATATATAATCCTGAATACAGAGGACAGATCCTAAGGGGAGACTAAGGGTTAGAACAATATTCCATCAGACTCAGATCAGCATCTTCATCCTGTTCACAGCAGTAAATAGCTATGTGATATCCTTCAGAATCCTTTGTGGGTGTAGGAAGGGATAGGAAAGGTGCAAAACCTTTACTCAGTACTTCTGTTGAAGAAGAAAGAACTGCAAGTATATCTGAGAACATTATGCACATTATTTCCTCAATTCGTTACCTGAGTACAGACAAGGCTGAGTACTGCCAAAGAGAGCAGCCTCACTTCTAGTCTTGCTTGTCTCCTGCTGTGCCTGGCTGCTGCTTCTCTAATGCAGGACTGAAAGATTCTGCAGCCAAGGGGCAGGTCAGTGGCAGATGATGTTTTGCATGCAGCAATAACAACCATCAAAGCACACTTGCATCACAGGAGCAGTCTTGAAGCTACTCACACTTCATTCAAGCAGCGTAGAACAGCCCTTATGATAAGAGTTTGCCAGGGCATGAGCTTAACCATGGCATCAAATTGTCCCTCAAGTCATCTGCTGTGGTTAGCTCCCTCAAACATGAGCTAGTGAACTTGGGGACATTTCCGTAAATGAATACTCAGCAGTCCCAGCTGATGCACATCAACTCAGGTTTCTTTTACAGAACTTTACTGAGGAGTAGAATTGTAAGGAAGTTATGGCAAGGAAACAGGGAGCAGTTAAAACAGGAAAAAGAAAGAAGGAAAGGAAGAAGAAAAAAAACAGCTAAGGTGAGAGGGGATAACCAAGGAGATCAAATCTATGCTTAACACTGGTTTAAGGAAGATGATGCATCACAGCAAAGTACTTGCCAATGCATTTGATTTAGAAAATGGTAACAGTACTAGGAAGAAAGCTTTATAAGCCCAGAACAAAACAGACTGCATTATGGGTGTTTCAGTCTTATCTAGAAAGAAACCTCCATGTTAAATTAGTCTGAATGATTTTATGGGATCTTCTGTTTCATGTCAACTGGCACAGCATTTTCTCATTGAAATGTGATTACATTTTTAAAAGGAAATAGCATCTGGGAAACTACAGATCAGGCAGCTACAGATCCAGGCATCATCAAATTTAATATTCTCAGATGACATCTGTGATATCATCAGGTACAGCTCAGCTCAGCTCTGAAGACCTGTTGGTAACATGATGCGAGGTTTTTTTTTTGAGGTGGGGGAAACACACAAAAACCACACATGTGAAGGAGAGAACTAGCTAGCCCTTGCCTCTGCCACACAAACTTACTGGGCTATGCCCCTCCCAAAACATAAGCAGCTTCCCTAACCTAATCTGAGTTCTGAATCAGTACATTACTGAAAGGAGGCCTACAGCTCTCCCTTAAATCATAGGGCAACTGCAAGCTCTTTCCCAATTACGAGCAAATAAATCACAGAATGCTAGGGGTTGGAAAAGACCTCCAGAGATCATCCAGTCCAACCACCCCTGCCAGAGCAGAGCCACACAGGAAGGCATCCATGTGGGTTTGGAAAGTCTGTAGGGAAAGAGACTTCACAACCTCTCTGGGCAGCCTGCTCCAGGGCTCCAGCACCCTCACAGGGAAAAAGTCTTTTCTCATTTTGAGATGGAATTTCCTGTGACTGAGTTTACATCCATTGCCCCTCATCCTATCCCTGGGTATGGCTGAAGAGAGTCTGGCTCCATCCTCCTGACAGCCACCATTCAGGTATTTGTAGACATTGATAAGATCCCTTCTCAGCCTTCTCTTCTCCAGACTGCAGACCCCCAGGGGTCTCAGTTTTTCCTCTAAAAGAAATGCTCCAGTCCCTTAACCATCCTCATAGCTCTCTATTGAACTGTCTCCAATTGTTCCCTGTTCCTTCGTAACTGGGGAGCCCAGAACTGGACACAGCAGGCCAGATGTGGTCTAATTAGAGCTAAGTAGAGGGAGAAAAGAACCTCCCTCGACCTGCCGAACTCAGTCTTTTCCATGCACTCAAGTATACTATACTTGGCCACTGGGGCACAGTGCTACCCCATGAAGAACTTATTACCAGCCAGGACTCCAAAGTCCTTCTCTGTGGAGCTGCTTTCCAGCCCCAACCCTGCAGTTGTGCATGAAGCTATTCCTCCCCAGCTGCAGATGTTTTTTCAATGTGCCCATCTTTGACAATCCCCTGCTATGCCAGCTTAGATCAGCTTTAAAGGCTACACCTATCAGATCTTCTGAGTGTACAACACAGGGAAAAGAGCAGTGATGATACTTTGAGGGGGGTTGGCAAATTTGGAAATTTAAATGAATGACAGAATTATTTCACCTCTCTTAAAAATGAAGACAGGGTTTATTCCTCAAGAACAGCACTAGACGGTCTTGTATTAATGTCATATATATACCTTACTCAAATAAATAGCAATCTCTCCCCAACTTTCTGTATCTAAGGATAGTACAACAAAAATCTTATAACTTAAAACTGAACATTTCCTGGGGGTATGTAGCGGGACATGTAGCTGATACTCAGCTGAACTCATACAGTGAAGTAAAAGTTGATTACAGTCAAGAATCATAGAATGGTTTAGGTTGGAAGAGACCTCAAAGATCATCCAGTTCCAACCCCCTGCCACAGGCAGGGACACCTCCCACTAGATCAGGTCGCTCAAGACCTCATCCAGCCTGGCCTTGAAGAAAGAAGAAAGATCTTTTGCCTCAGGATACAGAGGTCTTAATGAAAAGCTGTATTAGTTAATAGTCAGTTACTGTTCAAGTGATAAACAAAAGAATGGTGCCATACTAGGCCAAAGCAGCTGGCACAGAGCTCTGTTCACATGTCTGAAATGTAATCTTCATGTTTCAACAGAAGCACATCACATTAGCAGAAAAACTAAAACAAAACCACTAAGTTTGCACTGACAGTCAGCAAAAATAACAAACTGATACAAAGACAGTCTGGGGGAGCTGGAGATGCTCAACCTAGAGAAGACTCCAAGGGGACCTTTGAGCTGCCTGTCAGTCACCAAAGGGATCCTGCAGGAAGGCTGCAGAGGGACTTTTCATCAGGGTGTCCAGAGACAGGTTAAGGGAGAATGGTTTGAAGCCGAGGCAGAGCAGACTTAGATTGGAGCTGAGGAAGTTCTTCAGTCCATGGGTGGTGAGACGCTGGATCAGGCTGTGCAGGGAGGCTGTGGAAGCCTCCTGCCTGGGGGTGTTGAAGGCCAAGCTGGACGAGTCCTCGAGCAGCTGAGTCTAGTTGAGAGGTGTCCCTGCCCATGGTGGGGAGATTGGAGGAGATCAGCTCTGAGGTCTCTTCCGACCTGAGCCATCCTCCAGTTCTGTGAAATGGGATGCAATGGCCTGCAATGATCACATTGCACTTCAAATAAAGAACTATTAAAGCAGAGAGTTCCTCTTGCATTTGTCTTCCTCCTTGCCACTTTTTGCTAGCAGCATTCTGCATCTATGTAAATGCTTTTGACATAACTGCAATTAACCAAAAATTACAAAGCAAATTACTATCCACCTCAGAAGACAGACTATAGGCTTCCCAAAGTCTTGTTAAACAAATAAGTGTATTAAGCTATTGGTGGTTATATATATAACATTTAGGTTGATGTATATATCCTATGAGCAAATCAATTAACACCAAAGAAAGTCTTGAAAATGGTTCATTGCATGTCTGTCACTGTGATTTTCTTTGTCTCTGTCCTATCCTGGAATTTCATGGATAAAATTCTTTGCAAGCTCAACTATTCTGTCAACAGGCAAATGGACTTCTACCAAAAATAACACATTTCATTTTTCCTAAAACACAAATAGTTTTAGGATTATAATAGATTGCATAGATCCCTCAAGAGGGTTCCAACTTCAGCAACAAGGCAACTCCGACAGAGAAAAAGTGAGGAGATTAAATCATGAAGACAGTGTAGCAGTTTAATAAGCTTAACATACAGCAAGTTAAAAAGAATGGCTTTGACAAAAAATGACAACTTAAATCTTGATGTAAGAAATTATTTTGGTAACACCATTTAAAATAGAAGATATAATGAGTCTGAAAATGGAGAAGAATTCAATGTCAAGGATTCTTAATATTAGTGACTTACATATCTTTGGTAATTTTCTAAGGGTCCAACTCAAGAAAATATGTATAAGGTCTTGTGGAGATACTGAGTCCTGCATTACCATAGGATGGCTTAGCTTGGAAGGGAGCTCAGAGCTCATCTATCCCAACCTCTCCACCATGGGCAGGGACACCTCTCAGCTAGATCCAGCAGCTCAAGGACTCATCCAGCCTGGCTTCCGACACCTCCAGGCAGGAGGCAGCCACAACCTCCCTGGGCAACCTGTTCCAGAGTCTCACCACCCTCCTACTGAGGAACTTCTTCCTCAGCTCCGGTCTCTGCCTCAGCTTCAAACGATTCTCCCCCATGTCCTGTCTCTGGGCACCCTGATGAAAAGTCCCTCTGCAGCCTTCCTGCAGGATCCCTTCAGCTATTGAAGGCAGCTCTGAGGTCCCCCTTGAGACTTCTCCAGGCTGAATACCCCCAGTTCCCTCAGCCTGTCTTCACAACAGAGCTGATCCAGCCCTTGGATCACCTTTGTGGCCTCCTCTGGACTCCACCAGCTCTGCATCCTTCTTATGCTGGACAGCACCACATAGAACTGGATTAAAAACCTATCTGTATGTCCAAAGTAATGATCAGAGGTTAAGCTTCCATGGAAAGCAAATAAATGGCAGGATCTGCATGACTAGGAGACTGTTACTGGGATTCATCCAGCACATTTGGCAGACTTACATTCTCTGTTCTTGGGTGGCAGTGCTGAGACTTGCCATGCACACTGTACTTGCACTCTGGCAGCAATGAGAGGGAAGCAAAATCACATTCACCAAGGAAAGATGTTGTGATATTGCATAAGGCAAAAAAAAAAAAATCAACTCCCTCAGATTCCATGTTGCAGATGGCTCTATGCACTGCAGGATCTCCTGTCACAGGTGAAGATTGAAGTAAGCAGATCAAACAACAACAACAAAAATCCCACAAAGACTGATTTGTTGTTCCTGGTTATTACAATATTGATGTAGTTTTTGCTCCTACTGTCTCCAAGTATGTGCAAGTAACCATGGGTGTTCAAAACTAGCAACAATAACAAAGAGATAGAATTGTTAGTAGTCAAAAGAGGGGCTGGGCTTGAATGCAGACATATAAGAAACATGCCAGAACAGCAGAAACAGTTTATACTCAGAGAATGGTAGGAGTTGGAAGGGACATCAAATGATTTTCCAGTCCAACTGCCTTGCCAGGGCAGGAGCACCCAGGGCAGGGTACACAGGAACACATCCAGGTGGGTTTGGAATGTCTCCAGACAAGGAGACTCCACAACCTCTCTGGGCAGACTGCTCCAGCGCTCTGGCATCCTCATAGGGAAAAGTTTTCCTCCTGTTCCCTCTGCTCCAGCTTGTCTCCAGTGCCCTTTGTCCTGTCCTTGGCCATCTCTGAGCAGAGGACACTGCCCTGTACATCTTTAGCAGCAGCAGCAATGAGGGCAGCCTTCAGGCTCCTCTGTTCCAAGCTCCAAGCCCCAGCTGCCTCAGCCTGGCCTCACAGGAGATGTTCCACTGCCTGCAGCAGCTCTGTGCTGGAGTTCCCTGAGGTCTGTTTTGAGTTGTGGGGCCCAGAACTGGACACAATATTCCAGATCTGCCCTGCTGAGGCCACAACAGAGGGGCAGGAGAACCTCTCTTGACCTACTCACCAAAGCCCTTCTAATCCACCTCAGGATGCCACTGGCCTTTTGGGCCACAGGGGCACATTGTTCCTGGGCATCCTTCTGTCCACCAGGATCCCCAGCTCCCTTTTCCCTGCACTGCTCTCCAACAGGTCAATTCCCAGCCTATCCTGGTCCATGGGGTTGTTCTTTCCCAGATGCCAGACTCTACCCTTGGCCTTGATGCAGTTCATTCAATTTCTCCGCACCTAACTCTCCAGCCTGTCCAGGTGCAGCTGGATGGCAGCACAGCCTAAGGGAGTGTCAGCCACTGCTGCCAGTTCAGCGTCCTCAGCAAAGTTGCTGAGAGTGCTCTCTGTGCCCTCAGTTAATGTTTATATCCCACTTGAGTTATAGCTATCCAACATAGATTAACATCCAATAGTGGACAATTTCCTGCCTTTTTGGTCCTCTTCATGATACCGAAAATCTAATGCAATACACAGTCAGCTGATCTATTTTAAAAGTCACTCAAGATCAAGCTACAAGATAATTTACCTTGTACCAAAACAGTTGAAGTGAAATTAAAAGCTAATGAATATTTAGATGCCAGGAAGACTGGGTGGAGAAGGGGATGCAAACCAAGTTTGGAAACCAGAAACACAGAGGCACATGGAAATTTTTTTCTCATTCTGAAGAGCAACCAAGCTGGTGAAGGGCCTAAGAATGAGTCTGATGGAGAGCAGCTGAGGGAACTGGGACTGTTTAGTGTGAGGAAGAGGAGGCTGAGGGGAGCCTCACCACCCTCTGCAGCTACATGAAAGGACAACAGAGAGAGGTGGATGCTGCTCTCTTCTCACAGGTCAGTAGTGATAGAAAAAGAGGGGACAGGATCAAACTGGGAGGTTTAGGCTAGACATCATCAAGATTTTTTTTCACTGTAGGAGTGGTCAGACATTGGAACAGTCTGCCCAGGGAGGTGATGGAGTGCCCATCCCTGGAGGTGTTTAAAAGCTGTTTAGATGTGGTGCTTAGAGACCTGTTTTAGTGGTGACCTTGGTAGAGTAGGATTAATGGTTGGACCTGATGATCTCAAGGCTCTTTTCCAACCTGGATGATTCTAGTAGTCAATGACATAATGATTCAGTTCTTAAATGGTATAGGAAAGAGCAGAAGACCATTCCACCCTAAAGCTTTAACCAAGACCTCTAAGACTTTTCTCACTTTTCCTGCTCTTGACCACTCTCTGAGGTCACTTGCAGAAGTTTGCTTCTGACTTTTGGTTCCACTGTGAGACATTTTCTCTATGCCAGTTAAAGCAGGATCCTTCAGAAAGCATCAGCTTGTTCAACAGTACAGTCCAGACCCAAGCTGACATGCTTCTTTACATAGACAAATCACCAAGAGGTGCTCTTATATAAAGCAGGAAAAAAGATTAGCTTTTTCTCTGGTGGAAAGAGAGAGATTAGTCCAAACAAAGACAAAAAAACACAGCCACGACTGACTCTTTGTCAGGTTTTTATATGCCAATATAAAGTTGACATTCGTTACTTTGGCATTTATTTTTAAAAAGCAGCCATTTGTCAATTTCTCTTTGATATTTGCCTATAGCTTCCATAGCAGGTAAAGGGCTTCAGTGTCTCACTGCTGAGCTTTTTCCAGAGCAAGATTTTTCACCAGCTTAGCATCACCTTCTAATGAGCCACTCCTTATTTAAAATCAAGTGAACAAGGGCTGACAGATGAATCTGTTCACAGCCAGGAAAACTGAGAACAGAAATTGAAAGAGCATTTCAAATTTTCTGGAAACACTTATGTGAAGTAATCCCTGCAGAGATACAGTACTTTTTACCTGTGTCTCTATCCTATTCTAACCAGCTGCAAAACGTTAAGGAACCATTCACCCATTTCTCACTACTTACTACAGGATTAAGACACCTATGCCCATGCAGCTGTACACCTCACTCATACATCTGCAAAAGCCCACAAGAGAACCTGCATCTTCTTGGCACTTGACTTTTAATGAGATTAGTTTTGACTTGAGTGTAACCTACTTCCATTGCTAAAGAGAGAATACACAACAAATTGCAACTCTCTATCCCTAGACATTCTGTCTACAGGTCCTTCAAATTAAGTTAGCAATGTTATGGGTTAACAGCATCTGTTTTTTAGTCATACAAAAAGCATTTCTTCTTTCATCTGCTTTCCATTTAATCCAAACTGGCTGAATTGTTTCTGTTCAGCCTGCAAGCACAGGCTCAGCTACCTGAAAGGTGAAGGCTTCAGAGTGGTACCTCCAAATTATTTACCTCAACCTTACAGTAACTTTGCTTGTAGAAACAGCTTTACATGCGTACATAATGGCTGAATGACAGCACTTGCAGAAGACATTTCCCCAAGCAAAATGATCGTTAAGCCATCATGAACAGTTCATTCAAAGAAAGGATGGAAATAAATTAGTACGGTACCTCCAAGTGATTCACCTGAACCTCATAGGAACACTGCTTGCTGAAAGAGTTTTAAAGGTCTACACGATGCTTGAATGGGAATACCTGCGTAAGACATTTCTCCAAGTTGATCATTAAACCATCATGAACAACTAATTGAAAAGATGGATGGAACCGAACTACTAAAATTAGTAGTCACCATAAGTTCTCTGTCATTTCTCTGCAGTTTTCAAACACTGCTTAATTTTCTGTGAAGCTCCAAGGAAGCAAGGACCCGTTCTGCTTCCTGCTACATTCTTAGGGAAAATAAACGTCACAAGACAAGGCTGTGGGATAGCCAGAAGCGTTATATACAGCTTTCAAAACACAACCCTGTCAGTTGTATGAAAAGAAAAGAAAAGAAAAGAAAAGAAAAGAAAAGAAAAGAAAAGAAAAGAAAAGAAAAGAAAAGAAAAGAAAAGAAAAGAAAAGAGCTGTTCAAAACAGCACGAGAAAGGTTCTTTCAGGATGTCAGTCCGTGCCACCTTCCTGCATGTAGAAAACACTTGCAGCTGCCTCCCTACAAACGCGCTCCTTCCAAGGGAAGGAGCTGAGCAGCCCGATCCGCAGTGGTGCTCCCATAAGCCTCGCAAGCCCGAGTAACAGATTGCCGGAGCCTGGAAATATTAATCACGTGCCTGCCACGCAGCTGCCCTCCTGAGCGCAGGCAGGCATCGCCATCCATCAGATGCTACCCAATCATAACCATCTGCATTCCCCACCGGACTGCACCTATCCCGCACAGCAGACGGGAAGGAGAACACAGAGGCTGAGGAGTCATTCTGGGGCAGGGAGAAGTAATCCAGTTATAACTTGAACGAATAGAGCCGGCAGGAAAGGGGGAAGGAGGAGAGCGACGGACTTTCGGAGCACCGCAAGAGAAACTGAACGATGCCGGCGTCTATGATCCCACAGAAGATATTTATAAACAGCAAGAGAGCGGACGGGATGCTAATGAGAACTAAACAGATCCCTTCGCTGCAGTCCCGAGTTCGCGGGTCGTTCGACTGCGCTAGAAGCCGCCGCAGCGAATCGGGCAGAGCGGCGGAGAAGCAAACCGAAGGGTCTTTATTACCTTGCGAGAAGCGGAGCCCCGGCCGCAGACGCTCCTGCCGCTGCTCCAGGTGCGGGGAAGGACGCAGGGTGCTGAGTACCCGCGGCCGCCTCCGCCTGTCGGCTCCTTCGCGGCGCCGGAGAGCCCCCGGCCCTGCGCGCGCCCCGCTGGCCCCTCCCGCCGGGGGAGGTGGCACGAGGGGACTGGCGGGGCGCGCGGCCAATCCCGGCGCTGCGCAGCTGCCCCGCGCCGGCGGAGACCC